>JAQFVV010000040.1:0-582500 GCA_028023455.1 Epiperipatus broadwayi
AATTTTAAAAATTTATCTAGAACATTTCCAGCTTCAAGCACAATCTAGTTTGATCGTGGTGTACAATACTATATTTTGAATAATTTTTGCTCATTTTTGTCTTATTTGATTGAATTAAATAAATAATATTATTTCACAATGTTAAAGTATACAAATTCATCAATTTTAAAAATTGTATCTAACTTTATGTTTCCAACCAAACACTTAAAATATCAGATGCCCTAAATACAATATATATTCTGGACAATTTTTAAAGCTGATTTTGTCATATATTTAGAAACGAAATCGCTAAATAATACTGAACTACAATGTTAAAAATATACAAATTCATCGATTTTTAACAATTTAACATCTAAACTTTACTTTAACTAATTAAAATTGAACATATTATTATAATACTATAAAAAACGGATAGATTTTTCACTTTGATTTTTGTCATATTTGGGTAAAATTGCTTTCAATAATACTTGTTTCTGAATATTAAATTATTCAGTTCATCAATTTTCACTAAAAATTATCATATCTGTGCTTTTAACAAAGCCACGATGGACATGGGGCCATAAATAATCATCTTAGAATCAAGTTTTTACTGATTTGTCATATTTAGGTGAATAATTTAATATTACATAACTTATATTAAAAATATTCAGAATAATAATTTACAAAAACTTATCTAACATATTTCCATAAAACTTAAAACTTGATTCGAACATCACTGATTCATCTAATTTAGAATAAGATTTTTCATTTAGTTGTCATATTTACGTTGAAAATTCAGCTAAATAATACCTATTATTTAAATGTTAAAGTGTTGAAATTCATCAATTTTTAAAAAATTACATCTCTACTTTATTATTCAACTTACATTGATTGAATAATATTTTTAATATACTATATTTTGAATGAATTTCAACTGATTGCTCTTCCCCAAAACTAAATTAACTAATATTACTGAACTGCAATCATTAAAGTATTCAAATTATCATTTTCAAAAATTTGTATCCTATTTTGTATTTAAGACTTCTTTTTAGAAATGAGACGCACTGGAAGCATAACTATTATATTTTGAATGAATTTTCACTGATTGTGCCATATTTAGGGAACAGAACCAGCCAAATAATACTGAACTCAAATATTAAAGTATCCATAAGTTAATGCAATTTGTAAAAGTGTATATCCTAGCTGTATTTCCAAGCTTTAAGCAGAGATAAAGACATGCTGGTATGTCCAATACCATGTTTGAATGAATTTCTTACTGATTTAGTCGTATTAGGGAGAATTAGCTACAATAATACTAAACTGCAATATTAAAATATACTAAATTCATCGTTGTTTTAAACAATTCATATCATAGCGTTACTTTGGCTTAGCTTAAATGAATTTTACTGATTGGTGTACAATAATATATTTTTGATTGAATTTACCAAAGATTTTAAATAATATTTACATTAGAATTAGGCTAAATAAGCTACACGAATTCTACGAATATTAAAGTAATTCAAATTCATCAATTTTTAACAATTTGTATCCTAGATGTATTTCCAAGCTTAAAAAACTTGATTGGAACATGTACAATTGTACAATACTAATACTGAATGAATTTTTATACAGATTTGTCCATATTTAGGTAGAATTAACAAATAATACTGATTCCCAATGTTGAAATATTCAAATTCATCAATTTTTAAAAATTTGTATCCAACTGTACTTTAACCTTGAATCGTAAATGGACATGCTGGTATACAATAGTATCTTTAGAATAATTTTCTGATTTTATGTCAACAGCACAATTAACTTAAATAATGCTGAACTACAAATAATTGGTATACAAATTCTATCAATTTTTAAGTTTAGCCTCACAGCTTATGAATTCCAATAAACACAGTGGGAACGTAACTTTTGGTGTACAACCTTTACTCAATTTAGAATAAGATTTTTCACATCATTTTATCTTACATATTGCGGTGTAAAATTATTTCATCTCATCTGAACTGCAATGTTAAAACCTTCTACAAGATTCATCAATTTTAAAGTTATGTCTGTTTCTTATTCCATACTTAAGAGCAAAATGGACATGCTCGTTCCAATACTACTCTTTGATTAATTTTTAGCTGATTTTATAACATTTAGGTAGAATTATTTGATAATGCTGAACTACTAATATTAAAATGTCTAGTCATTATTTTTGCATTGTATGGTGAAATTGCCTTCAAGCTTAAAACGCGATATGAACAATGTGGTGTACAACTATATTTGAAATAGATTTTTAAATAATTTTAATATACTATTAGGTAGAATTAGCTAAATAATACTGAACACTATAATCATCTGAAATTTTCTAGGTTATCATCATTACAATTTATCAGCTGTATTTCCAACTTAATGGCATAAATGAACCCGTACCATTATACAATACTATATTTAGATGATTATTTTTTAACTGATTTTTATCTATTTAGAATTAAAATTAACTAAATAATACTGAACTGCAATGTTAAAATTCTAATTCATCGAATTTTTAAAAATTTTTACCTCTAGAACATTTCCAAGCTTAAAGCGATATGAACATTCGTGGTGCTGTCTCTATATTTTGAATAGATTTTTTCGCTCATTTTGTCCTTGTTTAATTGAAGTCTTCATCATTTGAACAATGTTCAAAGTATACCAGGATATCCCTATTTTGTAATAATTAAACATCCCTATTAATAATTTCAACTTATAGCACATATGGATATGACTTGTTTTTTATTTTATAATTCTGAATGATTTTTAAACAGTTACATCATATTTAGGTAGAATTAATAATTAATACTGAACTACCCAATCTTGAAATAATACCATTATCATTTACCATTTGTATCATAAATGTATTCCAAGCTTAAACGCGATGAGAACAAGCACGTTACAATACTATATTTTGAATGAATTTTTCGCTGATTTTGTCATATTTAGGTTGAGATTAGCTAAAATAATACTGAACTGCTGCAATATTTAAATTATTCAAATTCATCAATTTCATAAAGATATGAATCCTAGCCGTATTTCCCAAGCAAGCAGAAATGGACATGCTGGGTATACAATAGTATATTTGGAATAAATTTTTTCACTGATTTTGTCATATTTAGGTAGAATGAGCTAAATAATACTGAACTTCTGCAATGTTCAAAGTATTCAAATTCGTCAATTTTTAAAAACTTGTATCTAGCTTTGTATTTCCAAGCTTAAGCGCGATTGGAACATACTGGTGTACAATACTTATTTTGAATGAATTTTTCGCTTCGATTTTATCATATTTAGGTAGAATTAGCACTTCAATAATACTGAACTGCAATGTTAAAGTGGTGAGAATTCATCAATTTTTAAATTTGTATCTGGCTATTTCAAGCTTAAACGCGATTGGGAACATGCTGAGGTGTACAATACTAATGCTCTGAATGAATTTTTCATGATTTTGTCATATTTAGGTAGGATCTAGCTAAATAATGATTTATTCGTGTTCATTAAGTATCCAAATTCATCAATTTTAAATAATTTGTATCCTAGCTGTATTTCCAAGCTTGAATGTAGAAATATGGACATGCTGGTATACAATAAATATATTTAGGTCAATTTTTCACTAGTTTTGTCGCCCCTTAGGTAGAATTCGCTAATAATACTGAACTGCAATGTTAAAATGTATACAAATTCATCAATTTTAAATTGTATCTTAGCTGTAATTCCAAGCTTAAACACGAATTGGAACATATGATAATACAATACTATATTTACGAATAAATTTACTAGCTCATTTTGTCATATTTTGATTGAATTGGCTAAACAATACTGAACTACAATATTATAAAGTATACAGTATCAATTTTATCATTGTATCTTGCTGTATTTCTTTGCTTAGGTCATGAAATGGACATGCTTGTTTTTCTGAAAATACTATTTTTTGAATGAATTTTTTCATGATTTTGTCTCATCCCTTAGAGTAAGATAATATCAGCTAATTTCCCTGAACGCAATCTTAAAGTATAAGATTTCATCAATTTTAAATAATTTAATATCTAATTTTTATATTCCAAGCCCAAAACGCGATATGAACATTCGTAGATTATACAATATATTTTGAATAGATTTTTTATCATTTATCTTGTTTAAGTTGAATTAACGCATAATATTAAACTAATCATTAAAGTATACAAAATTCATCAATTAAACTAAAAATTTGTATATAGCTGCCCATTTCAAAACTTTAAAACGCGAGTGGAACATGTTGGTGTACAATACTATATTTTTGAATAGACCCTTTTGCTGATTGTCATATTTAGGTAGATATTATTAAATAATACTGAACTTTAAATATTAAAGTATTAAATTTATCAATTTTAAAAATTAGTATCTAATAACATTAACTACTTCTTTAATTAGACTTAACAACATTAATATTATAATTTTAGATACTTTAACAATTATGTATTTGGGTAGAATTAGCTAAATAATACTAGACTGCAATGTTAAAGTGTTGAAATTCATCAATTTTAAAATTTGTAGCCTAGCTGTATTTCGAAAAACAACGCTGATTAGGTTAAGCTCGTGAACAATACTATAATTTAGATGAATTGTTTCGCTGATTTTGTCATATTTAGATAAGATTATCGTAATATAATAATTTTATCATTATAAATATTCAATTCATCAATTTTTAAAAAATTTGTATCTGCTGTATTTCCAAGCTTAAAAACGCGACATGAACATAAGTGTCTTCAAATATATTTTTGAATGAAATTATTTTTGCTGATTTATATATTGGTAGATTAATAATCTAAGTAATATGACTACAATGTCTTAAAGTATGGTAACGAAGTTCATCGTTTTTAAAATTTGTCATCTAGCTGTCTTCTTTCCAACTTACTGGTCGTTAATATCAATGTTGCCTAATGCTAACTTTGGGATGAATTTTTTAACTCGTTTTGCCATATTAGGTAGAATGGCTAAATAATCAACTATTATAAACTGCGTGATTAACAAATTCATCTGCATTTTTCAAAATTTGAAGATGTCTAAACATTCAATATTCAAGCTTAAAACATAATCGGAACTGGTTTAATCCTTAGCCTAACTTGCGAATCGTTTTTCAAGATTTGTCATCTTTGGGTGAGACGCTTCGCTAATCAATGCTTACTCACAATGTCTAAGTATTCAAATTCATAAATTTTAAAATTTGATCTATGTATTTCAAGCCTGAATCTCAACGAAAATGGACATGCTGGTATACAGTAGTATGTTTGGGATATAAATTTTCACTGATTTTATCTGAGGTTAGAAATTCAGCTAAATAATACTGAACTTCCAATCTTAAAAGTATATCAAGCATTCGTCAATTTTTAAACATTTACTATACTAGCTGCTACTTCCAAGCTTTAAAACTATGATTGGAACTACACCGTTATTGTACTATTCAACACGAATAAATTTTTTCCTCATTTATGTCATATTTAGGCAGATTAATAAGGCTAAATAATACGAACTCAATATTCAAAAAGTATACAAGAGATTAATCATTTTAAAAGTTTATAAATTCTAAAGTGATTCTAATCTAAAACCGCTGAAATGAACATGCTATAAACAGCACAAGTACTCTATTTTGAATGAATTTTCCCTTCAGTTTGCTAGCTTCGGTGGGATTAAAGTCTAATACATAACCACTGAACTTTGCAATGAAAATTACTCAGTTCATCTAGTTTTTAAAATTATATCTAAACTTAAGTATTTTAAAGCTAATCACGAGACTTTGATAGACATTTTTAGTATACATCCTATGTTTTGAATGATTTTTTCGCTCATTTGTCCTTATTTAGGTAAATTGACTAAATATACATTTAATGTTAAACTACAAGATGTCAATTTTTAAAAATTTATTATCCTAGCTGTATTTCAAGCTTAAAAAACGCGATTACAGATTAAAAGCTCTTTACTTTTATTATATTTTGAATGAATTTTTATGATTTTGTCATATTTGAATACGAATACTTTAAATAATACTGAACTGCAATGTTAAAGTGTTTAGATTCTGTCTAATTTTAAAATTTGTGTATCCCTGTAGCTGCTTCAAGCTTGAATCAAAAATGGACATGCGAACCACAATAGTATGTTGGAATAAATTTTTCCCTAATTTATCATATTCAGGGGTAGAATTGGCTAAATAATATTGAACTGCAATATTTAAAGTATACAAATTCATCAATTTTTAAAAATATTATCCTAGCTGTATTTCTGAAAGCAAAATAAATGAACATACCTGGTTTATTATCATTTAAATTGATTACTATGATTTATCTATTAGAACAATTAAATATTTTAATTTGTAAATGTTAATTACAAATTCATCAATTTTTAAAGTTGTATCTAGATGTATTTCAAAGCTTTAGACTGATATGAACATACGGTATAATTTTTATATATTTTGAATGAATTTTTTCATCATTTTGTCATATTTAAATAGAATTAATGTAATACTGAACTACCAATCATTAAATACCAATTCTATCAATTTTAAAAATTGTATCCTAGCCATGTTTAAGCTAACAAAATGGACGTAGCTCGTATAAATACTATATTTTGAATGAATTTTTCACTTTTAAATTTTTATCATATTTAGGCAGATCTTTAAATACTTCTGCATTCTGTGTTTAAATTCAAATTCATAAATTTTATAAACTTGTTATCCTGTTCCAAGCTTCTGCTTTAAAGCTAATTGTACTGCACAGTATACAATACTATATTTGATGATTTTCAACTAGTTTATTCATATTAGATTTGTATTATTTAAGCTAATATATAAACTTCTCACTATGTTTAAAGTATTCAAAATTCATCATTTTAAAATATCGATCACAGCAACCTTATTTCAAGATTCAAGCTTTTGAAAATAAGACATGCTGGTACTTGTAAACATATTTGGAATAATTTTCCTAGTTTTACTCCATATTGGTGAATTAGCTCATCAATACAGTTCTGATATTAATTACGTTAATATTTTTAAAAATCGTATCCTAGCTGTACTTCCAGTGAAAACGAAAAAAGATGTATGATATACAATATTATATTTGAATAGATTTTCATGATTTATATACTTAGGTGAATTATTTAAATAGCTACTGAGCTTCTGAATATTACAAAGTAAATTTATGAATTTTTAAATTTATCCTAAACTGTAATTCCAAACTTAAAATACAGTTAGAACATGCTGTGCTTACAAATACCTTCTATTTGATGAATTTTATGATTTTGTCATATTTTTGTAGAATTAAACTAAATAATATAGAACTAATGTTAAAATGTTAAAATTCATCAATTTTGAAGATTGTATCTAGCCGTATTTCAAGCTTTAAACGCTAAATCGGACATGCTGGTATACAATGAACTATCCATGAAATACATTTTTCTGATTTGTCTATTTAGGTAGAATTAGCTAAATGACTAGACTACCACAATGTTAAAGTGACAGAAATTCATCGTCATCAAAAATTGTATCTATTTTATTTAAAGCTTAAAACGCGGAGTGGGAACATGTTGGTGCAATACCTATGTTTGAATGAATTTTTTAGCTGATAATTGTCATAAACAGGTAAGATGCTAAATAATACACATTCTAATGCTAAAAGTATACAAATTCATCATTTCAAAAGTGGCATCTTGACGTTATTTCAAGCTTAAAACATGAAATGGACATGCTAGTATACCAATACTATCTTTGAATGCGAATTTTTCTTCAGTTTTCAACTATTTAGGTAGAATTAACTCATTAATACTGAACTATACAATGTTAGTGTTAAATTCATTAATTTTGAATTTTGTATCTAGCTTCATATTTCCAAAACAAAAACGCAGTGGAACAAGCTCATTTATCATATTTTGAATACGCGAATTTTTTCGCTGATTTTGTCATATTTGGGCGATTAAACTCATCAATATAAACCTACGATATTAAATATTCAAATTCATCAATTTTTAAAAATTTGTATCTAGCTGTATTTACCAACTTGAATCGCGAAATTTGAATATGCTGGTACTCAATATTATCTTTGAATGAATTACTGCTGATTTTGTCATATTGTTAAATTAAGCTAAATAATCTGAACTGCAATGTTAAATCTTCAAATTCATCAATTTTTAGAAATTTTGTATCCCTAAAGCTACTTCAAACAAAACGCGAAGTAAGACATACCTAAAATTATAACCCTATATTTTGAATGAATTTTTTAATGGATTTTGTCATGTTTAAATAGAATTCGCTAAATATTTTTTGAACTGCAAGTGTTAGAAGTAATGAATTTTTCATCAATGAGGCTACAAATTTATTATCTAAATTGTATTTCCAGAAACTAAGACGATATGATACATGCGTGGTGTACAATACTATATTTTGAATAATTTTTTCGCTCATTTTGTCATATTTAAATGAAATTAATAAAATAATGTAATTCAATATTAAATATACAAATTCATCAATTTTAAAAAATCTGTATCTAGCTGCTATTCCAAGATGGCGCGAAAGAACGTGCTGAAACAATACCTATTACGAATAATTGCTATGATTTTGTCATATTTTGGTAGAATTAGCACAAATAATACTGAACTGCAATGTTAAAGAATTAATTTCATCAATTTTCAAAATATCAATCTAACCCGTATTTTAAGCTTAAGCGCGAAAACGGACCAACACTGGTATACAATAGTATATTTGAATAAATTTTTCACTGATTTTGTCATATTTAGGTCAAAAAATTAGCTAAATAATACTGGTACAATGTTAAAGTATCACGAATTCATCAATTTTTAAAAATCTGTATCTAGCTGTATTTCCAAGCTGAAAAGCAGCGAAGAAAAAAGGACATCACTAATAATACACAATACTATATTTTGAATGGATCACGATTTTGTCATGTTTAGGCGAATCAACTTAAATACCATTCATGACCAAATTATTCAAATTCATCGTTTTTTACGTCATTCTCTAGCTGTATTTCCAAAACGACGCTTGATTAGAACATTAACACTTGTATACAATATAATTTTGAATAATTATTTCAACAATTAATCTATATTTGATGAATGCTTCATCATTCTGTTTCAATGTTAAAGTGTTGAAATTCATCAATTACAATTTATCTGCTTTGGCTAGCTTTAAAACGATGGTTAGCTTAAGGTGAAACAATACTCTCATTGAATATAATTATTTAGCTGATTTTGTCATATTTAGTGAGAATTATTTAATGTACTGAACTGTATTTTTTAAATATCCAATTTATCATTTTACTACATTTAAATCATCTAGCTGTATTTCAATGGCGAATATAAGAACATAATGATTCATGCTACAATATATATTTGAATGAAAATTTTATTTGATTTTGTCATATTTAGGTAGTGTCGCTAATCTTCTTTAATTTCATAATATTAAAGTGTTGAGATTCATCAATTTTTAAAAATTTTTAATATTCTTATGCTGCCTATTTTTTTTAACTTAATAGATTATAGAACAATACCGTTGTACAATATTAATTTGAATCATTTTCCATGGTTATCATAATTGGTAAATTATTAATAATACAGACTGATGTTGAAGTGTTAGAAATTATCAATTTTTAAAAATTTGTATTCTATTTCATTTAAAACTAAAAATAAAATTGGAACAAGATCATGTTATTAAATATATGTTTGAATGATTTTTCTTGAATTTACATCATGTTTAGGTGAATTATTAAAATAATACTGAATTATGTGTTAAAGTATTCAAATTCTTATTTTAAAATTTGTATATTTCTATTTATTGAATCTTGAAATGAACACCAATTAATAAACAGTATAATATTTGAATGAAATTTTTTAATTTTTAACTGTAGGTTAGAATTATTAGATAATATAATTTTTAATGTTAGTATACAAAGTTATCAATTACAAAATTGTATCCTATTATAATTAAAGCTTAAAGCGATTGGAACATCATAATTTGTACAATACTATATTTTTGAATAAATTTTTATATTTGTCATATTTAGGTGGAATTATTGAATAATACTGAACTGCAATGTTAAAGTATACAAATTCATCAATTTTAAAAATTGCTTATCCTATTTCTCTTCAAACTTAAAGCAGAAATAGACACTAATATTACAATGTCTATTTGATTGATTTTTTATGATTTATCATTTAAATAAAATTATTATTAACAATAAAATAACACAATTATAATGTTAAATTTTATAAATTCATCAATTACAAAATTGTATAAATTATATTTCAAATCTTAAAACATGATATGAACATATAAATTGAATTATACCCAATACTATATTTCTGAATCGCCTTGTTAACTCATTTTGTCTTGTTCACATTGGGTATTCCTGAAATATTTTGAACTGCAATGTTAAAGTATACAAATTCAATTAATTTTTAAAAAATTATATTCAAGCTGTGTTTCAAAACTTAGCATTATAGTTAGAACAAGCTAAGTTTTAATACATTATATTTTGAGATGATTTTTAGCTGGATTTTGTCATATTTAGATACAAATTAGCTAAATAATATAAAGAATTAACAAATATTAAAGTGCGAAATTCATAATTTTTAAATTTATCCTAGCGCTGTATTTCCAACGAATATTTAATAGGACATGCTGGTATACAATAGTATATTTAGATCATTTACCATGATTTATGTATTAGGGGTAGAATTAGCTAATATATCTTAAACTAATGTTAAGTATGCAATTCATCAATTTTAAATTTATTATCTATTTCATATTCCAAGCTTAAACATAAATGGTATGCAGACCATGTAATACTATTTGAATGAATTTTTTAGCTGGATTTTAATGTATTTAGGTGAATTCGCTAAATAATACTATTAGTATTAAAAATGTAAATTCATGTTGCTAAAAATTATCCTAGGTGTATTATAGCTTAAAAACATGATACTGAACCTCGTGGTGTGCAATACTATATTTCACCTGAATGACTTTTTCTCATTTGTCTGTCTAGGTAGTAAATAGCTAAATAATGCCTGGATTTCTGATATTAATTATACTTGATTATACATTTTTAAAAATTTGTATCCTAGCTAATATATTCAGAAGCTTAAACAGCAAAATCGGACGTACTGCATCATACAATACTATATTTTGAATGATTTTTTCTATTGATTTAATGTATTTAGGTAGAATTAGCTAATAATACTAGTTCACAATGTTTAAATTATCAATCATAATTTTTATAAAACTTGTATCTGTACCATTCAAGCTTAAACATGAAAATGGAACATGTATATGGTATACAATACTATATTTGAATAGATTTTTCCTTCAAGTTTTATCATGTTAGGTACAATTAGCGTAAATAATATACGAACTGCTATCTTAAAGTATTCAAATTCATCGTTACAAAATATAATCTGTTGTTTATTTCAAGATTGAAGCAGAAATGGAATATATGGTATACATTAATATTATTATTTGAATAAATTTTCCTTTCGATTTTGTCATATTTAGTGGGAGTATTAGCTAAAATATGCAGACTTTAAATATTAAATCATGCAGATTCATCATTTTAAAATCTGTGTCTAGCTGTATTTCCAAATGAGAAAACGCGAAAAGGACATGCTGGTATACAATATTATATTTTGAATAAATTTTTATTGATTTTGTCTATATTTAGGTAAATTCGCTAAATAATACTGAACTGATATTAAAATATACAAATTTATCCAATTTTAAGTTGTATCCTGGCTATATTCAAGCTTAAAACGATTGGAACATGCTGGTGTACAATACTATCTTTTGAATGAATTTTTCGCTGGTTGTCCATGTTTTGTAGAATTGGCGTAAATAATGCTGAACTGCAATGTTAAAGTATTCAAATTCATCAATTTTAAAAGATTTGTATCTACTTAAGTATTTTTAAGCTTTAAGCGCGAAAATGGACATGCTGGTATACAATAGTATATTTGGAATACATTTTTCACGATTTTGTCATGTTAGGTAAATTCGTAATAATGCTATTTCACAATGTTAAAAGTGTTAAATTAATCGTTATTAAAAATTTCTTATCTACACAAGCTGCATTCCAACTTCAAAACGCGAGTGAATTATGTTGGTGTACAATACTATATTTTGAATGAATTTTTTCACTTTGATGTTGTCATATTTAGTCAGATCTTCAATAATACTGAACTAAATGCTAAAATTACCATTCATCAATTTTTAAAATTTGTATCTTAGCGTTATTTAAGCTTAAAACGCGAAATGGACATGCTTGGTGTACAATACTATATTTTGAAAATGAATTTTTTGCTGATTTGTCATCATATTGTGATAGAATTAGCTAAATAATATGAACTGCAATGTTGAAGTGTTGAATTATCAATTTTTAAAAATTTGTATCTAGCTGTATTCCAAGCTTAAAACGTTTGAACGCTCGTACTATACTATATTTTGAATGAATTTTTTCGCTGATTTTGTCATATTTAGGTAGAATTAGCTAAATAATACTGAATTGCAATGTTAAAGTATTCAAATTCATCAATTTTTAAAAATTTGTATCCTAGCTGTATTTCCAAGCTTGAATCGCGAAATGGACATGCTGGTATACAATAGTATATTTGGAATAAATTTTTTCACTGATTTTGTCATATTGAGGTAGAATTAGCTAAATAATACTGAACTGCAATGTTAAAGTATTCAAATTCATCAATTTTTAAAAATTTGTATCCTAGCTGTATTTCCAAGCTTAAAACGCGAAATGAACATACCTGGTGTACAATACTATATTTTGAATGAATTTTTCGCTGATTTTGTCATATTTAAATAGAATTCGCTAAATAATACTGAACTGCAATGTTAAAGTATACAAAACCATCAATTACAAAAATTGTACTCAGCCATGATACTAGATTATACATAATTAGTGAGTGAAAAAATTATGAAAGGAAGAGATTAGTAAAGAGTTGATAAAAAGAATTGACCACGTAAAATGAAGGTTTAAGTTTTAAGACAATTTATTAACTAACGTATTTACCCTAATTTAAACATCTTTATACATTTTTAAACTAATATAACACACACACCTTTTAAACTAACACATATAATATCTAATATTTGAAAAGCATAAATAATGTTTTGACGTTGTAAAATCATATAGCATTCACACACATATCAATAGTTCATTTTATGCTGATGATAGAGTTCAAATAACTTTGATCTCTGGATACTTCACGAAGATTACTGCAGTGGACTAACATATGGTATAATTACAAAAAATGAGCAGAAGTCTTTTACCTAGGATTTTGGCGAAGGTTTAGGAGCTTATTGCTGCTTGTTTGCTACTTCTTAGGATTATATCGCTAACCGGATTGGAAGTTTAGGCTTTCTTGATGAGTTTCATGCGAATCCATTGGATTATTACCTAATGGAGATAGTTAAACATTCTGACCGAGGATTTCTAAGTTGTTACACGACAGTATTTGATATGCAGGTATTACTGATCTTATTGGACTGGAGAGCTGAGAGCTAGGCATATATTTCCAAAGCTGCTCAAAAATGCATTTTTGTTTCTGGATACATATTAGAAATCAACTGATTGTCCTCTTGTTAACTGAAACAATTAACTGTCACTGCAAACTAGACTAAAAATACTGTATGTCAATGTAATATCCTTTACTTAACAATACAAATTTGGACAATCTCTATTGATCCTTTCCTTCAATTTATGCCGAATACATTGCTCACAATGATCTAAATCATGGATAACGATCACTGGGACAAACTAATTTTGTGGCACAGGGATCTTTTGGAAATGACGCGGAAGCAGATTCGCTGACTTACACCGACTTACACATGTATAAAATCGAAACTTCATTTGCCGATTCTCTTGATTGGACTTGGAAAAGAAAGGGTCGCTGCAAAATGGCAGGAATTTTTAACTGTCCATTTTTGACTTACACTTTGGAAAGAGGAATGATCCCTGACAAGTCCGTTACGGGTACTAAAACTATCCAGTCGGCATCTTTAAACGTATCTTTAACTAAACTTATTTCTATACTACCCTCATTCCCTTCTGCTCTAGATAAATTCCTACACATGTATACATGCAGCATAATTCTACACCTACTAATATTCTAGATATCAAGTTATTACTGGACTTGCTTACAGGGAATCTATAATAAATAAATCCCTTTTTGCACGCATCATGAGGTGCAGCAATGCCAAGAAAATAGTAAATACATTTAAGATATGCATCATGAGGTATCGTATTTACCAAATATTACCAGTGTATGTGCGCGTATATACACATGTATACTTATACACTCTTAATACACCTTAGATTGACTTTATATTTTTATTATTAATCTTACAACATTATTTTTAAATTCATATGAACATTATTCTAACATTTGTATTAATCTAATCTCACAATATTATTCTAAACTACCACGGACATCAGTTTTCATATTTATTTATATTAATCTAATCTCGAATATTATTTTCAACCCTTACTCAACTTTTTATCTATGTGCGTGTATTCAGAAAAACTATTTTACTTTATTACAATTCCTTATTTACTCAACTTTTATTAACTTGCGTATATTCAAAAACAACTTACTTTACTAGATATATATATATTTTTTTGACTTGACTTTAAATCATTTATTTACTTCCTTTTATTACCGTGTGTGTATTCCAAAAAAAAAAAATCTAATAGTTTATCACAAGTCACTTTTTATTATTATTTACTACAAATATATTTACACTTATTTATTTAACTTGATTTTATCGATTTTATTTTAACTATTTGACCTACTTATTTATTTACGAACATTTTTCTTAATTAATATGTGCATTGATCACTTTTCCTAAGTATTGACCACTTCAAATTCTTATTTTTCTAGAGTGCATTTTTAGTTTTTATTTTCATCATTAGGTAACAAATGTAATGTTAAGAGAAGTAGGCAGCAACGTATAAGGCAATTCAACACACAGATAGATTTTGTGCTGATTTAAACCAACTTTTAATTTCTTGCAGAAATCGTGACTACAGCATAGGCAACTGTTGTGCACAACGGATTATGTAAAGGGACTTTAAGATTGCGAATGGCAGGACTATCTTTACTGCACATTCGACTTACTACAATATTTATTTTATTTTGTTACTGAGAATTTTTCCTCCAGATTTATTAATTTTGATATGCTGGGACTTTTCTACTGGCGCATCATCATCAGTATTATTTATTCTTCATACTACCCATTTGTAGAACAAAGTCACTGCAAGAAAAGGCTTAATCCAACAAAAGTCAGGCCTGAAATTTATATCTTTGCCCAAATACTCGCACACACCTCAATCCTAATTTAATACACTTTTTTTTTTTAATTTTATTTGATAATGTTTTATTTTCATTAATACTTTCATTATACACTTATTTATTTCATTTTTATTTTTAAAGCATTATTTTTACTCTCCCTTTTTTTTAAAAAAAAAAAAAAAACATTTTCATTTTGCTTGTCTATTTTGATTTTACACATTTATTTTGTTTGCATCATGCTCCGCTATGTTCTAGACTTATGAGCTGGGATATCAATATAATCGATAAGACATAATCGAGGATTTTGACATAAATCGTTTTATCATTGCTTTGACATTTTAGAAACTCTAAGATTGTTATTTTATTTTACTAAGACTAACTTTAATCATTTTTAATTATTCAAACTAACTTGATACTCATTTTTTCATTTATTTCATTAAACTTTGTTAAACATTTTCCATTATTCCGAGTCCATGGTCGTTAATAACTAGGTCAAGCCAGCAAATCCATCAGATTACATATTTTTAATTTTTGTCAGGCGGTTCTTTCTTTCTACATACTAACTCTATAATATAAACTACCTTTCCTCTCTTATCTATCCCGCTTTTATAATTTATTACTTTATCTCTTTCTCTTTCCATTCTATTTTCAACTTTGTGAATCAGAAAACCTTGATATTTAGACAAACTCCGAATTACTTCAATCTGGGAATTTTTTTTTCTATGCTTTCTTTTTTTAAATCTGTTTTTAAATCTACGAACATAAACGTTTACTTTAAACCTTTTATTTTTAATTTTTTGTAAAAACTCTTTTACGCTATCTTCTACCTTGAACTTATATCTCTCTTCTATTTCTTGGTCTACATTTGTTTCTACTTTATATGTCGCAACGCTATTTGATTCTAATTTAATTTCTATGTCTTTTATCACCTCAACTTCCTTTTCATCTTCCTGACTTTCTTTAACTAAATCTACCTTTATAATTTCTTGGTTCTTCTCTACCTTTCCTGTAATTTCACATCTTATTTCCTTCATTTCTTCTTTTATCTTATTCTGGCCCATTTCGATCTGGTCCTTTAACTTTTCAAGCATTTCAGCTTGCCCTTCCAATTTACTCTTCATTTTATTATTTTGGTTTTTAAGCTCTTCGGCTATTTTTTTATATTCTTGGGCTGTTTCTTTTTGTTTTTCAAACATGCTGGTTAGTAAAGCTATGATTTCTCTTTTTTTCCTTGTTGGGGCTATTTTCTATATTTTTACCTTGAGTCTCCATTTTGGCTTTATTTTTTTTTTTTATAATTTATAATTTTAAACACTTTTTATCATTATTTTTAATACCGTATTTTATTCACTTTAATAAGTTTACTAATTATTATTTTATTTATTTCTTACTAACCTGGAAATACACGCTGACTCCACCCCTCCTTTGTCCATTTATCTCTTCCCGATCTTAATGCTTTAACTCCGCCCAAACATCCAACTGTCTCTGATTTAACATAATGATTTATTTTAGATAACGTAAATAGCACAAATCTCTTTTCATTTACAGAAAACAAAGTTTTCGGTCAATTCTTTTTTTTAAAAAAAAATTAAAACGCTTTAACATACGTAATTTAGCTTTTGTATAGAAAAATTTTTTAAACAAGAAACAAAGCATTTATTTACTATTGTTTCTTAGGTCCAGCCCCAAACGTTGGGAAAGCCATTTATGTACCGGGTCGAACCGCTGAAACCACTTACTTATACGTATATATAAGTTTTGGCCGGTTTCAAACTCCTTCATAATACATTTATAATCTTATAAATGTTACGTGAACGAACCGGCACGTTCGAGCAAAATGGGAGATCTTATTGATAGCTTTAACTATCAACAATGGCCCACCTCGGCTGCTAGATTCAAACCCCTACTATCCAAATACTTTATTTGTTTCGAGGTAAACCCCGGGTGCCAGCTAGTCTGATGACTAACGTATTTGGGCAGTAGGCTCATAATCCAGCGCTCGAAACATTCCCTAAAACTAGCTCAGTCTAATTTTAATTCAATAACAAAATTATACAAAATTAGTGGTGGAAAGAATTAATAAAAAGGTTGGTAAAAAGAATTGACCGACAAATAAAGTTTAAGTTTGAAGACATTTTATTTTAATTAACATTAATTAAGTTTAAAGATAATTTATTACCCAACATTAATTGACTAAATTTAAACATCTTTATAAATCTAATTTAACACACGCACATTTTTAAAGTAACACATTATAACATATATCTGGTGAAAAGCATAAATAATATGTGACATCATTAAATTATCTCACATTCACACACATGCACATCAATAGTTCATTTTATGCATGCTTAAGAGTTCAAATTACTTTACTCAGTAGGATTGACGAATTACAGTGGTGGCTACTACGTATAAATGATAATAAATAAATGTTTACCTAGGATTTTTGGAATGTGGATATTGCTTGTTGTTGGCTGCTTCTGATGGATTATATCTAACCGGTTAGATTTGGACATTTCTTGAAGAGATTTTATGCGAATCCATTGGCTTTATTCTTGAAGACAGTTGAACGTTTGACGGAGGATTTCTGAGTTGTTATGCAGACATTATTTCACAGGCAGGTTTTGATGATCTTGTTGGACTAAAAAGGCTGAAGCACAAGCGTATATTTCCAAAAGCTGCTCAACAATGCATTTTTGTTTCTGAATACATAATAGAAACTGCACTGTTATCTCAACTGAAACAAGACTGTCACTGCAAACTAGACTGAAAAAACTCTCTCAATTAATTGTCCAATAAAAAAAAAGTCTATTTATACCTGTGACGTGTTGTCCGTGTAATATCCTCTGGCAAATATCTGTTGTCGAATTCCATTGGTAATTAATCCTATGACGTGTTTTTGATGATTGTTTAATTAGTAGTAGCTTTCATAAATGTATTGTTTTTTTATATCTTTAATTAGTAGCCCACCGCTGGTGTGGTTTTTTAAAATCTTTATTTAACTTAATAGCCATCGCTGTGTTTTCCAAATATAATTTCTTTTTTAACTTTCATTTACATATTTTTTTTTAATATTATTCTAACACGCATACATTTATTTACACTTGCACGCACATATATAATTTATTATAAGAAGCTTGAATAAAAAGAAATTTATATTTTTTTTAAATTTTAAATTACTTCATTTTATGAATACTAATTTAGAAAAACTTTACTTTCTTTTATAACACTTTTAGTTTGACTTTAAGAAAAACCCCTTCCCACTTTTAATCTTTTATTTCAAACTCTTTTTCGAAAGATTTTTTTTTTATTTTAATAATTTTTTTAGACAAAATTATTTTATATACATGTGCCAAATTGGCCTTGGCACAGCACATATATAACTAGTTTTAAGATTACTTTTCTTTAATTCGAATGAAAAGAGATTTGTATTTTTTTTAACTTTAAATTATATTTCAACTAATAATAATAGACTCTACTCCCTTTTATAAAACTTTTAGTTTAACTTTTCTAACCAGACTCCCCCTCCTCCCTTTTAATCAATTATTTTCTAACTTTTATTTCAAAACTAATGATAGAAAACTATTTGACTCTTATCTTTTCTAAAACAAACTGTAATAAACTCTTCAACATTTAATTTTACGTTTTTCTTTTATGAAAGATTATTTTAATAATTTTTTTTTAGATAAAATTATATGTGCCAATATCAATATTGGTACAATATATGGTTGTTTTACAATAGTGTGTTGAAACCACCGGAGGGCGTTATTTCTGTGATAATACACAGAAATATGCCATTTAGGTGGCGTACCACCACTAGCGAGCATTCTATTTCTAATGTGTAAGCCTAGAAATAGTCTGTTCAGTATGGGGTGGCTGCTTAGTGTCTATTTCTACGCTAATGCACAGAATCATGACATTGAATCTGCTGCAGAAGCTATCATGTCAGCTTACAGCTCAGATTTGTGCTAAGCATTTTTGATGTGCGATCACATTTCACTTTTGGCTACAGTATCGGGTGAGGGTGTCTGGAATTTCGATTGTCAAAACTATTTTAATATTCATTAAGACTGCCTCCCCCTCTAACTGCCATCTTTTAGGAATGTCTACTAACAATTATCAGCAGAGTCTCATGTTTCCCTAGCCCTCATTTCCTGCTCAAAAAATTCGGCAAGTGTAGGATTCCAGCGCAATTCGGATGAAATCACGCTCTAAGTCCCACTTCTGCGAGAACAATGGTGAGCTTCATAGAATATCTGAAATCGGAAAACTTGCTGCAAATGTCAAATATTCTCTGACTGCTGTTGGAAATGGGTTATCAAACAAAAGAAAGAGCTTTGAAGCTGCATGGGTGCTGTTCCTGAACAGCCCTAAAAGTTGCTTTTAATTGCCGTAAATATATTTATGTGGGGTTTTTGGTAATTACAGTAAAAAGTTGGTCAACCTTCGAGTCGGAGCATTACTTTCACTTAGGAATTGTAACCACTCACCCCCACCACCTTTCCCAAAGTTGGACCTTTCAGTTGTAAATGTTTGGTACCATTAAATGGAAATCGTTTTGGTATTTGTAATTTATTATAAAACAACAAAAATATAAAAAAGAAAAGAAGCTGATTTTGTCGTAGAATACCCGACTGCCTCGTTAACAAAAAATGTAAGTAATGAGAAAGAATAAAAAGTAACTACTTTTTAAAATTCATTTCAATCGATGTACCCTTTTTTTTTTTGTTTGTTTGTTTGTTTTCGTTCCAAAAATTGTTATTTGATAGATAGTAGTTTTGGTTAAATGTGATCAACAAAATCAAAAACATACATATAAAAAAAAAGAAAGAATTCCTGCCCCCCCCCCAAATATAAGTAATGAAAAGAATAACAACAACAAAAAAAAAATTAAGTACTTTTTTAAATTCAATTTTTTGATTTCTGCATATTTTTTTTTATTTGTTGTTGTTGTTGTTGCGTATTCCAAAATTTATTTTATATTACTTTACTTTGAAATGTGATAATAAACAAACCCGGCGGCGGCCCTGTAAACATTATATTTATCTTTGTTTATAAACAAAGCCTGCCCTCCGACGGTTTCAACACACTATTGTAAAACAACCCAATATATATATACTTGTTTAAGGAGGTTTATTTAAAATTCTTTGTATCAATAATTTCAGTCTCCATAGTCAAGTTGCAATCTTTATTGTCAATATAAATATATTGGACCATAAATAAAGATGGGATTCCACCTTTATTGTTAAAAGGTTGCCTTGACAACAGATTGAGATTGGTTGTTATTGATATTATCTAAGTGTTGACTGATTTCTATGAATTTACTTATAAATTTATCTAGCTTCAAGCATTATTACATTTATTATTTAAATAATACATTGTTGCAGTGCAATTTGAAAGGTGTAATTGCAGTTTGAATGTTATAATTGATTATTTTTTAGTCTGTATTCAGGCCAGGTTATATTTACCTATATAAAAAGGATTCTTTAAACTTCTTTGTATCAATAATTTCAGTCTCTGTGGTCAAGTTGTCATCTTTAATGTCAATATGAATATATTTGACTATAAAGAAAGTTGGTATTTTACCTTTATTGTTAAAAGGAGGTTGCCTTGACAACAGATTGAGATTGTTGATTGTTATTGATATAGGGATTGTCTAAGTGTTGACTGAACACACTCTCTTGATAGTACTTTGACAAAGATATTCTGTATCAAAAGCCTGGCTTAGCAGATTAATAAATTTATTTTATACTTATTTTGCATTACCATAATTATTATTTACTTATATATATATATTAATTATAATAGCCATTAATAACTGAAACATAGGCTTATTTATACCTGTGTCTATATGTATGAAATATTAGGGTATGAGCACAGACTTTCACGCGACCCACCACTCTCCACTCCATCTAATCTTTTCAACATATATATGTTTAAGTGTATCAGTATTATTAGATGGAGAGGAGAGTGGTGGGTCGCGTGAAAGTCTGTGCTCATACCCTAATATTTAATAGCCATTAAGAAAAAATCAAATATTATTAAAAATATTTATTATTTTACTTCTTTTAAGTTGAAGATATTTTTAATATATACTGTATTCATAACTTTTAGCCATGATTATATATATCTTATTTAAATTATGTTAATATTTGTTCATTTTGTAATTATTCATAAACTATTGCATACATCATAAAAAACTTCTGCCTTTTAATAAATTAAAATTTGTTTTCATACTCACAGAAATTGTTTTAGACTAAGAACTAATACTTTTGTTTTGTTTTTTGCATTTAAAACAAAAAGTGTGTATTTCAAAAATTAATGACTTAGATTACATTAATAATGTTGTTTTAAAAATTAAGTATGTTTAAATGCATATTTTTGTAATTTTATATTTTTATTTAAAGATTCAACACATTATTTATGAATTCATTTGATGATAAAATAAATTGTAAATTTCATGAAGTGAATTTTTATATCTTTATGGAAATTTACTAAATACTGTATAATATTTTCATAATGCATAGAATCACAACTAGAATATATCAAGTGTTTTTAATACCAGTGCACTTTATTTGTAAATTATATATTGCAATTAAAAATAATAATTACCATATCGTATATAAACTTTAAATAAAGAAAATTTCTATTTTTTATAATGGTTTTTAATCTCTTATACATTATCACATAAACTTACCTTTGGCATTGCAAATGATTATAATTTGTCTTAATAGCAAGAATCTGTTTCAATAACTTGATAATAAAAACATTAATTAAAAAACGATTTAAGTGATTTTAATTATCCCTTAATAATAAGATTTTAATTCTAACTAAAATAGCTACATGTTAGTAACTATTAGTGAACTAAAAAAGATGACCTAAAAATGGACAATAAAGAGATAGTAAAAAGAGTATATTCTTTATGTGTGTTTGTTTAACCTAGACTTTTATTGACAACATAAAAAAAGATTAATTTTAATTTATTTGTTTGTTTATTATTTTTATTGTAAAATTTTAAATATTTTTTTCTTAATAAGTATATAGTGCTTGCATTTAGCTTTTATTCGAATATAATTGCACTATAAAATTAATTGTCATTGCTTTTTGAAATTAAAATTTTAATTTTTTTTTCATTATTTAAACTTATGCTATAATAAAATTTATCTTAAATATACAAATTCTTCAAAGAATAATTTTTTTATCAAATGTATTTTTTTATCCTGAAAGCTAAAATAAAATATTTTGTTTTAATTACTTTTATTTTATTTCTATTTATTATTTTAATTTTTTATTTACATTGGTGCTTTATCTTTTAAACTAATTTTGCTTTTTGAATTTAAGCTTTCATTAAAATTTATAAAACTGTAAAAACAAAGTAGCATGTAAGTTTTTTAAAAAGTACAAGTAAAGCAAAAAACATAATAAAATTGATTAATTTAATCTAAGATATGTTAAAAAAATAATATTTAGAAGGTTAATCATGTAACTGATCTTATAAACCTGCTAAGTTTTGATTTTATCAAAGAATGATAGTCCTTCTCTTTGATGATCAAAAGCAATAAAAAATGATGTTATGAATATCTTAGGTTAATATATTAAATAAATGATTTTTTAATATTAATTACCATTCATCCAAAAACAAAGCATTTCATTTATATATATATATATATGATTTTATTAATTTCTCACAGACTAGCTGTAATTAATTGGTTTATTTTTCTGCTAATATTCTGATAGATTTCCTTGTTCTGACTAGATTTAAGCTTTCAACTTTCATTTTGATATTGAACCATTATTATTTATCAGAATATAATAAACCTCATTCAGTAGATATTTTTGTTTAGAAATTAAATAAATTTTTAAAAATCACATTTATTTTTGAAATTATTTTATTAATTAGATTTTAATCAAAAAATGCTGTCACATCATCAAATTTCTGGTGGAGCTGATTCACTTTGCAAAATGAATGAAATATTCTTTGTTTCAAGTTTGTTTTAAAAATATGAATGGATTATTTTTAATAACTCCTAAATCTATCAATTTATGCTTTAAAAGTTCGATATTTTTTGTAATTTTTACAATATTGCTAAATATTTTAACAATCTGCTGAGTGATCTCATTTCTAGACAACTGTGTTTTCTGCAACTGTAATCTCTATAGTAGCAATATTCAGAAGAATATATATAATAATATTTATTTTTGATTTTTAATAATTATTACACAATAATGTATGATATAAATAAAATCATAAACTTTCCAAAAAATCAAGTATTTAAACCAACATAATATTTTCTCAACAATTGTAAGATTTTCTGGAAGTAATCTTGCAAAGTTTGACAGCATGAAATATATAATGGTTACCCATCTTCAGTGGAGCTCGAGATGGTTTAATGGACCACATATTCAATTTTCCCACCATCTTTTGAATTTTTTTGTATTTAAAATATTAGAAAATAAATATACGTGAATTTTAAAGCTGTAAAAAAAAAAAAGCTTCGCAAAATTTTCAGTAGAGGACAAAAAATGCAAATTTACTTTTAGAAATCAAACGCTGTTCCAAAGCCTGGAAAAATGAAATTAATAATAAAAATATTCCATTTTCTATACTGCCAAGTTTTAAATTTTAGTACTATTAAAAATTCGTTTATTACAAAAAACAATTATTTAAAACATATATATGTATTTACTATATGTATAAAAAAAATAGCCTTTTCAACAAAAAGTCCTCTCCAACCATTCTTCATAGAGTAACAGTGAAGAACAAGGGAATATCAAGTTTACTAAATACTTGATGATAACGTTTTTGAATGTTTTTAACCTTGATTTGCCTTCTAGATAATAATAACTACATACTTATATACTGACCAAAATTAAATAGTCATCTAAATTGGCTATGGGATATCTAACTAAAAGAAAACTTCTAACCCTTAAAAACAATTGAAGTTTACTAGACCCATATTCAAACCTGGATCCATAATATAGCAGGTGAATGTGATACTATTGCACCTCTAGACCTTTTCTTGTATATAAATCATTATATAAATCATTATATAAATTATGTATATAGTTTTATTGGGGTATAATCCTTAATAAAACTAACAATGCAATTCTTATAAAAATTTGACTCTTAATACTTATTAAGTCAGTTATTCTTGGACTATTTTCAACCCAGCTAATAGTAATCAATGAAAACTCCATTCAAATTCACTGACATAAATATTGTTTTGGCCTTTTATATTTTTTTCAATTAAAAGTTTTTCATTGTATGTTTTTTTAGGGTTAAGCCAATATTATTTGATTTCTAAGAAATATAACAATCAAATTGGTTGGTAAAAGCTATAGTTATTATATTGATAAATAAATTAATGTTATTAAAAATGGTTGAATAAAAGTAAACACAATTAATCATTTCAAAACAATAATACTTGATGAAAATTTAATTTAATAAAATTAATCTAATAAAGCAAGATAATCAAACAAATCTAAAGTAAAAATAAATAAAGTATTCTTAAATTTGTTTACGATTTCCGATAAACTGAAAACACAATGAAAAAAATGAATATAACCTGATTATAGCAGCCAAAAAGAAATGTAATAAAATGAAATTAGTATATCAAATTACAGAAAACTAAGATCTCTTATATAATCATGCATTTTACTTTGCCAGCCTGAGCAATTAACTGAGTGATAATAGTGATAGCCCCAATAGCTAGCAAATTAATCTCAGCTTAACAACTTGAATAAAATTATTGGGTGTTAGTTATATGTTTGTACTACACATTGATGGAGCCATCAATAGTACACCACAGTAGATAAATCACCAAGTTTGGGGGGTGGGGGGTTGTAAAAAATAAATTTAAAAAAATCAAAAACATAAAAATAATCTAATATGTTTGAAAAATTTATGAAAATAATATAATTTATTTTACAAATACCTGAAAGTAATATGTTTAATGAACAAACAATAATAACTTAAAATGAGCATTTTCAATAAATATTATCAATACAAACATTTGATGAAAAAATATTGGCAATGATGGTAAACTGTGACTGTGAAATTAAAACAAAAAGCATGAACATAATACAATTTATTTAGAAAACAAACCTAAAAATAATGTATTTAGTAAACAATCAACTCTTGAAAAACAAATATTTTCAATAGGTGGTGTCAATGCAAACTATCTAGGCAAAGTTAAATTAGCATTCCCATTATTGTCTATTTAATTTTTTGTATAATAATTGATTTATCGTACTTGTTAAAAATATTTGTTTTTCAATCATTGTTCATTCATTAAATATATACTTGTCTTCATTATTTTCAATCATTATCAACCAATCCACTGCCTTATGAAGACTCACTAAGTTCAATCCATCTTCTCTGATTTCTAGACTCTCTTCTCCATATCATCCCCAATACATTTTTTTATTTCATCAATCCATCTCACATATGGTCTCTTTCTAGGTTTTTTACAATCTCTTGGAATCCAGTTTAAGATTTCAACTATCTCTATTGTCACCTCTTTTAACAATATATCCCCCCAACTTTACTTCAGTCTTTTAATTACTTCAATGATATCAGTAACACTTCTTTGTTCTCTCATCTATGTATTTTATTTTTGTCCTCTTCTTATTACTCCTAACATACATTTCTCCATACTTTATTAAATGGTTTAAAGTCTTTATATTGCTCTTCTGTTAAAGTGTCCATGTCTCAGATCCATAAGTTGTTGGGTTTTTTTTTAAATAAATATTTGTTCTTTCACTAGTTTAATTGCTTTCCCCATTACTTAAGCTATTAAATTCAAGTTTTTTTTTATGTGTATATTATTTCCTTTTTTTTTTTACTTTTTTGTTTCTGAAACTTATTGTAGCTTACTTTCTCTATTTTAGTATGTAGATTGAGTTCTCAAAAAGGTAATTCATAAAAGTGCAAGTAGCACCAATTATTGTATTTACTTTGATACATGTGGGCCAAAGCATAATGTCTTTTTGATTAATTGACCATTTAATAAATAAATAAATTGGCAATCAAAAAATGAGTTTGATTGAAAAATACTTCTCCTGCATGACAAAACAAAATTTTTAATTTTTAAAACCTTTTATATCTTAGCCTTCAGATTAATTTTTTATTTGAAGAGCTCAATATCTTAAGTATAGTCTACAAAACATGAAACTAATTATCTAATAATCTAGTGTCTGAACCTATCCTAGCACCTCTCTGAGGAGTGCCAAAGCATGAAACCATAATCAGAGATTTGGGGGGGGGGAGGTCCTGACAGAGATATTTTAAATGCTTTCTCTAGCTAAGCATTTATCACAAAGCTTGTTGAGGAATTGAATCCTCATTGGTTATAACTTACAAGCTTAAGAGAATAGAGTCATGTGATCTATGACTCTTATTTTGACTATGAAACTAATTTTTTAATAAAAATTATTAATACAAACATGAAATAATAATTTTCATTAGAATTAAATGAATTGTAATGTGGCACAAAAGAGAAGCTATACTATTTATATAATTCTTTTTATTTGTCAAATTTTTTAAAAAATATCTAAAGATTGTGTATGGATATCCTGCAATCTTGGCCTCTGAGTTTTACTGAAATAACAATTTACCTAGATTAAAACAAATCACTCATTAGTAATAGAAAAATGTATAAAAAAAAATTTCAATTAAACAAAATGAAATATTATGTTTATAAAGAATATTGCCTTTCGTTTGTCTTTTAAGTATTTCATGTGGAAGCAGCCGTTTCACGTAAACTGATCTGTGACAGTGTATTTCCTCTTGCATCATACAAAAATGCTTAAGCTCTTGTTTAGTTATAATCTAAAGTCTTTGATTAATTTAATACACAATGTAATTGCTTTCATTTGGGTACCTGTCTGATATGTCACTTTTATCATCATTGTCATTGAAATAAGCAAAAAGTTTAGACTTAGTGGCTAATTATTCCAATGTATAAATATATAAAATGTGCTAAAATGCATGAACACACAAAGCTGAAGATAAAAAAATCTTATAAACAGAAAAGACTTGTTATAAGATTTCCAGGAAATGGAATACTTAACTACCTCATTTACATAAATTTGCATCGCTCTTAACCAACCTATTTATTTACAAGATGGCTATGAATATGAGGACATCGGTCCTCGAAAATGCTTAGCCACATATTTGGATACATATATTTAGTTTATATCAATCTTATCTTCAGTTTCGTGTCTTCATGCATTTTATATATTTATACATCATTATCATTGTTGACATCATCACCTGTAACATTTCATCAGTACTTGTCTCAGATGCTTTAATTACAGTTAAATGTACTTAAATAAGCACCATAATAATAATAATAATAATAATAATAATAATAATAATAATAATAATAATAATAATAATAATAATAATAATAATAATAATAATAATAATAATAATAATAATAATAATAATAATAATAATAATAATAATAATAATAATAATAATAATAATAATAATAATAATAATAATAATAATAATAATAATAATAATAATAATAATAATAATAATAATAATAATAATAATAATAATAATAATAATAATAATAATAATAATAATAATAATAATAATAATAATAATAATAATAATAATAATAATAATAATAATAATAATAATAATAATAATAATAATAATAATAATAATAATAATAATAATAATAATAATAATAATAATAATAATAATAATAATAATAATAATAATAATAATAATAATAATAATAATAATAATAATAATAATAATAATAATAATAATAATAATAATAATAATAATAATAATAATAATAATAATAATAATAATAATAATAATAATAATAATAATAGATGGATGTAAGCCAACAACAAATGGACACCTGTTCAGTTTCATCACAAATTGCCTGTATAGAGTCTGAAATATTAAATGAAAGAAAACTGATAATAAACCCAACAATGTCTTAAATATTGTATCAGCATCCATCTACTGGCAATTTAAACAAAAATTTAGTATTAAAAATAAATAAAAATCAATACCCTGTTAAAAAATTATTAAAAACATGAAGATAAAAATTGGATCTCTCAACATTAGAGGCTTAAATGCCACCAAAAAACTTTTTGATCTCAAAAAATGGTTACATACAACACAACCACACATACTGGGGCTTTTGGAAACAAAAATATACAGCAGCTCTCAAATTAATCCACAAAAATATTTAGTCAGCCAAGGTTTTTGTGCCTGCTCAAGGCAATCATCATCACCATCAGGTGGCACAGGCATAATTATATCCCACAACTGCCCTTTTGATTCTTTTAAAATTATATATATTGACTCTAATCTTATCATATTAACACTCCATCATAAAAATATCACACTTAACCTAGTATTTGTATATATACCACCAGGCCCTGTCATCATCTCCAGAATAATAGCAACAATAAATTCAATGCTTACAGCAACACCAAATCCCATAATACTCCTGGGAGATTTCAACATGACCTACCAAACTTTTGTCACCAAATGGATCCATCAAATAACAATCCCACTTATGAGTGCTGAGGGTTTTCTCCCATCAAACTCAATATCTTTTAATAACAATAGATATAAGTCACTTATTGATTTGTGTTTCTACTCACCAATGTTACATCATTATTTTAATCTTGAACTCTGTCCATCTATAATCTCAGATCATGCTGCTCAGTTCATCACCCTCGACCTAACAAAAATACAGAATACAACAATAGCCCTCCAAAAGACTATGAGAATACTTCTTCCAGCACAAACAACTGAATTCTTATACTCAGAAACATATATAATGCTCCAAAAACTTCAAAACATGTCATTCAATCCAGTACAAAAGTATATAGCATTCACCAATATACTTTCTTTCAACATCAATCATATTACCTGCAACTCAACATCCCCCACCAGATTATTAGCATTGGCAGATGAACTACATAAAAGAATAACCATTTCCAGACCAACTACAGATAATCAAACACAAATTAAAAAACTTACAGAAATGTACAACAATACATGCAATACACTAAAGCAATATGTAGCAATAAAAAAGAAAAAAATATGCCTTACACAACAACATACTTGGACCAGAGCATACATACGGTGGGCATTGGGATACCCATCCACAGTCAGAGTGCCTATGGCACTTGAAATAGATGGCTCTATAACAGCTGGACATAACATGATAAACCCAATATATCAACACTTTAAAAAAAAACTGCAAAAACAGAAAGTGTACATACCAAATGAAGACATATTTGGAGACCCTGAAACAGACACACCAATAACAACAACTGACATTGTATTTCAACTTGCAACAATAACAAACACATGTCACCCAGGACCACAAGGAATTCCCAAATTTGTGTTCAAACATCTTAGTCACTTCACAGCAAAATACCTGTGCGATCTAGCCAATTACATATCCAAAAAAATTTACAACATACAAAGTCTATACCCAATTGCAATGGTTCCATTTAACAAAAAACCAACAGCAATATCATCTTTATCTAATCTACGACCAATTTCAATGGGACCTTTAGGAATAAAAATTCTTGAAAGAGTGATAAAGGAAAAAATAGAACAACACATACTCCCTGTGTTATCATCAGCACAATATGCCAAAAAAGGATCATCCATTGGCCAGGGTGCCTTAATGTACAAAACAATTATCGAAGTAGTAAAAAAAAGAAAGAAATATGCACCAATTATAGTTCAACTAGACATTGAGGCAGCTTTTGACTCAGTGCCTATAGCCAAATTATTAGACGTGCTGAAAAAAACAACAACACCTCCATCCCTACTATATATAATAGCCAATCTGCTACTCAGCCATGAAATTCACATCACATTGAATGGGAAAAAATCACCAGCCTTCAGACCGAGTCAATCCATCCCACAAGGATCCCCCCTGAGTGCCTTGCTCTTTACAATATATATAAATCCTCTATTAATAGAGATACAGAAAAAAATAAAAGGCATTCAAATTCCAAACACTGCTTTAAATATATCATGCATAGCCTATATGGACGATGTAACCGTTTTCCTCCCCTCTAAAAAGAACCTCCCCATATTACAAGAGATAATCAAGAATTATACCTCAAATTTTAATTTAAAAATTAACACAAATAAAACTGCTGCATGGTCAATATACACAGGCAAGCACTGTACAGAGATGTTTAATGGTAAACCATCTGCTTTCCTTGGTTTCCCATTCTACCTTGGAACCAATGGAATGAGGCAAAAAATTCAAAATAAATTAAAAAAAGATGCTGAAAAAATCACAGCCTCACTTGAAAAGTCATACCTGTCAATATACGCAAAGGTAGCACTATTTAATCAACTTATAATTACAAAAATTACATACTACACACCTATAATCAAATTTGCAAAAACATTCATATCTAAAATCTCATCAATCTGTAACAAACTAATATGGAAGAGAAAGACAGTGGCAATCTCTTTAAAAAATCTGAGCAGACCACCACATAGCAATGGACTTGGACTCCATACAATCAATGTTTTTTACACACAGAAATCAGTAAATCTAATAACAGCAACCATAAAAAGATTTCCAGACCTGGAGTGTGTAATCAGTATAATACCCACAGACAGACCACCCCCTTCATATGGATATCTATCCACACTGATTGAAGAACTCAAGCCAATATACAACAAAATATCACTCAATAATGACAACAAGTATACATACTGGGACATTTATAATATACTATATCCAAACCAGACACCTAATCTACATCCATCAGTTCTTGGAATAGACAACAGGCAACTACTGCAACAATTCAGAAAATGGTCATTAGAACCAAAATTATTTGATTTTCTACTTAAGCTTAATCTCAATGCTCTACCCACAACCCATTTCCTTAGATTTCGTAGATTCTATACAAATATAGACCCCATGTGCGGGCTATGTCATAGAGAAGAAGAGACACAAGATCATTTTCTTCATTCCTGCAGTGCCCTAGAAACAATATGTCGCACAATGTTTACCACATACAGAAAGGCTATCATTTCAATTGATGAAATAATAAATACATTTAAAAAAGGCAACAACCCTGCTATTCGTGCAGCAACATACAGCCTTTATGCCTACTGGTGTACCAGATGCACTTTTGCACTTGCCAATAACCCTAGACGCCACCCAGCAACATATTCAATAAAACTAGAACTGTTAAGAAAAAGAGACAGCATCCTAGCTCAACCAGATGTATTTGCAGCCACATGGTCACACTTGAAACAAAGATCCAGTCTATGAAATATAAAGGCCAATAAGATAGATGATGACATTTTCAACATCAGCATTTTTTCCAACTTTAAAAAAAATGCAAGCATAAACTGAACTAAATAGAAGACCAAATTTAAAAACAAGAAGAAAAAAAAAGTATGCAGAAAAGATAAAGACTTATATACTGAAAGTTGTAATTTGTTTTTCATTTGTAAAAAATCAATATATTACTAGATGTGACTCTGTAACTTTTTAGACTCAATAAAGTTTTGCTTTGAAACATAATAATAATAATAATAATAATAATAATAATAATAATAATAATAATAATAATAATAATAATAATAATAATAATAATAATAATAATAATAATAATAATAATAATAATAATAATAATAATAATAATAATAATAATAATAATAATAACAACAACAACAACAACAACACAACACTTTTTGAAATATCAAAGAAACTATAAAGATATAGATGATATATGTAATCTTTGCCATAGGGACTCGGAGACACAAAATCACCTTTTTTTCTCATGCTCAAGTCTAGAAAACATTCGTGAAATTATTAGCACTTCATTCAAGGATATTATAATAATAATAATAATAATAATAATAATAATAATAATAATAATAATAATAATAATAATAATAATAATAATAATAATAATAATAATAATAATAATAATAATAATAATAATAATAATAATAATAATAATAATAATAATAATAATAATAATAATAATAATAATAATAATAATAATAATAATAATAATAATAATAATAATAATAATAATAATAATAATAATAATAATAATAATAATAATAATAATAATAATAATAATAATAATAATAATAATAATAATAATAATAATAATAATAATAATAATAATAATAATAATAATAATAATAATAATAATAATAATAATAATAATAATAATAATAATAATAATAATAATAATAATAATAATAATAATAATAATAATAATAATAATAATAATAATAATAATAATAATAATAATAATAATAATAATAATAATAATAATAATAATAATAATAATAATAATAATAAAAAAAGGTGTCAAAGTATCAATATGTAAACTGTATAAATATTATTAAAGTATTTTCCTTGTGAATTTTTGATACACTATTTTACATCATGCTATCATTTTGCAGTCAATGTCTTAGATCACTGTTGCAACATTACTTAAGAGTTTCAACTTTTTGCTTTCACATCTTGTAATAATCAAATATGGGTTTATTTGAGAACAAACTAAATCTTTGAATAGAAATAAACATAGAATAGAGCCACATTATATAAATTGCATGAACAATCAGATTCTATATAATGTTTAATTGTTCACTTTTGTAATCTAATATTTTTTACCAAAACAATAGAGCCATCTATATGCAAACATATATCTATTTATAATGAATGAAATAATTGTGTTCGGCCTTGTTAAGCTATGATACCTTAGATCTTATTCAATATTTGTTTGTCTTCCTATTCTAATTTCTTAATTAACAGCATAATCTCATTATCATTTGTTAGGTTACTTATACATGCATGTGTATTATAACCTTTAGCTTTGGCAGAAGCTACATGTTTAGTTAAATTTTTGGTCCAAGACATCTAAAAAAAATTATATAGCTTATTTTTTTCCCTAAATAAACTATTGTTAATACTTTATAATCCTATAGCTGTTGTTAAAACAGGCAAAACTCACTATATATATATATATTGACATACATAGCAAGTTACAGTAATCAATGGATGCCACAAGGCTTGTGCATAAAATCCCCATCTAGTGCCTACTCATCCAATATCCCCAGACTAGTTTATGGCTTACGGCCTTCATCAGTGTTTTAACAACAGTTATACACAAACAAAGAGAAGGTGGTCATGTGATGTTTATTGGCCTATAGCTGTTACATGTTAGAGCTGCTATATCAGTGTCTATTATTCAGCTGTAAAATAATTTTTACACAGCTTAAATAATAAGAGTTTTAATTTAAATAAATGTTTCAGATGCTAAACATCTTTAAAATTTTAAACAGTTGGTAATATTAATAACTAGTTTTGAGTTAATAATTCTAATTTATTTTTAGTGTAACTGTCAAAATGTTTTTGAAGGCTTATATTAATTTTAAAGTTAAGAAACAAAGTTCAACCTCTATATTTTGTTTAGCTGGTGTTAAAAAACTAAAGCTATAATATTTAATTAATTTTGATTGTAAAGCATAATAGTCCAGTTGAATATTTTAAATTAATTTAATTAAACAAGAGTTTAATAAAGTTAATAATTAAAGAGAATTTTAAAGTAATGAATAAATAAATACTGAGTGAATGGATAAATAGTACATTTATTTAATATTATTTAGTTTAAATACTCTTAAAAATAAATGTAAAACCTATTCTGAGATTTGTCTAGATTTGGACAGTAATAACTCGTGGTATCAAATTGTAATATTCATTTATTAAAGATGTAACATAAATTTTATATTATGTAATATTTCTATTCTATCCTGGTTTTCCATAATTACGTAATTATTTTTATTCAAACCAGAAAGTGTTCTTAATTAAATATCAAGTGCCTAGACAAAATTGATTACAAAATTAATTAAATAATTTTTGATTAACAACCTTCCTTAATAATAAATAAATCAAGGGTTCAAACTAATCAGAGGAAATATTGTAAGTTCACAGGTAAATAAACAGTCTGGTAAAATGGTCATATGACCAAGGATATAAATAAAGTGAGATCGGCAAATTGACATCAGTTCATCCTCATTTTCTTAAGGTTCTCAATTAATTTAATTTTGTAGCAATTAAATTTTAAACTCTAATAAAATTTTAAAAGTGTAATTTTATTTATAACTTTTTATTAGTTCAGTATATTAGGCTAAATTTATATCTGGGCATAACTGTCTGGACAGAAACACCAAAGGAACTGAAGTCTCTATGACTTCCAATGGCATGGTAATATAATTCATTGTTACAGTATTTAGAATAGTATTATTTTTAAATTTGCTATGATGGAAAACTTTGAAAATTATTATTATTGTTATTGCTATGATCAGGAGAACAATTGTCAGTTTTAAAAACAAATTGAACATCTATGCTAAAACTAAAATTGCCAATGAATATCCAATTCCTGTATTGGTAAGAACATAATATAAAACCCTACTAATGCCTTAATAGTTTTTTCATATTTGTTTAAATCAATATTATTTAGAATTAATTTACAAGGAGTAAAAGACTTTAATTCAAATAAGAACTATAAATTGACATTGCAAATATTTTAGGTGCTCAATAATAATTTAATTCTGCAAAAGAAATGAATTGACTAAAATAATTTATATCCAATAAAAATAATTTATTTGTGCTGCATTATTATGAAAGACACTATTTTATTATTATTTGAAAAACAGCATGAAGATTTTTTTATTAACTATTTCTGTTTGCTCTTCCCCTGAAAGAGAAAAGAAAAATCAATCCTTCAAATAGAGTGATAAAAAGAAGAAAAATCAACTTATAATGAAATATTTAATTAAACATGTGAATTTTAAAATGTTGCCTTAATAAAATGACAAGATCAATTTTACCTGCAATAATGACATTCCATTTAATGAAATTTTCTTTTTTTAATAATTTCTTATAATAACCTTATGCAAATGTTTTAGAACTTGTAAATGATTTCTTTTCTCTGTGCATCACTACAGAGACCATTGTGATCTTGAAGATAATAGTTAGATAAACATTTTCTTCTGCAAATATTCAACAATGTTAATAAATAGTATTTGCCAGAAATGCTTTATTGTACTATATAACATTGCTAATATTTATTTTGAATATTTATGCCATGGATTAATTCAATTTAACAAACCCAAATTTAAGGATTTGATATATTTACTGCAGAACCATGAATATTTATTAGACTTTAAATCTATGAATATAGTGAATAAATGGCCATTAAGTTATCATATACTTGATAGTATAATGAATTGACTTTATCCAGGATATCAAAAAAAGAAACATTATACACTTTATAATATTATAGATTATAGTATTTTAATATTATGTTATATAATGGATGTGTTATGCTGTCCACAAGATGTTACTTTAAATAATTTTCTTCATATTTAAGTGTAATGGAAAATTGGTCAAGAAGGAAATGGAAGGAAATTATTATTTAATATAATTTATTTTATGGTAAAAAAGTTGAATTTATTTATCTTATGATTTTATAGTATGTTTATGATGTGCATATATTATTTTTCATGTTATATGCTATATTTTGAAATATTAAAGGTCACAGTTATCAGAATAGTACTTTTTCATATGAACATATTTTGAAATTGTATGTGTCTCCCTTTAAAAATATGAATAATTTATTTATGAAAGTATATTATGCTGCAATCTGAGTAAGCTGATGTATATTTCTATAATTTATTTACGATTTATTTATCTAATGTTAATAGAACCATATTTGGTATTAATTAATTATTATTTATCATATTTCACATTGATTAGCTGTTGCAGTATTTTTGTTATAGATAGTAGAGTCATTCTCTCTATATTTTAGGGGTGCCTTTATATGCCAGTATATTTAAAGGATGGTAGCTAGTCTCCATCATTATTTTTGCTATCTTAATTTTCAAGAGATAGTAACATTTTGTCTCTCTTAATATGTGTTGTCTTACTAGCATATATATGCTCATAGCATATATTTTATAGATTGTATCTAAGACTCTCTATTTTTAAGGCAATTGTTATTTAGTATTTTGTCCCTCATGAATATTCTCATTATTTTCTGACTAGTAAAAAAGTTCTAAATCCTTTATTAGCCCTCAAATGTAGGTGTGTCTTATGAGTGATGTCATCATACTTTTACTTTGCCTTACTTTATTCTTGACGATTGATTTTGTTTGTTGTTTTAGTATGTTCAATAAAGCATGTGTAAAATTTTATCATGGCTTTATCTGGCATTTTTAGTGGTATTATCAACATAATGAATAATTCTATCTTGCCTCTAGAGCATTATTGGGTGACTTAAAATGTGGATAGTACATTGTAAATGTATCAGCCCTATATTTAAGCTTTGCTAATTGTCAGGACTAAATACGATAAATAATTAATTTTAGAATTTTAAAGTTTATTTTAGGTATAAATAGACAAAATACATCTATCTTATAATCCCTTCATTGATGGATTGGTAAGCTTTTTTTTTTTTATTTTTTTTTTTCCCTTTTTTTATATTATTATTATTATTGAGTATGCAGATATTCATATAAGGGACGCTACTATATGATGGTCATTATCATTATATGAATGGGATAATAAATGAGAACTTTTAATAACTCAATAATACTAAAGTTACTTTAATATGATGGATTATTTTTTGCTTTAATCCAATGGGATTTATTTTAATAAAGCAATATCTATAATTTTAATTTATTTGATTCTTCAGATATAAATTTTTGTAGAAGCAAAGTTGTGAAAATTTTTGACCTATGTGAACCCAAAGATAGATTAATTGTAAATTTTGTTATTTTGCTGTAAATAAATATTTGTTGTTATTATTTAAGTAATTCCACATAGTCATTTAGTTGTAGCATCCCACTTCTTAACCAGAAATCATCCCACTTCTTGATCAGAAATCGTCCCACTTATCAAACAGAAATCATTCCACCTATTGTTTATAATTTAAATGCTTATAAGATACTATACAATTATTTAATCATATTTGCTAAAAGAGTATATGTCATTAAAATTAATAAGCCACTTTATTAGATTATTTAAGCATTAATATAACATCTAAGAAAGATGTGCTTTCTTAATAAAGAATTGCAATTATTTTTTGTCAATTTGGATCACTTTGACTAATTTGATTTGCCTATTTCAAATCACTGTGCATTATATTTAAATCATTGTCATATTGGAAGATCATAGTTATTAGTTTATAAGGTTTAATTTTACAAGAACCAAATTCATATTTAGAAGATATTTAAATTGATTTATTCTAAGATGTTTAGGATGATTAAAATCCCTTACCTATTCTTAATATCTGAGTGTAATCTTAGGTTATTAATTAACTTATTCGAAATTACGAGATCATGTTATTGTATTTTATTTAAATAGTAATAATCTTATCATTGCCATAATTATGATATTAGTTTAGGGGAAGTGTATGTCTTATTTATTTTATTAGCTTGGATTTCATTCAACACTGAATAAATCTAAAGAGTCAAAAGAATTTCTGAGATCATATTACCCTGAGACGAACCATATTATTCAATTTATTTTAATATTACAAATTTTACATTCAAAGACGGATCTTAAGAGAGGCAAAGATTTTCAAAGAACATTTTAAATTATAAGAATCAAATAATATTTTTTATATGATCAAAGCAATGAAATGCTTTGAAGATGTGTAGAAGATATTTAAAAGACGGATGAAAGCATGGTAGTTGTATTAGATCTTTGTAGAAGAAATTTAAATGTAACCTTACTGGCATACGTTTATAATTCTAATATTTCTTTATGTATATTAGAGTGAGTTGAGGTTTCTCCTCTTTCTCTTGATTTAGTAATAGTGTTACTTTGTATTATATTAATACACTATACAGGTTTAAACCTGCATATATATATATGTGTGTGTGTGTAATGTATGCGGGATTGGAACTCAGACTTTCACACGACCCTCAACTCTCCATGCCATCTCATATTGCTGACTCACCTGATCACACATTTGTTGAAAAGATATATATTATTATAATGCTTCCCTTATATATTCATTATGCTTGATTTAATTAATGTTGATAAAAAGTTATCAATTAATCAGATTAATTACAAAATGAAATTTATTTCTAAAAAATTTGTTTTATTCAATTCTTTTAATATTAATAAAAGTTATTAGTAAATAAAAAAATCAAATGTAAGATGAAAACTGTTTTTAAGAAATGTTTCTCATCTAATCAATGTGATGTTAATAAGATTGTGTTATTTGATGCTAATGAGTGTAAAAGGTAAAGACAGTTTTCTTTGTAAAACATATCTCATTTGAGTCATGCACTATTATTAAAATGAAAATGATTAATACAAAAATTAAGTGCAAGATGAAAAGCTGCATTAGCCAAATAGTTTAATGTGATTAGCAAATTTATTTAAAATAGTAGGGCCATATATTTACAATGCACAACCTAAAATTTGTCCCCAATTCGAAAAGAAGGATAAGTAATTATCTTTTGTAGAAGTGAATTTTTAAGTTGCTTGTAAAGTGAAATTGACTATATTTAATCATGTGATGGTAGTAATGAAGTTTTTTCTCTAATAAATTGTTTTTAACGTTGTTTATTACCTTATACTAATTGAAGTTGGTGTTTAAAAAAAAATTTTTTTCCCCTATAAGCTATGAGAATTATAACTTTAACTTTGCCAGAAACTTAATGTTCAGTCATGTTTGTGCCAAGACATCTAAAAAAAAATTTTTATATAACTTAATTTTTGTCCTAAACTATTGCTAATAATTTATAATACTATAGCTAATAAACATCACATTATCAACATTTCTTATGCTTGCTCATAACTGTTATTAAAACAGGCAAAACTCTCTACACGTATTACCATTCAGTGCAAGCCAGAGTGATAAATGGATGCTAGAAGGCTTGTGCATAAAATCCCTATCCAGTTCCTACTCATCCAATATCCCCAGACTAGTTTCTGGCTTGTGGCTTTCATCAGTGAGGAGCCTTGGGTCTGAGAGCACTGTACCTAGTATAGAGAGTTTTGCCTGTTTTTATAATGCTATAGTTGTTACATGTTACAGCTTCTATCAGTGTTTTATCTATTATCCAGTTGTAAAATAATTTTTACACAGCTTAAATAATAAGAGTTTTAATATAAATGTTGCAGATGTCAAATAATCTCAGGGTAAAAATAATTTAATTAACAAACGCAAATATTGCACAATAACCCAAGTGTACTGATAAGTGATTAAAACGAAAATTCACAAAATCATTTTAAGAAAAACAAGTGGTATATCTTTATTTATGATCTGTATTCTCTTTTTCTTTTAAGAATGGCAATAACAATAAAATAACAAAGCACAATATGCATTTTTATTTTATAGATTTTTCACTTCATTTCTATGACAGTCATGTTTATAACATTTGTTAACAATAAGTTTAAGATACATTTGTATTTGAATGAAGGATATTTACTTTTTAAGAATAAATAAGATGCAATAATAATTACAACAATAATAACAATAATATCATCATTTCACAATAGCAAATGGTTCAAAATCAAAGATATGTTCATTTTGGCAGGATCATAATAATTTTGCAATAAATATATATATATCAATATTCTTCTTTTGCTATGCTAAATCTAAATATATATTTCCTAAATTATACTTCTGTCTTTTAAAGTACAGTCAGTAAATAAAACGAAGTTATACATCATATGACCCAATTTTATAAACTTGTAAATAAAAAATAATGAGCAGTGCCAATCATTCCATGAATGCCACAAAAGAAAGCATTAAAAAATCTCTATCTACAAATTATCCCCAATCCTCAGACTACTGGTTTCATGCTTTGGCAATCCTCAGTGAGGTACTAGAGTAAATCTCCATCTAGAAATTATCCCCAATCCTCAGACCACTGGTTTCATACTTTCTTTTGAGGCATTTATCAATAAAACTTGTTAGAGCAATTAGAATTGCTCATTATTTTTTATTTACAACCTTATAAAATTGGGTCATGTGATGTATGACTTTATATTAATAGTTTGCGTTTAGATCTTAAGCAAGGTTATATTGCTAAAGCTATTAATATATAGTTTGGCTGAAGATTTCTCAGTGCCATGCAGCTAATTGGGTTAGATAGCTGGGTTTGAAAACATATAGGTATCTGAAAATTTCATATTTTCTACTTAATAGTTAATTTTTAGATAAATGCTGGCTTTGAGTTGATATTTTTAGATCTACTGTCTGAAATTACCATAGTGCCTCACGGAGAATTGCCAAAGCATGAAACTAGTGGTCTAAGAATTGGTGATAACTTCTAGATAGAGATTTTTAAATGTTTTCTTTTGCAGAATTTAACAATAAAGCTTGTTAGAGCAATTAGCACCATTCATTATATTGGTATAGTCCTGTTTTTCCTGTGGTTTAAATTTATAGGTACCAGCTTGGTGTATATTTTTATTCACAATTGGCACAATGTTTGATAATTTTGTATGCACCTTTTTATATAAATACAATTCAGCTGGTGATTTCCCAAATTTGGCACTAGGTGTCGCATGTTGTTGGAGGAATGCAGTCAGCATTGCTTCATGTACTTTAATTTTCCCCAATTTGTTAATGGAAGACTTTAGAGTTTGTATGACTTTCTCGGTTAGTCTATTGGATTGAGGGTGGTAGGGAGGTATGTGTTTAATCCCCCATTCTTGCATCACTTCTTCAAACTTTGCTGAAGTAAAGCCAGTTCCAATCTGAAACAAGGATTTCCAAAAGTCATAATGAGCAAAAATTTCATATAATTTGCTAAGTGTCACATCTGTACTGGTGTTATTGACTATTTTGTATTCAGTTCATGCTGAACTCTATCAATACAAGGGTTGTTTTAATAACACCAGGTTCCCCATTAAATAAGTTAGGAAATTTGATTCACATTTCATTTTCCATTTCGATTTTTTCACAAAGGTGAGTTTAATACCCAATTTCCTAAATCATTGATGCCTGATTGGGGGATTTATTGGAGCATAAACTATGAATAAAGGTAACTATCACTTTTCTCTCCACTCTACTTATGAGGACCTGAATAACACCTTTAATTTTTGACCACCTTACCGTATACGTTTAATACTTTAAGGTCAGTTTTTTCTAGTTTAGGGATTTTTTTATTCATAGAGGTTACAGTAGCCTAATCGCAGACTGATATTAATGATTCACCACTACCACTGCCTGTCTCCATAGATATGGGCTTAACATAATTTTGTCATCATCACTGGACATTTTTTTAACATTGCCTGCCCCTGATATGAATGTTTATAACTGTAACTTTCCATGTTTGGATTGTTACATTTTTCTTTATACATTGCAGCATTCTTGTTTATGAAAACAATTTCTGGTTTTGTGGATCTTTTTCCCACAGCAAAAAATATGTGTTTTTTTACTGTTAGCACTATTCACATTAATCTTAGACAATTTTTTCCTTACAGCTTTACAAAGATCTGTTTGTGATTTGCTATTACTCTTGAACTCAGCAAATTTTCGAGATTCCTCAATCACAAGTTCATAAGCTATCCCATGTTTTATAACCTCTATATAATCTAAATTGCTAATGGCCAATAATTTTTGCCATAAATTATCATTACACATACCAGTAAGAAATTGTTCCAGCATGATTTCATCTAAGAAAGATCCATAGATGCAATTTTTGCTAGATTATAAAGAGCAATATCGTAATCATTTACACTTCCATCTGAACCTTGGTTCTAAGCTCAGAAATGCAATCTAGCAACATGCCTCAAGGGATGGATGTTAAAGTAGTTTGACAAATGCTCTTTAATCAGATCATATATACAATCTTCAGGAGTTAAGAGGTTCAGTGAGCCTGTTGGCTATCTCAGTAACTCATTTCCCAGCAAAGCATAATAATTAAGCAATCTTATATTTAACAGATTTAACTTTATTAATGAATAAGTATTTTTTTACATGTTGAACATACAGGGGCCAACTAATTGCCTCAATGATATCAAATTCACCAATTGCTACATGCATTGCCTAGTCTTTTATCTAAATTTTACCATTTATTTTAATTAATGGTTCAAATCAAGACTGTGATTGCACCAATTACTATGTCTAGCTGTTCTAAGAGTGCATTTCCCATGAGTACAAATCACTACTAAACAGTTAACATTTAGATAATTTAATGAACAATCCTTAGTAGCATTTTTAACTACTTCCATATATGCGATCATTTTACATAATAAAGCACGAAAGCATACATAAATAATAATGTTGATCAATACAACCTGTAAGAGTCTTAGCTGACTGTTCTCATGTTCGGAGGTCAGCTCTCCGCACTTAAAGTCACTGTGCCATGGAGGACAATCTGCTCCAATATATATATATGTCCATTTGTACAGGTAAAGCTCCAAGAATCAAGTGTAGTCTTCTTCATCAAATTAGTACTGAGGCATACATTATTTTAATCCCTAATTGGTTCGTACTCCATCCACTCAGGTGATTCTTCATTGTAATCTCCATACAAGAATTTACATCATTGTCTTTCTGACTTTAATTAATGAGTTATTTTTAAAGTTTATCGTTTATCTTATAAAGGAAATCTAACTAATTCCTTTAATTGTTTTATTTCATTAACGATAACGTATTCTACTCTCATTAATTAGATATTACTTTTAGAAAATAATCTTTTTCTAATCTTAAAATTCATAAATCTTTTACTTACTATTTTAAAAGAATCAGTCTTTTAAAATTCTTTACTTATTAGATTTTCTCAGTAAGTTTAAGCATACAGATACATATCATTTTCATTGATAATTTATAACTATATATGTATGTGCATTTAAGCATACAGATACATATCATTTTCATTAATAATTTATAACTATATATGTATGTGCATTTAAGCATACATATCACATGGTCGAGCGGTCAGCGCAATTAAATCATTAAAGACTTTAACATGCATAACACATATAGTTAAATTATTTACCCAAAGAAAATAAAATTCAAAAACTAACATATAAATGCTACAAAAAAAGAAACATCTTTCTGCGAAAAGTATTTGCAACAATAACCGATCTATACCGTTCATAAAAAATCCGAGATCCAGAAATGGCAATGCTGAAAACGCGATCGATGGACCTTGAACTACAAAGTCCGTAACTCTATCTGTTGTACTATAAATTATAAAAGACAATATATATATGTTGTATTAAATGATCAACTTTTACTACAAATCTTTTTCATTATCAGATAGTTTAACTTCAATGAAAAATTGGATGAGCGGTTTATCAATAATCTTTACTTTTTTATTCATATTATAAATATTAATCAAATGCAACTGAAGGTAGTTTTTAATATTTCAATAGAAATGACATTTTTTGATTTAATATAAAACGATTATAATACACACAAAAATGAATAAAAATAAATCATGCCTACATGTAGAGTGAAAACAAAGAATAAATGAAACGGAAGGGATTACACATTCAATGATACTTTCCCCTAGTGATCAAACTTGTAAGCAAATGAAAACATTTGCCTTAATAATTGAATTAAAAATAAAGCCGATTATTTTTTATATTAAAGAAATATATTATTATAGCTTTAAAAATCATTGCTAATATACCCCTCAGCGGCGAAGCTTTAAGAGTCTTAAAAAGTGTGGGAATTACTAGAAGGGCTTTCGCTTGTCAACTTTTCATAGCTAGCCGAGCAGAATTTTTAGTCATTAAAACGTTGCTTTGAATAAAATTTTGTTTAGAAAAATGAATCAAAATAAATCAAATCTATATCCCTAAAAGAAGTGAGAGAAGAAAGACATTTTCCAAATGTTACAATTTGTTCAAAATTTTACGTTTGATTTAAATTAAATGAGAAATTTTTGATAGCTTTAAAAAAAAAAAAAATCTCGATTTTCTGTAAGTGAAAAATAACTTAAACATTTAATAAATTGAACTACTATAAACAGAGCAACTATTTAAAAAAAAAAAAAAGATAAACCACGTGTTTTCATTTTGTTTTGCTTTGTTTTTATAATTAATACAAAAGCACTCATCTGAATATTCAAATTAATCTACGACTTTTATCTTCTAATTAATAACAATAGCTGATTATTTTTAGTCTCTAAATAATAATACCGATTTGCCGACCAATAAATGAATATGCAAATATTGAATTCTATAAAATATTAGCTTTTGATTTCAAGTGTACAAATAAATGATCGTAAATAATATCTAACAAGTCACCAAATTTCGGTGCTTTATTAAATAATTTAAATTAGACATTTATTTACGAAAATTTTATTCAGATTTTCGCACATGTAAGCGCGATGTGGGCATATACATACTGTCTCAGTGATTCCAATGTTTGAAGTAACATCGCGTTATTCACCTTATTTAAAAATTGTGTATGCACAAGACTATCTCTCATTTTCTAAAATTGTTGGTAAAAAAAACAGTAAAATATGTCCAGTAAAAAAAATTTTCGCGTCACACTTTAGCCGCTAAAAATTTGACTGTTCTCTTGCATCAATCATGAAACAGCAATAGAATAAGATAATTAAATATATATAGAATCTTGCGATGTGTCCTTAAAAACAAGTATCACTATAGCTTTCAAAAAAAAAAATGTGAAAAAATATTACATACAGTATATACATTTTCAAACTTTTTTCTTTATAAATGTGAGTGCATGCATAAGAGTTTCACAGTGTAGCAGTTATTGCATTTATGAGCTATATATATGATATGAAGTTCAAATAGTTAACGTGGGATACAAATATAGATTGAACCTAAGATTTTTTAGATTTCATATAATCTTAGGAACTTGTAGCCAACCAACAGTTAGTCTAACTAATCGTGAAATGATAATTATTATTAAGGGAAATAAAAGCGATAGGAAAAAAACAAACAAAATAAAAATGTGACATGCTTGAATCAACAGATCAAAAGAGTGCAAAAAAAAAATTATCATACACTAATACAAAAAAAGGTAATAAACAAAGCAAATAGTGATTTTAAAAAAGTCAATAAAAACGAATAAAATGAATGTACCTTTACAGACACCTGAAACTATATTAAGATATATAAAAAATGGAGAATATTTGTGGAATAATTTGTTGTCTGATGATATAAATGAAAATGTATATCGAAATAATGAATAACGAAAGAAATATTACTAAACAGAGTTGTAATAGAAAATAATACATAATTAAAATATATGATAATAAAAGGTATAATACGTCAAGTGTTGGTGGCCTAGTGGTTAGCATAGCTGCCTTCCAAAAAAAAAAAAAAATTATAATAGAATCGGAAAGATTATGAATTAAAAAAATAGCATTGATATGAAAATTAAAAGTAATTTATACAATTTTTCACATACACAAAAAAAAATCAATTTGGACAACAGAGATATAATATGAACAATAAAATATATAAATATGGAGTCATTAATAAAATATATGGCAATACAGATTACTATAATTATCATACAATATATAGGGTATATGAGCACAGACTTTCACACAACCCACCACTCTCCACTCTATCTCATAACACTGATACACTTGAACACATATATGTTGAAAAGATAAACAATCACCAATATACTTATTTCATGCTAAACCAGTAATCATCAGTTGGTCCAGATTATCATCTCCACACATATATGCTATAAGTGCTCAGATATATATTAAAATAGCCAATCTTCATACTTTAATGGACAGGCTTCAATCTACTCCACACTCCAACTCCTCAACCGTCCATCCAACCCAATCTGATGATGTAATGCTCAAAGGCCATCCTGAGGTCGAGATTCTTGTCACACCCATGCTGACCTAAAGCCAATCTGACCCCTCATGTACAGGACAAAATCCATTAATACATATATAAGAGATGGGCAGACATCTGGTTTAGCATGAAATACGTATATTGGTGATTGATTATCTTTTCACCATATATGTGTTTAAGTGTATCAGTGTTATGAGATAGAGTGGAGAGTGGTGGGTTGTGTAAAAGTCTGTGCTCATATATTCTATATATTACATATATAGACATAGGTATATAATAAGCCTGTGTTTCAGCTAATAATTATCATACCTAGTAACATAATAGTGTATATTTGTTGATTAGCTTCTTGATTAGAAGATACCATATTGTAACGATATATAAATATGTCGTTACATTAATTTAAAATAAAAACTTAAAAGTTCGCAAATAAAAGTAAAAAACTAAACGCTAAAATTAAAAGGTTTGTTAAACGTATATACATTCGCACAGATGCCAAACTTTAAAAATATTTTTTTTTAAAAAACAAATAAGTATTTGAACGTACTTTTTTATATATAAAAAAAAAGTACAAGATTTAAAAATAAAAACAGGTATTAATTAATTCTTGTAATCTGTAAATGGAAATGATTGTTTATAAATTGTTTGAAAAGCAAGCTAGCCTTGGGCTCTTGTATAATTAAAATGATCTGATGAAAGATAGATAAGAAAATAAAGAGAAATTAGCTTGACCAATGGAAGCACTAAGCCTTGGCTCGGACCCTAACGAAAGTGATGGATTAGTGATGTTTTGTTGATTGAATCCGTGTGGATTAATATAAAAAGGGAAATACAGTTTTTTCGGACAGTTCCAGCATTGTGTGTTTGAGAGTTGTGGTAGGACACACGTATCACACTCTCTATTTAAAAAAGAAAAAGGAAAAGACTGTGATACCTTGAACCAGCTATTGCCATCTCCAGAACATTATCTTCCAATGGAGGCGTCGCAGGAATTAAAAACAGGAACCTGGACTCTTCTACCATAAGCTATATGAAATGAACAATTATTAAAATCAATTAAGAACTTTCGTCAAGTTATATAAATTGATAAACAAGCCAACTTAAATGTTAAAAACGGACTCTTATCTGACTTTTGTAAGTTTTTAAATCAAATTAATAATGTTTAATTTTATATGTTTTCCGATTGATAAAAATCATTTCCATTTTTTTTTTCTCTTATTGTATAAATTATTTGTTGTTTAAATTTTAAATGATGAAATTTAGGTTGGGTATAGATGTTGCATAGATTCATTAGCGGTTGATAATGTTGTGGTTTTTACATTCGATTAGAATATATGTCAACGATATCACTGCAAGCATCTTATGATGAATGCTAATGGGATTTGTATATTCCCTATGCAAGTGACACTTATCGATGACTTTGTATTTTGATTGGTTGTGTTTAATTTGGGATGTTTTTGACTGGGGAATCTGTGCAGCTGATCTGTACTCAACATTTTAAAACAAATTTTATAAAATTCATTTGTGCGAACGTATCTAAATGTTAAATTTAAGTCGGGCGTGAATGGCTATATAGTTTTGTAAAGTTATATTAAGGGAGGGTAATCTTAGGTTATTCATTTCGTAGTTGAATTGGCTCAATGGATTGGATATATTTGTGTAATTAGTAGATGTAGTATGAGATCTGCTTCGGGCAGGATTGCATATATACGCCACACACCTTCTGTTTGCCTATGGATGGGTTTGTAAGTCGGCAGAAGACTGCAGTCCATTCCTATGGAGTTTTTTGTTTATTGTTCTACTCGCCAACAGATGTCACATTCCTGTTGGTGGAGAGACCATGTCTTCTCTAATCTACTTACTGATCAGATGTACCTTCCTGACAGTATAGTATTTTGTGTTGTCGTATCATGCTACATTGAATACATGAATGTATCAGATGGATTGGCGCCAGTTGATTGCGAAATTTGTTGCCTAAGGTTAAATCAGGGAAGAATATTTTCTTTTCAAATGCAGATCTATGTAGTCTATTCATACTTGACTATCTAAATAAAATATTAAACTCATTGAAACTTAGTTAAATGTAAAATTAAAAGATTAATAGAAAAATCTAAAATGTTGAATTTATTCCTCGGATTTAAATGTTATTTTATATGTGCGTAAATAAATATTTTTATGTGTTAATTTCTGGCAGTGGCTTTTATTTATTGATATTTAAGATATAAATTAAGATATAGATTTTTATCTCTGCGTCTCCGCTGAGCTAGTGACTTGGGCTAACGATCGGAATATTTAAATAAAGTGGAATCTTAACAGCGCGTATCTGCCTACTTTATAAATTTTTCTAGGCTCAAATGCCTAGATGGCGCCCTGGTAGTTGCAGATATTGTTTTTGCGGTTAGATTCGATCTTCACTTTCATTTCGATCGTTATAATATATTGTTTATTGAAGTACAAGTGTATAGTACTTTTCAGCATGCAGGTGTATAAAATACAGATGATTTACATGTACAGTATGTATATATAAATTGAAATTATAGTATAAACAATTTTTTTAAAAAAAATAATAATATAGTTATTAATAAATTGAGAGTTCATTTATTGAAAAATTAGATTAAAAAAACTTTCTTTACCATATTTTAATTGCGTTTGCAAGGAAAAGAAATGATCATGTGATATTTAAATAAAATAAATAGCAAAATGTCTGACTTTTCATGATCTGTCAAGCATTGGTGACTGAGTGGTTAGCACAGCTGCCTTACAGTCTCGCTTCCCGCCCGATGCTTTGACACATAAAAAAAGAAACTATGATCTCAGAGTTTATTGTTTAGATGGTTTTAAGTCAGCAATTATCTTTAAGTATGTTTTAAAATTTTATAGAACTTTTAGTATTACACTTATAAAATATTTTATTAGGTAAAATATTGCACATTAAATTCAGAAAGGGAAATAAAGAAAGGATAAAATTAATATGATTGCAACCTAAATGGAAGAAATTTTATTGATAACTATGATTATTTATAGCAATCTGAGTCAGAAAAATGGCTGATGACATTATAAATTTATTTACATTTTTTTTTTTTTGTGATATGCATTCAGAAATGGAAAATGACTACTTGAGTATTGTAAAATATATTGAATTTGTGAATTTTAACAGAATTTTTTGTCTGTTTTTTACATTTTTGTTTGTTTCCATTTTATTCTGGATAACATAGAATTGAAGTTGTGTACTTTGATACAGTGTAATTCACAACATTATATATTTAAGAAATTCTATTAAATGCATGGAAATTGGCCTACTAGGAAAATTTAAATATTAGAAAGATGCTGTGTTAAAATTAAAACATATTCTCATACCATTAAGAGTGAATGTGAAATATTTTTTAGGAAAATTGTCCAATATAATTATTAAAAAAATATTATATGAAAACTAAAAGAGGTAAGCATTGGGGGAACATATACTTTCTTTAATGCATTTGCTACTTATTACTATTTGAATCACATTTAAATCAATTACTAAAAACATTTCAAATCTTTTAGAAGTAACATAAATTTTCATATTTAGAGAGGAATTTATTTTGCAAATATGCTTTAATAGTTTTTGTCTATTGATGTTTTCTTTATAATTTTTATATTCTCAGGAAATCTAGTATTGATCTATCCTGTGGGACCTTCTCAAATCATTCTCGAAGTTGTTACCAAATCATATGCAATCTCTTACTAACAATAACTTATTAAAAGAAATCGTGTCTGATTATTTCACCTAATGTTAGATCATACTTCTAATGTCATTATTTCTTCTCTTCTTATTTTTATTAACATTAATATTTCATTTATTTTAGTCTGGTTTGAATTGAAGCATATCCCAAAGTCCATGTAGTATGCCTTTATTCATTAGCAGTAGTCTTTTAAATCTGAATTTACTCACCAGACTCAGAAGCACATTGTTCCAACATCTCAACTTGTCTATGCCGTTAAATTTAACTAAATATAAAATATATTTTTATAATGAAGATTTTTGTTTAACTTCATTATGAAAATTTTATCATAATCAGACTTATTTACATTATAGTCAGATTAACAATTACTTATGTCAGAGTCTATTTACTTCATGACAGTAAAATTCCTTCATTTGTACTTTACTACAGTAAAGTTGCTTTATGTTTACATACATATATAAAATAAAGTTAGCGTTAACACTAACTGAAATAATTATACAAATATATAAACCATTATACAATTACAAGTATTCAGTAACGCCCTCTGTTTAATAGTCTATATCTCAATAATAGTGAACTTCAAAATGATACCACTTTGAAGTTGTATGCTAAAGAATGTTAAATATTGAAATACAAACTAATTCAAACACAGAATATGTTGAGATATACTGGATATATGTAATTGTATAATGGTTTATATATTTGTATAATTATTTCAGTTAGTGTTAACAGTAACTTTATTTTCATTTATAGTTTGGGAGAATTATTTAAAGATTAAAATCTAATGTTTAGTTTGTCTTTAAAACAGTTTGTAAACTTGTTAGTTTATTAGCAAAATTTAAGATCGTTTGCTTATTTAAAAAATTTTATGCTCTGTGTTTGAGTTAGTTTGTATTTCAATATTTAACATTCTTTAGCTTGCAACTTCAAAGTGATATCATTTTGAAGTTCGCTATTATTGAGATATAGACTTTTAAACAGAGGGCATTATTACTGGATATTTGTAATTGTAGAATGGTTTATATATATATATTGTTTTACAAATCTCTAAGATCAAACTTCTAGCAAATATGGATTTCAGCTTTAAAAGTTCAACTATTTGTAAAGAAAGCAATATATCAAGAAAGAGAAAATAATATTCGTAATAGTATATGCAAATATAAATTACTTTTACAAGACTACTTTAACCAATTATGATAACATGAAACAAAAATATTGTCATTTTATAGTCTCTGTAAACTGAGACTTATCTTGCCAGAAGATATAGACCAAAAATATTACTTCTGGAAGTCATAAAAAGCTTAAAGACATTACATTTCTTGAGTTATTAGTGATAAATATGTTATGGTTACCAATAATATTCTTACTTATTATAAAATTATGCAAATCATCTTTAAGTCATTTCATTTTGTTATTTGGCACTGTCTTCCTCCTATCCATATTACAAGTTCCTCAAACGTATAATTTTTCATTTTGATGCTAAAAATTATATTTCAAATTACAATATATATATATATGTGTGTGTGCGTGTGTGTGTGTCCAGCAATATTCTTCATGATAAGATCAGATATTCTAATGGCTATTATCTTGCTTCATTACTATTTATAGTTTCATAATGAATAACTCATAGATCATCACAGTCAAAGTCTACATTATTCATCCTTGGCACAATAATCAAACTGTGTCATTTATCAAAGATATAGTTTGCTTTTAATGGATTTTGGCATATTTATAAATAATTTTAATAGTGTTCATAAGCATAATGCGTCAGAAGTATATCAAGCAGAACTGCTCGTTTTTTAGGCTATCTCTTTAACTCTCAAAAGTCATACTAAATTCTTAAATTATAAATAATAAATGTAAAAATACTTATGTAGTTTCTGGATATAACTATTTAACACAATTGCTAGTAAAATGAATTAACTCGTAAGAAACTATACTTAAGAAAAAGTCATCCTAAATACTGTATCTAAACCTAATCAAAGCTATCCATAAGTTATAAGATGTAAAATCTAATTTGCTCCAATCTATGTGCTGTACATAAGGACTAGTGTTGCCATACTCAAAGACCAATATTTCAAATTAAAATTATCATTATTAAATCAGCTTGTTTCATTATGACACATAAGCTTGCATCTTTTTTATCAATACACAATTGGCAGTTGTGATCTTTTAGATTAAATTGTTATGAATTTAAAAAGATACTTTAAAACCAATTTATAATTATCTTTATCAAAAAGTAATTCCCAGCTAATTCAAAATAATACACAGTGTGCCTCACATAGATGGATGAATTCTCTCTCCAAACTGCCAGTAGTCTATTCACTACCAAAATTGTATGGCATTATCATATGGATCAAGTTATAGGATGAAATGTGACATCCTCTTCAATGCTCTCCATGAAATTTTGAAAAGCCACTTAAAAACATTTTTGTGACTCATAACATAGTTTGAATCATTTCAGATGTTTCAGTAGCAATTTTTCTCAATTTAAAATAAAGTTTAATGTCAGGGTATTCTTTCATCATGGATTAGAGTACACTGTCACATTTTATGTCATAATTCATAATCCAAGCAAACCAGTGTCTTAAGATGTTTATGATGAATAGTTAAACTATTTTGATATATAAAATGTGCATTGATTCATTGGTGCTGCAATAGGAAGTTTGGAGAGAGAATCAGTTAGCAATCACCTCTTCACTGAGGAACCCTGTGATGTATACTTTTCAGTCATAGCTAAAAATTTTAATTAATCTTTATTATCATATTATTCTGACCAAAGTTTTTCATCATTACTTTGGTTTCAATCTGAACATAATTCTAGTTTACAGTAGATATAATAATTGAAAAGGTAGGTAGGTATTTGTCAGCCTAAAATTAAACTAAATATAAAAAGCTTACATAAGTGTGAAGTTAATTTTTTAGAAGATGAAAATAAATTTATCTTATAAATCGACTACCCATTTTTTTTTTTTTGTAGCTGACATACCTCTCCTTTTTTTAACTACAATTATGCTATCTAATGTAAATTTTAGTAATTAATAGATTTCAGATGATAGTACTTGATAAATTTCCACACAATATCCCAAGACTAGTTTTTAGCTTATGGCTTTTAGCAATGATGACCTTTGTATCTTGGAAAAATGCACTTGGAATTTAGGATCTAATGCACCCTTCTTCTGGTAGCAATCATCTCCTTCTCTGTTATTCTATCAAGCTATCATCCCAAAATGAAAAACATATAAATGTTTTCGATCTTAGGCAACCAGTTCAGTATTTAAATATTATGCCTTATCGACATAAGCATCTTTACCCTGTGGCCATCTTTTAATGTAAGCTTTAGTTACACTAAACTTACATTAGGTAGTATAGCTATGGGGAAAAAGACTATGTTTATGTTGCTGAATAGCAGTCTGTAAGCTGGAATCATGTGATATATCTCTCAACAATAACAATTCATTCTAGATTTTACTAGTAATAGGTGACTGGATTTTTTTTATTTTGAGAGAGGACATATGCAAAAATGACAGGATCAAGGGATTCAAGGACCTTAGTTTTCAAGTCCATTACTAAACCAGTGACGTATTTCATGTTTTGAATTTCAGTTTATTCTAGACTCTTTTTCAAGATTTTTTATTTTAAAAAAAAAAGAAGGCTTTTAAACAGGTCTGTCATGTTTTTGATTTGATTATTCTTTCCAGAAATAATGTGACATCCTGTTTGGAAATATTTTTTAATAAAATTAAAAAGAGTAAATGACACTCAAATGCCAACAAATGATAAAAAATCAATTGAATCAATCTATCTGTTAAGCTTTCAATCTTCATAAGCTTTCATTTGACAAATTTGTTTGAAATAAAAAGTGGAAATTATATATTAGCTGTGATATAAATCATTTTGAAATTACAATTGAGCATGTAGAGGATAGAAACAGAATCTCACTTTTAACAACCTTTATAAACTCAATCAAATATCATTTTGTAAATGTAAATATCAAAAAACACATAGCTTAACATATATGAAATTCAATCAAAAGTAAGGATGGCCTTTAAGCATTCCATTATCAGATTTTCAATTGGATGGATGGTTGAAGAGTTGGAGTGTGGAGTAGATTGATGCCTGTCCATTAAAATATGAGGATTGTCTATCTTAATATATATCTGAGCACTTATAGTATATATGTGTGATGATAATCTGGACCAACGGATGATTGCTGGTTTAGCATGAAAAATGTACATTGGTGATTGTTTATCTTTTTGACATATATGTGTTTGAGGGTATCAGTGTTATTAGATAGAGTGGTGGTTTGTGTGAAAGTCTGTGCTCATATATTCTATATATTACATATATATAGACACAGGTATATAATAAGCCTATGTTTCAGTTATTACATTGTAGAGATGTCTGCCCATCCTTGCATATGTAGTAAATGGATTATGTCTTGTACATGTAAGGTTCAGATTGATCTTAGGTCAACATGGGTGTGACAAGAATCTCGGCCTCAGGGTAGCCTTTGAGCATTCCATTATCAGATTTTCAACTGGATGGATGGTTGAAGAGTTGGAGTGTGGAGTAGATTGAATCCTGTCCATTAAAGTATAAGGATTGTCTATCTTAATATATATCTGAGCACTTATAGTATTATAACATTTTCCGTCTTGCTAGGCCTCTACACACTAATATAAACTACGCGTGAGTTGATCAAGCTATGTCAAAAAAGAAGAAAGTTGTATTTCTATTCTAAAAACATAGCTATATTTCCTGATCAACTCAGCCTATTAATTGTTGAGAATTATGCTATTGACAAAATCAGCTTTTGATTTATTTGATATGGGCGCCAGGACTTTTAATTCTAAAGAGTCCGCTGACTTCGTTATATAATGTCTTGCAAATAAAAAAGAAAAATACTTTTAAACTAATCGGTATTACATCATACCGTAACGAAAATTATTTGTTTAAGATTATTATTCCTGGGCTTAGTGAAACATATTGGCAAAGGTAAATTACGTTTTAAATCTTATTAAACTAATAATAAATTAATAAAAAAATAATAATAACTATTATTAATAACGCACAAATGAAAATTGATATTAGAAATATTTTTGTATTATAACAGATTAAAAATCTGTTTAAGTTAAAATGAGAATTCCTAATCAAGCGAATTAGAGAGAACACACTTAATTCTGACATGAAACATTAATAATAATAAAAATAACTGCTGAATAATTAATTACAAAGTTCTTGGTTAAATAAGAGTCTCTTGACCAATTAAATTAAACTCTCTATCGGGATCCTATTATAAGCTTATTTTTACAAATAGTTTGTAAAATGGTTAACTTTGTCACAATCAGGATAATGAAGCATAACTTACCGGTAAGTTTTGGTGCATTCACGATGGTTGTAGATAACTATGCATAGTTTTTCGGGGTTAAAATGAGCTCACGGCCTTTGATTATTAGTTGATCTTGCGGTCCATTCTCCTAGTCGGTCACGAAAGCTTTTCTGGTGTATATCTTCAGGCACAATGTTCACAGAAGCTCTGGTTCACTCTGACATGCCAAATTACTTCAGCGTAGAGTGATCTTGGATATATTATTATTATCCAAGACCAACTAGAGAAACCAATGAACAAGACGTTTCTCCAATTGAACCCCTCCTTTTTATACTAGAGGTCCAGTGTTTGGACTTCTGCGCATGCTATTATCATGGCGTTTTGTATTTCATAATCTTGTAGATTTTTTATAAACTTTACGTTATAAAGTTCTCTTTTTTTTAATCAAGTTTTCGGCCATGTTTAATTAGCTAAAATATTTTTCTTTTAGCTTATCTTTTTACTTGCTTTTGGAATTCTTTTGTTCTCTCCAATTCTACTTTTATTTCTGATTACATAAAAAAAAAATATGAAAGAATAATTTAACTTTCATTGTACGTTTTTTTTTTTAAAAAAAAAAAAAAAATTAGTCAAAAAAAAATATCTAAATTTACTTTTATTTTTTTAGCTTTTACCAAATGCCAATATATTTGCAACGTATATAATTAAACGTTATAGTATATATGCGTGAAGATGATAATCTGGACCAACTGATGATTGCTGGTTTAGCATGAAATACGTCTATTGGTGATTGTTTATCTTTTTGACATATATGTGTTTGAGTGTATCAGTGTTATTAGATAGAGTGGTGGTTCGTGTGAAAGTCTATGCTCATATACCCTATATATTACAAAAGTAAATTGTAATTTCATAATGATTTAAATGGGTCTAATATATAATTTGCACTTATTATATCTAGAAATGTCAGCAAATAAAAAACTTATAAAGATCGAAAGCTTGAAGAATATGTAGTCACTCTACTCTTCATTGTTGGTTGAAGTATGACTGTCACTTATTCAAAGCTTATGGGAGAATTGTGGAATTCTGGTTGAAATTTACTTACATTACACTGATAAGTGCTGGTTCAGCATGAAATATGTATATTGGAGATCATTTATCTTTTTCATATGTCTATGATCATGTGTTTTAGTTATGTATGATGGAGTGGATAGCTGAAGGGAGATTGAAATTTTGTGTTCAAATCCCCTCTAATTACATCTAAAAGTTCTGTAGATTCATTATACTTGTATTCAAATATTATAGATTCAACCTGAATTCTGCCATCCCTCTTCTGTAAATTTAAATGGACATATTAAGGTCGTATATATGAGGGATCCGATAATTTATAGTCAACATGGGTATGACAACAATATTGGCATCAACAAGGACTATGGGCATTTCAGCATCAGATTTTTTATAAATTTGGATGGCTGAAGAGTTGGAGTGTGGAGAGGATTGAAGCCTGTCCATTAAGGCTTGAAGATTTGCTATCTTAATATAAACTGATCATTGATTGTCTATATGTGTGGAAGATGATAATCTGGACAAACTGATGAGTGCTGGTTTGGCACAAAGTACGACTATTGGATATCATTTATCTTTTTCACATGTATGCGATTGTATGCATCAGTTATATAAGACGGAGTATTTGAAATTCTGTATTGAAATCCCCTCTAATTAATTCATTTTTATTACATCCATTGCTTTTTCAAAAGACAAAGTAAATCTTTTCAATAATTTTAAATGCGTAGTTTTGAAGATCTAATGCACTAAAATTGATCGGTCAGACGCTGACCCTTAAAAACTCATATTTTTTTATTTAGAAAAATTTAGATTTATTGATAATAGGTATATACAAAAGTTTTCTATGATAGGTAAAAATGTTTATATTGTTATAAATTCTCCAAGACTTTGTATTAGGTTGAGGCGAGATCTGATTTCTTTGTTTAATCAGATCATAGGCCAGAGAAAAATTAGTGTGTGTTTAGGACGTTTGAATTTATCATTAATCAGATATTTGAGTGTTTTTCTCATCTGTTATATAGTTTACCAATCATTAGGATTTGAGTCATTTTGTAGGTAAGGTATTTTGAACAGTTTTCATGCATGTTCCTGTAAATACTTTGAGGAGGGCAATTGCCTTTCTTTTGTAGTTTTGAAAGTGTTCCAAGGAAGAAAGAGTTTGCTTCCGGCTGGGGAATGCAAAACTTTAATTACATCTGGTCACCCAGATAGAATATGTAACAAAGATTGCCATCCTAATGGTGGGGAAGTTTCTTTGCTTAATACACTCTTTGATTGATATAATTTTATAGTAATGAATAATACAATTTTGTGATATTATGAGTTTAATCCTTCCCAATCCCATGCAAGAAAGCATGATGTGTTCAAATGTTTCTTCATGCGTTAAGCAGTTTGGATAAGTGGGGTCTATGTTTCTTATACCTCTTTTATAATGAAGGAACCAGTTGGTATGCATTCATATTTGCTTATGTAAACAAACATTGATTTCAGCTTAAATATATTAATTAGCCTTTTTTTTTAAAAATTTAAAACTTTAATGTTGTTAGTAAAATGTTTGGCTAAATTAATTTTATTGTAAATGTTTATTTTTTTTTTTTTTTTTCAGAGTGTTCGACTGGCACGGACATTTGAAGGACTTGTCCGATCTGACCCACATTTTGAAATTCCTGCCCAAAGAATCTTAGGCTTAGTAGTATTTAGATTAAAGGTAAGAAAATGTATAATATAGAACAAGTTTTAAAGTTTATAGAGCAGCATATCATATTTACTCATTATAATCCTAAGTCCAAGTGATTAAATCAATTTTTACATTGTTTACCATTTATAAAAATTGTAAATGACGGAATGAAAAAGCAAAACAAACAATTAACATTAAATATATATATATATAGCTATTAAAATTTTAATTAATCTGGCAGGGAATGGGGTAATATTTAGATTAAAGATAGTTTTAAAGCTTATAGAGCAGTATATAATACTTATTCATTATAATCCTAATTCAAAGTGATTAGATCAATTTTTACATTGTTTATCATTTACAAGTATTATAAATGACTGAATGAAAAGGTAAAACAAACAATTACCATTAAATATATATATAACTATTAAAATTAAATTGATCTCACAGTGACACACCTAAATAATTTAGTCGTATGAATGATAGTAATATTGGAAGAATATATTTTGTTATAAAGACAATACTTCTAATAATCAAAATAAATTAAACAAGCCAGAGGGTGATTAAAAGAGCAACTAGATGGATAATAATAAATTATGATGTATGTTCAGTCAATTAAATAAAAATAAATGAATAGTTTTATTGTTTGAGAGTTCATAACAATTACAAAAAAAAATCAAGTCAGATGTCACATGACCTAATTTGACAAGCTTATTTGCGAGCTCTCTATATAATAATAGTTCATAACAAGTTCGAGAATTTTAGAGTCTGACACTTAGTTGCTGAAAGGGTAGTTAATTTAATGAATATAATACCTGCAAAATTTTACACTCTAGTTCATAAGATGTTAAATATTTTTTAATCTTGTATATATAAAAAAAATTTTGGTAAACAAATTAGGTAATATTAAAATGAGACCAAAGCTATGTACTAGTAGACTTTTTCACAGATACTTGGAACTTTGTCTCATTCACAACACCATAGTGACTTGGCTAACTTATATATTTTATTATGATTATGTATTGTAAATTGTTATTGACCTACTTGTATATAAATCTAAGTTTGAATGTGTAGCCTGAAATTAACCGATTATGGAATTAAATCCAACTGTGAATAAGAAAAAGTTAAGCATTAAAAAAGTGAGTATTGAAAACGTGCAAACTGCTTGAGAGATTTGGAGCCAGAATAAATCCTGAGAAGTATATTTTGGAATACAAAAGAGCTAGCTCATGCTCCTCATACACCTTTTCAGTAAGCAATGAAAGAAACCCGCACCTGAGAAAGTGAAGGGTATAAAAGAAGCACCACACCCAAAAAAGGTTAAGGAACTCCAAACATTCCTTGGACTACTAAATTACTTTGGAGCCTTCTTAAAGGGCAAGGCTCATGTTGTCCAACCCTTATATAATATGTTAAAGAAAGATGAAATGTAGAATTGGGGTTGCAATCATGAAAAATATTTGAACAAGCTAAAGCCTTACCAACATCCAAAGGACTCCTCATACATTATGATACCAAGCAAGAAGTCACATAACAATACATGCATCAGAATACGGACTGGAAGCTGTGATATGTCATCAAACAGACCTTGGTGATTATTCAATAGCATACACTTCCAAAACACTAATGTTAGCTGAGAGAAACTAGTCTGTTAGATAAAGAAGCACTGACTATAATATTCAGAATAAAAAAGTATCTTCAATACCTCTATTGATAAAAGTTTAAGATCATTACCTATCACAAACTCCTAGTGAGAATATTGGCAAAGGATAAAACAATCCCTGACTACCTAAAGTTTATGAATGTTCATTGGCTAGAATTCTTATCAAGATATGACTACAATTTCATATACCAGAAGGGTACAAATATATCACATGTGGACACATTAGGTAGATGCCCAGATAAAGCCAAATTATCTAGTGCTGAAACCTATGTAAATTACATTTATTAGCTATTATCACAAACCATCAATAGTCAAACAATGGCAAAATGGACTAACACAGACTCTCACCACAAAATTCTTAAAAATTGGATAGGGAGTGAATGGCCTACTAGATATGCTCCCTATTTAAACAAAGGGTTGTGGAAAGTATGGAAGATACTGTTTGTATATTGAAAAGTATTTGTACCTAGCTATGGTCATGAAAGAGTACATAGATTATTACATCAAGGTCATCTGGGAATAGTTAGAGATAAAGTCCTGGCACACAGCTATATATGGTGGCCAAAAATAAATAAAGACCTCGAGATACATATTAATCACAGCTGATCAACTGCCAAAGAAATATATTCTATGACCTACCCGAGAGAAAGCTTAGAAAAGAATTCACATTGACCATATTGGTCTATGGAAAGAACATTATTACTTAGTAGTGATAGATTCATATTTGCTACACATGGAACACCAGAGATCCTCATGTCAGATAATGGTACTGCTTTCTACTCATAGAAATTCAAAAAATATTATTAACTAATAGAGGATAAAACATATAAAATCACCAATATAATATCCCAAGTCTAATGGAATTGCTGAGAATGTGGTCCAAAACATGAAAAAAAGTTAAAATCAAAAATATAAATGAAGTTATTTGAAGTAGCATTTAATCAACATTGTACACCATCTAGTGCCACTGGGAAAACCCCAGCTGAACTGTTGTTTCAAAGAAAAAATAAAATAAATTGTCAATCTTGTTACCTACCCAACAAAATATTAACATTGAAAAAGTTAAAAAAGAGTTAGGATAAAACAACCATCATGAGAAATATTAAAAATCAACTGGCAGAAATTGAAACTGAAGAAGGAAGCAGGTGTAAAACTTCAGAAGCATAAAAATCAACTGAGAAAATGATATCTACCAACTGTAAATAATGGAGACAGTGAAGAAGCAACCAACAGCAACATTGAAGCAGAAACTACAGCACCAACCAGTCTGGAGATCTACAAACCCAAAGAAAAAGAATTGTCAACAGTTAGAGACTTGCCAAAAATGAGATTACTAATCTGAAATCACCACCGAGGCACACCAAAGACCGGCATTCAACAAAAATCAGACTCTCCTTTTCATCTCAAAGACTGCATTAGGTGAAGAACCAGACTTCTGGGGTAGGGGAGGAGTGCAGTGTTCGGGGTCAAGCAAGAAATGTATCTGTGAGTGCAACAATAATATATATATATATATATTGTGGTCAGTCCTTATAAAAACTGATACCAAGAGGGAGATCAGAAAATATGCCTAGAAGTGGTCTATTTAATGACTGTTTTATGATGAATAAAAAACTATTATGCTTGGAGATGGTTTACAATAAGATATCTTATGCTACAAGTTTTAGGTTTTATTGATTACAAATATTTTTTAGGGGCACTAATTAATTTATTAAATATATTTCTTGCAATGTGCTATATACTATTTCATTCGACATTATAATGTCAATATAAATAACATCACACCATGTATGTTGCATTAATAAATTGTTTCCATCCTTCCTCAGTGGCATCTACTGTAAGCTTAATAGTAATTAATAAACAACAGTAATAAAGTTCCCATCTACAGTCCAGTTTCAAGCTTTTGTCTTCAGTTGAACACTGAGATCAAAACTGGCACTAAGGAACTTATGCAACTAGCAGTAATCTTTCATTTTATTTTATTTTAATATTTAAGCTAATATAAAAAATCCTAAGGTTTTAAATCCAGATTGGCAATCTAACATAGATTTAATACCAGTCAGATTTTCATATATTTTTAGAGGCATCAGCCCTATGATAAACATAAACCACTAATACCAGCAAGTGTCACATGACTTTCTTATGTGCTTGCTCATATATTTCCATAAACAATTATTTTCACTCTACTCTAAATTTAATCTCTCGTAAGCCTGAGAAATCAATGGATATTAGATGGTTTCTGGCTTTTGCCTTTATCGGGTGAAGTTTAGAATTCATACTTAGAACTAGTATAATAATGCAATTAATATCCTTTGATTAAAAAAGTTAATAATAATGGTTTCAGTAATATAATCATGATTATTCATATACTTCCAATTGGCAGCTCTACAATATGCTAAAATAATTTCTTTTGGAATAATATAGTTAAGCATGTGATAAAGTCAAGTATATTCTCTTATTTTTCTCTTTCACTTTTTTTGCATATATATATATTGCTTATAACACTTATATGAATATTAATATTCCTAGGCAAAAGATAAAAAGAGTTTATAAGTATAAAACTGAAGTCTTCAAAATATATAGAAACTGGCTTCACATCAGATAGGTTTTTTTTTAAATATCTGAATAATTGTTTTAATAATGTAAAAAACTAAATGTATGCATGCATTAATTTCAATTTTGAATTCTAATTTTCACTTAATATGGCAAAAGCCAGAAAACAGTTTGATAATAGGGATTTTATAGCATTATTCCATCTGGTATTCATTAATTATTCAAACTTCTAATAGAAGAGTCTAGGATAGAGTGAAGTTAACTGCGATTGGAAACAAGTAAGTAAAAATATAAGCAAGTCGTGTGATATTATTAGAATTAACAGGTGTAACGCCTTATGTATGTTCGTATTAGTGCATTAATATAATTAGCATTTAAAAGATTATCGCTCAAATTATTAGGTGTGACTGACTGAGAAAGTATTCAAGTTTTAAAATCAAATAAATTGCAATCACTAAAAAATCGGACTATTGTTTCTCTTACGGAATTTCAGATGATTCAATTCCTGATCTGACTTGATAAATAAAAAGTATACCATAAGACATATATGTTATGAAGTTGGTTTGAAAAACTTTTACATTGGAAGATGGCTTGCGATATGATAGTTCGCTTGTGATAATTTGCATTCAAGAAATGCATTGCAAATCTGAGATTTGATTGGTTGCCAATATTTTTAAGTGCTTTACTCAATTTATTATACATATATACTAGAAGCATATATTGTATATAAAAAAATATGACTATTCAAAAATTACAATTGAATTTGGGTTTACTGGAGTGAAGACGGAAGAGCAATCGTTTGCACTAATATCCTTATTTTTTTTAGCCATATACTCATATGTGCGTGTGCGTGTGAATAGTGTTGTTTTTTTTTTTTCAAAAAAATTTAATATAATCAAAAACTCTTGTGAAATATAAAACATTGTCTTTTACCGTTTTAAACTTTAATTCTTATAAATATTGTGAAGCTCAAAATATAATTACAGTTTTAAAATATTTTATGCTCCACTTGAGATAAAATAATGATTTTAAAATCTATAAATTGTTTTTTATATTATGTGTGATTCCATTTTATCTCAATTTCAACAGCAACAGTGATCGCTGAAACTGAAGTTCATTATTGGTTTAATTAAAAGGAAAACCTAATTTCTAACTATGTCAAATATGATTTGGTGAAGATAATGTAGTGAAGCCATTAATTGGAACATTTTCAGTGTCGTTACGGCTTTCATTTTTAAAAACTTTTCTCTTGAACAGCTTATGTTTTGCTAATTCTATTTGAAGTAGCTTCTGTCCTACTAATTTAAACTATCGACTTAATCTTTTTGTGAGAACTGTAATTGAAAACAATAATAATAAATTGTTTTATTGAAATATATTGCTATATCAATGAAATGATTTATTGATAAAAATATTGGAGGCAGCTGTATTTTATTGTATTTCGTACTTATAATCTACAGTCTGAAATAATAAATCACAACTTTTCAATAATTTTTATGTCAGCAAATTTAATTAAACGTTTTTGGGATTTGTTTTCTTGTTTTTAGAGAGTACGCAACACTATAAATATTTAAAGTATATGATCAAAAATTTAGGAAACATTCCTATTACGTGCATATGATATATATGTGTGTGTGTGCGCGCGTTTATGTATACATATTAACCTAATGTAGATACTGAAATATTTAATAATTTGCAGTTTATGTAAATATAGACAATGGAATTTAGGCGGGCGATGGATCCTTAAATAGGTCATGATACCTTCAGATATGAGGATTAATTGTAGATAAGCCTTCTTGACCAGATATTACTATTTTTGACTTACTGTTAAGTCTTGGACAGTTCGGTAGATCTGAATAATTAGATTTAAAACAATATTTCTTCACTACTTTGATTAAAAAGCAATTATAAAATAATTACAAAATTATTTTTAAGAATGTTTCTTCATTCTAATCTAATAAATGCTTGAAGTCCTTCATATAAACTATTTAACTTTAAATTTATTTAAATAATAATATATAAATTAATACATTATACAGGTTAAACCTATATATATGTAATGTATGCGGGATTCGAACTCAGACTGTCACATGACCCTCAACTCTCCATGTCATCTCATATTGCTGACCCACCTGATCACACACATGTTGAAAAGATAAATAATCACCAATATCGTATTTCGTGCTAAACCAGCCCTCATCAGTTGGTCCAGATTACCATCTCCAAAATAAAAAAAATTAGAGCTGCCTTCTTCCTATTAGTCAATTTTATACGTTAATGCGGGAACTTCCTGATATTAAAGAATTTCTGTTTTGTCCCTAATTTCTATAATCTTTAATAGAAGTTATACTAACATAACCTAAAACTTTTTGACGAAGGTTATTTGGCTCCTGAATGTCTTTATGATACATATAGTGAAAAAAAATCTTCTATATAATGTTGAGAATTATATTTGTACCTTCATTTATTCTCATCTATAAATTCATATATATTGTCAACAAGACTATAAATCCATCTATTTAGCTCCATCATTATTAAAAGTTATATTTTTATTGATTCATCATCATCATCATCAACCATTATCAATCCATTGCAGGATGGTTTCTCCAAGTTCAATCCATCTTCTCTGATCTTTAGCTTCTCTTCTCCACATCATCCCTTCACGCTTTTTTATTTCATCCATCTCACATGTGGTCTATTTCTGGGTCTTTTACAATCTCTTGATATCCAGTTTAAGATTTAAATTGTCCATCTATTATCATCTCTTCTAGAAATATATCCAGTCTAACTCCACTTCAGTCTTTTAGTTTTTTTCAATGAGGTCAGTAATACCTGTTTGTTCTCTTTCCCATATATCACTAATTCCAAACTGATATCTTATGGGAGAAATGTGGTGTCATTCCAATTTGTAATAAATATAATGGGATAGAAAACTTTTGAATTTCCTTGGTCATGTTTCATATTGTTATTCAATAAAATTTTTAATTTTCTGATTAATTACCTTGTAATTAAATCATTGAACTATAAATATTAACTTAATGGCAATTATCTCCAGGATTTGTTTTTACAGTCAGTGCACTAATCTCATCTTACCAATGCAGTTTAATTTTCAATCACTATTGTTTATAATTTAAAAGGTATAATTATCTAAATTTAGTTATGAACTAGTTATTCTCAAAAAAAAATATTGTTTGTAAACTTCAAAATTTTTTATTATTTACCTAACAACTCAAAATCCAGGTCATTGCCACAGTATATAGATGTACTAAACTTTATACTTATTAGACCAAAATTAATTCTATAATCAATTGTTCAAGTTGAGTAATATTTGAACACAAAGTTCCAAGTTGAGCATACTAATTTTATTCCATTCACCTAATTAGAATGTTTTTCTATTTTCCTCAGCTGGAAATCAATCTCAGTCATTCGCTTTTATTATTGAACTAAATCAAAGTTATAGGTCATTACTTCTGTTGAATTAATCAAATACTCTTAGGCTTGTTGATCTAACTAATAACTTTCTACATCTAATGTTAATAATGTTGTGTTTTTACTCACATGAGTATTTATGCAATTTTGATATGGTCGCCTTATACTTAAATAAACAATTATTTTATGTGCATGTTTTTATGTCTATAAATAATATTCATTTTTATAATAACAAATATATGTAGAAATGGTTTGATTCTATTTTAGATAGTGATTTTAGTTAGGTAATTAATTTATGCATGAAGTACAATTTTTATAGTAATTGTATATATACTCTCAAAGCTTCCTGAAGCATCATCTTTGGATCAATGCATGTGTTATGTAATTACATAGTTTGGCTATTTGCCACAGCTTATTTGGATCATGAGTTATGACATGAAATGTGGTAGTATGGTTTGTACTTTTGTATATCATCTTCAATGCTCTCCCTTTCATCACAAAATCTTGAAAACCATTTTAAATCTTTTTATGATTCATGGCTTTACTTTAACACAGCCTGAATCATGTAAAATGTTTCAGCAGTAGTTTTGCCCAATCTAAAGCAAACTTTGATGACAGCATATTATTTCATCGTGGTTTAAGATTCAAAATACACTATCACATTTCACATCATAACTCATGATGGAAATTTTTGTGAAGAAAGTTAAGTTATTAAACAAGGCAAAACTCTCCATAGTGCCACCCTGTGGATGCCAGAAGGTTTGTACATAAAATCCCTATCTAGTGCCTACTCATCCAATATCCCCAGACTCCATTGATTACTCTGGTTGGCACAGGGTGGCACTACTGTATGGAGAGTTTTACCTTGTTTAATAACAATTATGTGCTAGTATAAGAGATAGGGATCATGTGATGTTTAAAGCTAAGTTATATTGCTGCATAATATTAAATTATTTATGCTCTTTATTACTGTTTTACAATGCTTTTATTACAACCCCTATTGTTGGGACAACCAAAACTGCCATAGGATGTTGTAACAAAAGCATTGTAAAACAGTAATAAAGAGCATGCATGATTTAATATTATTTGGATTTGGCAATGCAATAAGAAAGATAAAGTTATAATACTTCAGAAAGAAGATAAAGAATTGCTGCCTAATACTTATATTGATTCAGAAATGGTACTATATGTAACCTTGGGAGAGAGTGAATCACTATTCATCTTTTCTACTAGGACACATAACTATAACAATATATAATAACACTTTAATAATAACACTTTCCATAAGAACAATAAAGCAAATTTTCTCAAATATTAATTCCCAACTCATTGTTTATTATCCAACAATAGGTTTCTTTTACTTTTCATGTTACATATAATAACAAATAGACTTCAGCAACTTCAAGAATGAAATTAATCATATTTCAAATATTCACATTAATAATGTAATGTAATTTTAATATTATATTGTCTTTCAAGGCAGAATCACTAAGTATTAGTTATTAATCTGCCTAGAGAAAAACCAAGTTACTAATTGGATATAAAAACAATAATTTATGGCCTGATGTAATTGAAAATAACTATATCATCTGATAAAATCTTCTGTACAAATAGCATAATGCCCAAATCACTATTTATTAGTCATCAAAGGAAGATTTTCTTTACTAGTCATTAGATATTATATGTAATAATGAATTTTAACAGCTAGCAAAAAAAAAAATTACTTTTGTTGGATTTGGGTATTGACATTAGTAAACATTTAATATATGTTCTTATAAAAGATGTTATCATATAATCTGATATTTATTTTTAATTATATTAAACCATAAGTGATTTTATATATATATTGAATTAAATATTTTCATGGATTGGTATTATGATAAAGAATGGAAGGAGATTATAGTCATGTAAACAGAGATAAGTTTTACCTTATGATATTGCCAGGAAACTATCAATTACTACTAATTAAGAATCCTTCTGAGACTAAACAAATTTTCTGCATTAACCTACAATATCTCTTTTCTTGGGGTTTTTGTTGAAGGGCATCATGATGTAATTGTAGCAACTTTATCTGTCATGCCTACAACTTCATATCAAATTTAGACAAGATAGAATTTGAAAGTTTTTTTGTAGGTTCCAATCTGACAGGATTTTTTAAATACCCAGCCCACAGCTAAACTTAATATTAATTAATAAATAGAATCTAGAGCTAGGGAATAAAACAAGGATGGAGAAATTCTCAAACCCTCACCATTGAGTATTTGGGAAGTCTTTTGATTAATATCTTCTCTTTCATCGTTTTCTATGATAGAATGTTGGAAATGCATTGGTTAATTAAGGGTTATTTAAAGAACATTTATTTTACATATGTACAATTAACATTAAAATAGATCATTATAGAGCAAAATTTAGATCAACTAAACTTTTTCTGATATATTGTTTCTATTGTATCAATAAAATGATTTTGATAATATCATAGTCTCATGTTGTTTTATGTAGATCTTCTTAGAATGCCAAAACTTGTTACTAGTATGGAGTATTCATTAGATTAATTAAAATGGTAACTTTTCTATTTCCATTCATATTAGAAAAAATTTCATTCATCAAATTTTTTTTTTTTTTGATGATCTCTTGAGTTTGATTTAAACAATGTCATATTCTCACATGAAATATTCATATTGGTATTCAAGATAATATTTTGGTTATTATAATCAATGATTTGTAACCCTGCATAGTTTAGTGTGATACAGGGTCAATGACCTCAAATCAATTATAGTTCTGGCATTTGCAGTTCTCAAACTTTTTATGAACTACTGAGAAATAAAGCCTTTCAATTATTTTATTTTAATGTTTTAGTCTATCAGAATCATCTATTTTATTGCTGACAATAGCTGTTTTGTCTTGTATGCTTCTCAGTTCCATGCCTGTGGTTATTGCTACTCATAATAGTACATTCTTCTATCCTGTTTACATTATATTCCTCTGGATTTTTTAAATATTTTTTTAATAAAACAGCAAAATATTAATTTTATTTGTTTCAAAATTGGAGTTCTAAGTATATGCTCTTCTGCATTAATCTGATTTCCATATTAAATGATACTTGGACAAATCTTCATACAGTTTGAATTCTGACTGAACATTTTTAACATATTTTATTCTCTTATAATTAACATGTGATAAAAACTTGCTGATCTTATCTAGGGAATTGTTAAAAGTTCACTTGAAATTAATGGTGGATAAGAAAAGTTGACAGAAAAGTAGACAGATGATGAATTTCTTTTTCCTTATTTTGTGTTTGTCTCCATATTTCCATGAATGCAAAATAATTTGCTAATTCTTTAAAGCTTTCCAGAAGCATTCAAAAAAATTGCTCTTTCTTTTCTCTCAGCTCTTTTTTTATGATATAAATTTGGGAATTCAATGTGTCTACTAATAGATGTGTTTAAGTGAAAGTTGTGTGATAATCATTTAAATCTGCATTGAAGACACTGAATCAGTCTTATTTGGAGTATATTCTATTTCATATTAAACTAAAACCAGCAAAGTAATTGTCAAGCATTGGTGGTCGAGAGGTCAGCGACAGCTGCTTTACAAGCAGTTGTCCCGGGTTAGCGAGTTCGCTTCCCTGCTGATGCTATGACACATAAGAAAAAAAAAACAGCAAAGTAATTAACATAATTTAAAAGTACAATGAATTTATGATTAGATATTGAATAATTCAGAATTATTTATTTATTTATCAGTTTATGTTAAAAATGTTCTACATAGTTATCTGTAATGGAAAAGTATCATGCTCTGAAACGTGGGATCCATTCTGGCGTTCAAGTTTTTAAATTCCCAGCAATGAAGCCATTGTATTACTGTTATTATGTTTAAAATCACCACAGTTAATTCTGCCTTTGTTCCTATAAATAATAGTCATCATTATGATGATCAATTGATTAGCTCAATAATAAGTTCCCGAGCAGCTCAACTATCACATGATAGCTGCCAAATTTCATAAACAATCGCATTAAACGAAAAAAAAAAATGACAATATAAAGTCAGTTTCTCCCCAGCTCTTTTATAACTTAGGTCAGGGTCGCTAAGCAATACTTTTCGGAAATTTTCATCCTCTATGGATGCCATGTAGGAGTTGTTCCAATAATACGTCATTTATTTCCGGATCAAAATCACAGAGTTTTCCCAGCTTCCTTAGAACTAAATCATAATCCACGTATTTTTCATGTAGTAATCTGATTTATGCTGTAAATAAAAAACCTAATTCAAAACATTAAAAAATACTAATACTTTCTTTTTAATTTTAAAATAAAAATTGCTGTAATAGAAAGGCTTTTTAAATAATTTCTTATAAAAACATTAGTAGTGACGTGTATTGCTAGTAAGAATTCATCTGGCATGTCATTTTTTCTTAATGTTTTAATACATTTGATAATGGATTTTACTCTCTCTTTCTCTCACCCCCTCTTCCCAATCTTATAACAAAGTTTTAGTTCAAAGATTAGATTAATAAGCTAAAAATGTCTGAGCGAAGAAAAAAAAAGCAGGAAATACTATATGTTTATAGATGTCTACGAATATTCGTGCGAACACATACTTAGTATCTGCATAATCTTTTCATAGTTGATTGACGTCTACACCGCTCATTGAGAGATCCAGATACTTCCGTTTCAATTACGTATATAAAATAAATAAATTGTATAATGAAAATATTATTTCCACTTTAAATTTATATTCTTTCAGCTGTTTGTTTCGAAAGTGCATTTAAGTAATGATCAATGGGTTTATTGGCTGTTTATATATTTGCATGTATTCTAAATGTATTAATTCAGTAATTAAATTATCATCTAAAAATTTATGCTAATACAAATATTTGTAATTATTGCTTTTATATATTCGTATATGTAAATATTAAATTGTTACATTTTTATTTACCATTGTTAAACTCACTCCACTCACAACTTTGTCACCATCCACCTCAGATAAATACAATAATGATTATTACTTATCATTTTCTAAACTAGAGATTATTTCTAGCATAAATATAAACTTTAAACCTCAGAATATATCTGGGGTTTTTTTAATTTTAAACTTACACACACATGGAGTTATTCACCTTTCTCTTTCCCATGTGTAATAATATATTTATAGGTTTATTAAATAACCTCCATACTTCCCCATTCTTTTTAAATTCATATAAATAAAGATACAATAAAAGACAAATGACCCCCCCCCCGATATATATTAATCTTTAACTGAGGTTTAAAGTTTATATCTGTGCTAGAGATAATCTCTAGTTTAGGAAATGATTAGTAATAATCATTATTGTATTTATCTGAGGTGGATGGTGTCAAAGTTGTGAGTGGAGTGTGTTTGACAATGGTAAATAAAAATGTAGCAATTTACTATAGATAAATACTCTTCATATAATAAAGATATATATGGGAGATAGTGACCTGGGGCCAACTGATGAGTACTGGTTCAGCATGAAATGCGTCTTGGGGGTCATTTGTCTTTTATTGTACCTTTATTTATATGAATTTAAAAAGAATGGGGAAGTATGGAGGTTGTTTAATATATCTGTAAACATTAAACTATAAATGTCACTGGCTAACTAGTTATCATTGTAAATTGCTTCATTGCAGCCATTGCTTAAATTAACCAATAGAATATTGCCACTCTGCTGTCAAGGCAATACTTGCCTTATAGCAGATTGATATTCTATTGGTTTATTTAAGCAATGTTTGCAGTGATGTGATATATATATAATACTTGATTGAAAAGATTTATTCTGCAAATGTATACAGTATTCAAACCAGAAGAATGATATCTAATACAACAAGAACATCCTGCAGTTTTCAACACATGATTGTCATATTCTGGGTTTTCAAAAAATGGCATATTAAAAACATGCTAGGCTCTCTTTATTTATTTTAATATTTTCTCATAACTGGGACCTCTATTGTTACTAGCTGCTCTTTTTATGGATCTTTTTGTTCATATTAATATACACCTGGGTCTTGTTTTACGCGGTAGATAGGTTCCTCAGAAAACACGCACAAAAGAAATCGCACAAAAATAGATGTAACTTACCTTGAAAATGGGGAATACGGACTGTGATTTTTCAAAAATCGCATAAAAGCAAAGCATCAACGTAAAATTACTTTAAAATTCGCGCAAAAAAAAAAATAAGGAAATAAAATATGACTAATAAAAAATTTCAAATTTGAAAAAAATTGATACAAGACAAACTTTTTTTAACTATAATATTTAATTTTATTCAAAACAATATATTTTTATGCATAATTTACAGTAATTTACATTTCTATACACATTTTAATTATTATCGCTATTTGCCGATAAACAGGTTCGTTTGCAAACTGGTAAAAAATCAGATTCTTCACAAGAGGAAATACAACTAGCGCCAACTTCACTCTCTTGTTGTATTAATGGTTTTCTGGTGACAACGTAATTAGTAATTAATCTAACAACTAAAAAATAAATTCTTATTTTTGTATTTAATTTTTTAATTTTCAATTCTGTTTAAAAATCAAATTTCGTTTCACATCACATTAATTTCAGGTCACCTTAAGTAATTTTTAAATTGTTAATTACAATTAAAAATCAGATTTTAATTTTTAATTGTCAAATTTAATTGTGCCCACTGCTATTACTCACCTTTTAAAAATAAACTTGCGGACACTAAATGATTAATAATTGATTACGTTCTTTTTTAAAAAGCAAAAACAGAATGTGATTTAAAATGCAAAATTAACACGCACAATATTTGAACAAATTTACATTATAATCTTATAAAATTTAATGTGTGTACATAAAATGTGGAAATCATGATTTTAATTTCATTATTGCATAAAATCTTACTATTATAAAGCACTGAAAATATTGAAATTATTAAGATGAAAGTTGAATTCCAATAATGTGCTATTACTTTAACTATAACGTAAGTGCACGAAATTTATTATTTAAAGTAATAGCGCATTATTGGAGTTTGACTTCCGATATAATACAGTGTTAACACATAAAAGAAAACTGCATACAAAAATATTCAGAAGAAACATGAATCACATAACTTCAAAATCACGTTAAATAAATCTGCGTAAAATGAGACCCGGGTGTATATATACATATATAAAACACCAAACCTGCCTAACACTATACTAGCAAAAATAAAAATGCAAAACCATAAAACAATACAATACTAGATTAAATCCAAAATTTTACCAAAATCCTTACACAACCATGGTTTCATCTACTACAAATAGACCTTCTCAAGTGAAAATCAAACTAAAGGAAATAACATATATATATATATATAAAAACTAACAAACCTTCCCATAATTCATTTCAAACTCCACCTTTCCTTAATATCAAAAAAAAAATCTTCATAAGATTGATAGACTCAGAATCAAAAAGATTTATCATCAAAGTCTCCTTTATTCTTCTTTTTAACTCATTCTTTTCATAAAAAATAACCAAAGCATTGTCAAACAATATTCTATGACCTGTATTCAATTCATGAATATATAAAGCTGAGTTAAGATACCTATGTTTAACTCTACTTATATGTATCTTAATCCTTTCCTTAAGGCTAAACTTACTTTGGCCTACATAAAACTTACCACAACTACATGGAATCTTATAAACAACACCAGGAATAGACCTACTATCAATAGACTGTTTAGAACCATTAAGTAATGAATTGAAATCAGAACCTTTGTTCCATGCAACCTTCCTTCCACCTAACAAATGACTATTCAAATTGGTTTATAAGAATAGTCATTTGTTAGGTGGAAGGAAGGTTGCATGGAAGAAAGGTTCTGATTTGAATTCATTATTTAATGGTTCTAAACAGTTTATTGATAGTAGGTCTATTCCTGGTGTTGTTTATAAGATTCCATGTAGTTGTGGTAAGTTTTATGTAGGCCAAAGTAATTTTAGCCTTAAGGAAAGGATTAAGGTTAATATAAGTAGAGTTAAACATAGGTATCTTAACTCAGCTTTATATTTTCATGAATTGAATACAGGTCATAGAATATTGTTTGACAATACTTCAGTTATTTTTTATGAAAAGAATGAGTTAAAAAGAAGAATAAAGGAGACTTTGATGATAAATCTTATTGATTCTGAGGCTATCAATCTTATGATTTTTTTTGATATTAAGGGAAGGTGGAGTTTGAAATAAATTATGGGAAGGTTTGTTAGTTTGTATATATGTTATTTCCTTTAATTTGATTTGCACTTAAGAAGGTCTATTTGTAGTAGATGAAACCATGGTTGTGTAAGGATTTTGGTAAAATTTTGGATTTAATCTAGTATTGTATTGTTTTATGGTTTTGCATTTATATATATATATATATAATAATATTATTTGATGTCTGTATTTTTAAAGCAATATACATAATTATATAACTGAATATTTGTAAATACAGTAAATAAATAATTAAAAATTTTATCCACTTAGGAGCACTTTCGATTATCTCAGTAATCTGTGTCAACTAAAGCTTTGAAATGCTAACTTTCCCACAATTCCGTGATCTTAACATTTGCTACTTGCCTGTTAATTAAGTCATGTTTATATTTGTATATTAGCATAGCTTCCTTTATTTTTCTTTTATTGTTATTTTTTTCAATTTGCAGTATTTTTACACTGTTAAAATTGAAGTCAAAACCATAAATACATGATTTATTATGGTCGTAAAAAACAGATGCTGAAATATTATTATCCACTATGCAATTTTGTTTTGATTTCTGAACTCATTTTAATAATAGCAAGTGTTCTTTAGTTCTTTTTTTCAACGTACATCTAGATTCACCAATATATCCACTGCCACACCTACATATCCATTTATAAATGACACAATTTTTATTTATAAATGAAGTTTTATCTTTGGAGTTATTTATTAATTTGTTTAATGTAGGAGGTGTGTAAAATGCAATATCACGTATTTCTTTATAAATTTTCCTTATAAAATTTACTTGATCATTTGAAATATATGGGATTGATATCCATATTTTTTTATTAGCAGGAGAATCAATATTATTAAAATTTTTATTTTTATATTTTGTATTAAAATCTCTAATAACATTATATATATGATTATAATTGTAGCCAACATTTAACAATTCATTTCAATATATTTCAATATTTTTGCCTTTATCCGATGAATATTTGCAAAGACTATTATTTCTAAATAAGAAGGACTTCAAACCTGCCATTTTGTGTGACATTAGCACTTTTTGTTTATATGGAATATAACCTCTTTTTACTATTGGTTTAATGGTCATACATCAATAGTAAAAAGAAGTTATATTCCATATAAACAAAAGTGCTAATGTCACACAAAATGGCAGGTTTGAAGTCCTTTTTATTTAGAAATAATAGTCTTTGCAAATATTCATCAGATAAAGGCAAAAATATTAAAATATATTCAAATGAATTGTTAAATGTTGGCTACAATTATAATCGTATATATAATATTATTAGAGATTTTAATACAAAATATAAAAATAAAAATTTTAATAACATTGATTCTCTTGCTAATAAAAAAATATGGTTATCAATACCATATATTTTGAATGATCAAGTAAATTTTATAAGGAATATGTGATATTGCATTTTATACACCTCCTACATTAAACAAATTAATAAATAACTCCAAAGATAAAACTTCATTTATAAATAAAAATTGTGTCATTTATAAATGGATATGTAGGTGTGGCAGTGGATATATTGGTGAATCTAGATGTACGTTGGAAAAAAGAACTAAAGAACACTTACTATTATTAAAACGAGTTTGGAAATCAAAACAAAATTGCATAGTAGTTAATAATATTTCAGCATCTGTTTTTTACAACCATAATAAATTGTGTATTTATGGTTTTGACTTCAATTTTAACAGTGTAAAAATATTGCAAATTGAAAAAAATAACAATAAAAGAAAAATAAAGGAAGCTATGCTAATATACAAATATAAACATGACTTAATTAACAGGCAAGCAGCAAACATTAAGATCATAGAATTGTGGGAAAGTTAACATTTCAAAGCTTTAGTTGACACAGATTACTGAGATAATCGAAAGCACTCCTAAGTGGGTAAAATTTTTAATTATTTATTTACTATATTTACAAATATTCAGTTATATAATTACATATATTGCTTTAAAAATACAGACATTGAATAATATATATATATATATATGATGTGCACATTATGTCTGTTAGATGCGCTTCAAAAGTCACATAATTTAAAACATTTTTACACTGTTTACTAAATAATCAAGATTGTTTGAACTACAGCTTGGTTTAATCACAACTATAAGGTTAATTAATTAAGTTAATTCCAATGGAAAGTTCAAATCCTACATTTATTTAATTTCTACTCTAAATAATCATAGTATTAATCAAGATTTATGAGTATCCTTATGCAGAAATATACTTTGCATCTTTTTAAATGACATTATAAATTTAAAATTGGATTATAAATAAAATCAAATATTATGCCTTTGTTTAAAAAAATATATTGCTTATTAACCATCTGCTTTATTAAAAAATGGTAGAATCAATTTGCTTTTGCAGCATCACAGTTATATGTTTATTTTATATTTATATATTTTATTTTCAAAAACAAAAGGTAATAGCTGTTAGCAGAACATTAATAAAATATAAAGTTCTAATAAATATGCCTTTTTAAACTAATCACTGACACATTTCCACCATCCATCTGTTAGAATGTATTGCAATATTGGAAAAATTATATTTAAAAAAAACCTTGATACTTTAAAGCATAATTTTATAGGTCTATCAGATATTGCTATTTATTCATTCACATTTTAAACATAAATGTCAATAATAAAAGAGTTTGTTAATGTTAGGAAATCAATTTGCTCATTCTTTGTTTTCTTTATTATGATCTTATTTTTTTCAATATTTGCAAAGTTAAAATATGATTTTTTGAAATTTATTTCATTTTTAGATTTTTACCAAATTAAATCTAATTTATTATATATTGATATAGAATAATGATTTAATACTAAAATCAAATGCTGGAAGCTTGCCAAAATTTTCACTAAGTAGAAAGGTTAAGCCTGTTGTGCAAGAGAATTTATGTAAAACAAAGAATAAATATTGGCATTTCTTTAAAGAAATTATGAGTCATAAGTAATCGAATGATTTGTTGTTTGAGAGCTTTCTTGAAGGTTTAGTAATGAAAGTGATAGAACTTAGCCATGGTCCAGGCACCTTGAATTCCAAAGTCATCCCACTCTACTATTGTTTTAAACTATGCATAAGTATACAAATTAGAGACAAATAATAATAAATTATTAAATTATTAATGAACAAACTTTATATTATTTACTGTCATATTTTTTGAAAATTGAGTTATTAGCATCTTAATCCCTAATTCTTCCAGAAATTCCAATTCTGCTAAAGTGATTACAATAATATTAATCATTCCTGAATTACGTTAGAATTTATATTTTTAATTTTGAAATTGTCTTTTCAGTTATCAGGGTAGAAGCTGGAATACTTTTATAAAGTGTTATAAATATTAATTCTTATTAAGCACGATGTCAGCATGTAATACTTTTATAAGGCTAAAACCTTAGTACATGCACCTTGAGTGTTTAATTTTAGTAAGAGAGACCTCTACAAATCATAATGCAAGATTCGACTTTATAAAGAGAGACCCTCTTATCTCTCAACCTTAAACAACTTTAAACTGATTCAAAATATTTTTTTACATTTAATATCTGAATATTGACCCATTGTAAATCGAAAGATTTTGCAAATGTTAATGTTTAATAAAAATAGTGGACTTAATCACTGAAGAATTTATTAGCTTCATGCTCCCAAATCAAAATGCTTTAGATTTGCCTATATAATTAAGAAAATATGTTGAGAGATAAGAGGGCCCCTCTTATCTTTATAAAGTCGAATCTTGCGTTATGATTTAAAGAAGCCTCTCTTGCTAAAATTAAGCACTCAGGGTGCATGCACTAAGGTTTTAGACTTATATAAGTATAAAGTGTTACGTAAATAAATTTTTCAAATGACATAAAATTTCCAAGACATTGCAGTATCTCTTGTAGCATCTTTAAGACATTAATTCTGTCATGTGTTGAATGTTTTTCTATTAGCACAGTCAGACATTATATGTCTTTTCTTTATGACTGATATGGACCTGACTAAACTATTAAGGCAAAAACTATAAACTGATTGATTTGTTTTGATGCTTTTCAATTAATCATGTGTGTGTGTGTATATATATTGTACCAGAACATTATGGTACATCGGTTCAAATCTTCAATTTCCACTTCATTAAAAATAAAGGAGCATTTTCTTTTTAAAAAATAGAGAAAAAAAATTTTTTAATTGTATTTTTTTATTACATTTAATTTATTGTTTAAAATGGTAGATTTACATATGTGTAAAGTACTCCTTGGGGCTCTGTATTAGTATAATCCAATTAAATTGTTCGGTTTTATTAAACTTTGAAGAAAAAAGTAAAGCTATAACATATGGATGGCTGAAGAACTGTAGAGTGAGGAAGATTGAAGCCTGTCCATTAAAGTTTGAAAATTTACTATCCTAATATAAATTGAGCACTGATTATATATGTGTGGGAGATGATGATCTGGAGCAACTGATGAGTGCTGTTTCAGCACAAAACACATATATTGGAGATCATTTATCTTTTTCACATGTATGTGGTCGTGTGTGTCAGTTGTGTAAGATGGAATGGATGACTAAAGGGTGCTTAAAAATCTGGGTTTAAATCCCATCCAATAACATTATTTTCTAAAAATTAAAATTTCCTTTGATAAACTTCTCTCTTTTGATAGCAGATGACCAGATTTGTGAAAAGATTAATCTGTTGAGTTATTTATTTTGTAAGTTAAAATATTAATTTTAAAGACATATGAAAAAACAAATTTAAAGCAAAAAAAATTTTAGTTTGTCTGCATGGGTCTGTCACATAATATAAACATTTTGAGCTATAAAAATGAGTTTCTTTCCTTGTTCTTTTCCTTTTCTGCCTGCTGTTGACCTAGAGTAAAGAATTCTAACTTATAAGAAGAAAAATATAATAATTTGCTACAGAAAGTTGCTGTGTAAAAATCTTTGTTAAAAAAATCATTGAGTGAAAAAAGAATCTAATATTCCAATAGAGAAATGAAAAATGTCTATAAATGAATAACCATTATAAATATGTAAATTCCATCTTTATAAGTACTGCTGCACTAATTTCCAGAAATGACTGCCCCCCTTCCAGAACATCTTTTCCTGCTAAGTTTTATTTAAATAGCGTACAGTAGAAGAGAAGGAGAGAGAATGATGGAAAATCTATAAAAAAAAAAAAAATAAAGTGACCAGAGCAACAATCAAGTACATTATTTTCACATATGTGTATGACAAATAACCTGAAAGAAGCAATTTATAAACCAAGAAAATGAACAGCCCTTATAGTGGAAACAATCGCCAGCTAGTAAATAAGCACTAATTATGACATTTGGAAAACAACCTGAAATACATCCACACATAACAGAGAATCAAGAGATAGTATATACTTTAAACTATGAACTTTAATTAACTCTAATAATGTATAAAATTTTGTTCTTTATGTCCATAAATGCATTAATCAATTGTGGATTTTCATATTTGAGATTATTGTTCTTTTATATCTTTGTGTACGTACATTTTTAAATTTTAATATTATGACATCTATAAAGGAAAATGCATTTTATTTCTAGGAGTTAGGGGGTGATGTTTATAAATGCAAGTTGCTTCTAAAAGTTATAGGATGATGTTTGAAAAAAAAATTGTATTTTTTTTAATATTATTAAATTGTACTTATTCCTGGAAGCATTCCAAAGTCATTATAAAATCCTATCGGTGTGTGCATGTGTGATTTATAAAAGAGTAATTATCAAAACAGAAAATCCTGGTCTAAGGGGAAATAATACTAATAACAATGAGGGTTAAATTATCATGTGGTATGAAATGCTATGGTAGTTAATATGGCTGGTTGGTGCTCATTAAATATAAATAGTTTATCACATTATCCATTGGATACCACCAGAATTATAATAAAATATAGTTAAGTTCTTATTAAAAGTATATTTGGTAGGAAAAGTAATAATCTGTATTGTACATTTAATCACACAACTGGGTGTATGAAGTAAAAGTTTATAAGACCCTCTATCTCACCAGTACATATGATGCACAATGTGGGGCCAATTACATTGAGTTCTATTATCAAATGAGTCAAAACATTCAGTTGAATTTGTGGTTAGTCAATGACTCAATAATACCATCTAAAATAACATTTTAAAATTATTGTAAACTCTTCAAAAAGAGTCAGAATATTTTACAAATTGTAATAATGTATATATTAAATCTCACACACATAGATATATACTACATGGATAAGGAAGAAAGAATGGTTAATTATTTTTAGAAAAAAATCCGGTCATCAATAAATAGGGAATAAATAAAGCAAGTTATTAGTGTTGTAAATTAGGCAGGAAAGTTGTGAGGAGACATTTAAGTGGATAGATAAGGAGTTTCTGGAGGATTATGTAGGTAGTACTTATTTTTTATGATAGTTTAAAAAATATATAGTATTAGTACTATTGGAAGTAGTATTTATTGGAAATTATATTAATATAAAGAATAAAATAATATAAAACAGATCACCATTTCAATGAAGTAGCCAGTATGGAATAAAGAGAACAGTCAGAAGAAGGTGTGAATAATCCTCCAGAAAAGAAAATAGTTACACTAAATTTGTTGTTGAAATGTTACAAAGAAATAAATTAAAATCATAAGAAAAGTAACAAAATAATGAAGAAATACTGAGGAAAAATCAAAGATTACAAGAAGAAAACATTAAGTAGTTGCAAGAAATACTAATGTAACATAAGAAAAGGCTGAAAAATTGATGAAATAATGGATGTAGAAGCCATGGACAAATTTATGAACCTTAGAATAGAATCATTGATGAGGAATATAGCAAAGAAAATGTAATTGAATTAAAGAAAGAAACCAATGCGAAGTTTAATATAGCTGAAGATAAAAAAAGTAGATGTGGTAGATGGAACAAAAGATGCTATGCAGGGGAAAATTCAAGCTCAGATATTCCTAAAATCATATATAGAAAAAAAAGGAAATAAAACAGTTGGCAGAAAAGATAGAGAACAAGGAAACAAGATAGGAATTATAAGACAAATAGTCAAAGATAAAATAGAAATTATAAAAGCAAATAATTACAGATAAGGCAGATGTACCTAAGCTATATGAAAAAAATGTAGAAAATAAATCAAAGCTGGAGTGTATTCAAATATTAGCTCTGATAAAGGCTATACAAAATAAAAAAAACATAGGCAACTTAGGCTGATCAAGGCAGTGGAGCAAGTATATTACAGCCTGGATTCAACTTTGAAAGAGAAAGTCACAAAAGTTTTACTGATACATTTGATGTCAATATTTACAATCTCATTGCAGTGGTATCTAATCAGATGAAGCGTAATCTGAATATCAATTTTATTCTCTACCTATAGGAAAAGAGAGAATAAATGGTAACATAACAGTGTGATCTTTTTACCAGTTACCACACAAGAGAGAACCATCAACAAAAATTAGTTCCAAAACACACGAGAAAGATAAAATATTTAGTGTTGATGATCCTGGATATGTTTTTGAAGAAAAGATGTTATAAGAAAAAAATTATCAAAATTGTAGAACTAGATATTGTAAAAATCCAGATTGTGTCCATTATAAAAACAAAGGAAAAATAAAATTATATCGAAGGGCCATATAATGTCCAGATTTTGAAGCTTGTTAAAAAGTGAGTATACAAACTCATGAAGAATTGGTAATGTGAAACAATTTGGTGTTAATGTTTTCAAGATTTCTGGAAAGCTCAGTATTGTGATGTCGGTGTGCAATGGTGGAATGTCTGAGTGTTAGATGGTGAGAGTTCTTGAATTTAGATTATCATGTACACTGTTGTTTTGGAAAATATTTTGATAATTTTAAGGCACTAAATCTTCTAGGCCATTATTATCTGCCAAGAGCAGTAATTTTGATGAAGGAAAGTTTTATATTTTAGTCAATAAATGAATTTCTGACTTTTTCGTGTGATTACTATTTTGTTTGGCTTGCAGTTATAGATGATCCTGGTTTACTCTCATATATCTGTACCTGATTATTCTGTGACCCTTGGCTCTTACTGTAGAAGCATTTTAAAGATCTTCCAGAGTGTACATCTGCTTGTTTCAGTCATTGGGTTTGATGGTGGATCTGCGGATGGAGATACACATAAATTTTGGAAACCATCTACAATTCACCAAAATCTAATAAGTTAAGAGTACAAAGGAGAGTAAAAAAAGGATTAGATGAATAGATCACATAGTTGAATAAAAATGGATTCAGAGTAGGTTAAATCCTATGACCATTTTTACTGCACTATGGTGAGGAGATATATACCAGAACATTATGGCCATGTGTTCAAAACATTCAATTTCCACTTCATTAACAATAAAGGGACATTTTCTTTAAAAAAATAAAATTTCAAATTGTATTTCTTTATTATCTTTAATTTATTGCTTAAAACAACACATTTACATATGTATAAAACCTTGCTTGTGGGAAACTTTGAAAAGAAAAAAGGAAAGTTATAACATTTTTGATTTCTAAACATTTTAAATATCTGTGTAAAAAATATTTTTTTATAAACTTATCTTGTTAGCAGATAACCAGATCTGTAAGAAAATTATTCTATTGAGTTATTTCTTTTGCAAATTAAAATATTAATTAATTAAAAATGAAAGAGAGAAGAAAAAACAAATCTAAAGTAAAACTTTTGTTTGTTTGTCTGCATGGATTTGTCACATAATGAAAATATTCTGGGCTGTAAAAATGAGTTTCTTTCATTTTTCTTTTCTGCCTGATGTTGACCTAAAGAGAAGAACTCTAATTTATTAGAAAAAAAATATTAAAAATTTGCTATCATAAGTTGCTGTGTAAACAACCCCTTGTTAAAAAAATCATGAGTGAAAAAAGTATTTAATATTCCAATAGAGAAATGGAAAATAATGCCTATAAAGGAATAACCATTATGAATGTGTAAATCCCATCTTTATAAGTGCTGACTGCACTAATTACCAGAATGATTGGCCCCCTTTCAGAACATTTTTTCTGCTAGAAGTTTTATTTAAAAATATTATAGAGGGGGGAGGAGAGAGCGAAGGATGGAAAATCTATAAAAAAAGAAATCTCATAGCCAATGCTTTTCAAGGGATCAGAGCAATAATCAAGTACTGTACATTATTTCACCTATGTGTATGCTAAATAATCTGTAAGAAGCAATCTATCAACCAAAAAAATGGATAGCCCTTATAATGGAATCAATCACCAGCAATTATTAAACCCTAGAAGCACTAATTATGACAGACATTTAGAAAACAAATTGAAATACATGTGTGCACATGCCAGAAAATCAAGAGATATTACTACTTTAAACTATGAACATTTAAGGAACTCTAAAATCAGAGATGAGACTATGATATTTTATTTATTGATTTTTTTTTTTAATTTTTTTTTCATGTCCATGAATGCATTAATTAATTGTGTATTTCTTATTTGGGATGTTTTTTTATACCTTTGTGTATATAATTTTTATTTTTATTTAATATATCTGTAAAGAAAAATATGCTTTATTTGTAAATATTAAGGGGTGGTAATGTAAAAATGCTAGTTGTTTCTGGAAGTTAGAGGGTGATGTTTGAAAAAGGTTTTGGAATTTAATTTTTTTTAGCATTATTAAATTGTTAATTTGTATTAAAATGTCTATCTACTTATTCCTGGAAGCATTCCAAAGCAATTATAAACTCCTATAAGTGTACCATGTGATTTATAAAAAACTAATTATCAAAACAGAGATTAGCAGTTAGCTGCTGTGGGAAATACTGGTCTAAGAAAAAATAATAGTAATAACAATGAGGGTTAATTTATCGTGTACTATGAAATGGTATGCTAGTTAAAATGGCTGGCACTCATTAAATATAAATATTTCATCATCACATGATCCATTGGATAACTGCTACCAGAATTATAATAAAATATAGTTAAGCTCTTATAAAAGGATATATGGCCGTAAAGTGATAATCTGTATTGTACATTTGATCACACAATTGCGTATATAAAGTAAGAGCTTATAAGACCCTCTGCCTGACTGATTTAATATATATATATGGGTTTTTTTTTACTTTTATCAATGCATCCTGCATCTTAACTTCACCATGCCACAACTATTCATCAGTGCAGAAAATTAGACTATTCTCTCTTATAATGCATATGCTTTGGAATAACATTCATTTTTCAGGTACGTTTTAATATAAACACATGGAATAACTCAACTTCATCTATATTGTAACCTTTTAATTGGTTAATTATGCTGATTGCATATATAAAAATGTATATTATAATTCAAAATTTTAAATCTCAGAAATATAACTTGCACAAATAATTTAGTACATGAGACTTAAGAATAGAATTCAGTGGGCAAAAAGAATACACATCTTTTATTTATAATTATTTTTTTTAAAGTTATGTAATTTTAACATGTGATTTTAATAAATGCAAACCCATTTACTTGTATAAATATGCTAGAGTTAAGTAAAAGGTACAACAGAAAAAAATTCAATCTGAGCATTTTATATTACATTGATCCTTTAAAAGATGAGTATGTTATTTTCTGCACTGAATTCTGGTAAACAAATAAAAGTAAAATAATTTATTTTCTATAAAATAATGATATATTTTAAAGATTGTAATAATAATAATATTTCAGGAATAAATACTAGTGTTAAAATATCTTAGTTTAAATTAATTAAAAACATAATGTATTTTAAATTTTAATTTAAAATTGTTTAAACTTTATCAGTTTTAATATTTATTGATTTTATTATTATTTTTAAATTGTAGGCAACACATTAATTATTCAAAAACTGTTAGTTAATTTTCAATTCATTGACCAATGAAATGTAATTGATTGGGTTTTTTGTGTCGTGCTGTCGGTATATATAAAAAGAAAAAAGCAGGCAAACTAAAAAGAGAAATAAAAGAAAAAGGAGAAAGTGGACCATTGTTTCACTTAAAAGTTTGTAAAATTATAAAATTTAATATATTTTATTTTATAAATTAATCATGCTGAAGGGAATATATTTTTAATAGTAGTTTAAAAATGATGGAGTAAATTAATCCAAGTTTTTCTGTTTGCGATACAATTACAGTCTGAAAATTCAATTCACAATTAAAAATGCTATTGAAGAATAAGTACGAGCATAAATTATTATTATTACTGATTGGAAAAACCAGGGAAAGTAAGAATTATCAACTTCAATTAATTAAAAGGTGTAAATACTATTATGTAAGGAAATATGTTTTGTTAATCTCTACTTTGTTGATTAATTTAAATAATAACTTAATTATGAATAGAAACAAAAATAAATACAAAGTGATAACTTATATAAAATAATTAAATTAGTTTACCAAACTTTAAAATAGTTTATTAATGGAAATGAAACATCAAATGAAAATAGTTATCTTTTAAATTAAAGTAACTTATATTACTCAAATTAACTTTATAAAACTATAAAGAATAGACAATCATTGCATATTTAATAATTAAGGAATATTAAGTAAATGAATATGATAATGAATTTTTATTATAGATTATATTAAATAAAAGCTTATTTCAAGAAAGAACATTTTGTTTAACAAATAAAATTGTCATATAGTATAAAATATTAAAAGGATAAAAACTTAGCAAGAAAAATTATTCATTTTTATTATGATAAATTTTGATAAAATAGTATATTGCTGGATAATAAAGTTAAGTGAACTTATTTATGTTTATTTCGGAAAGAAATAATTATTAAGACAAATATAATGAGGAAAAAAAGTGGAAGTAGGAATGACCTGCAAATTAATACTACATGTAGTAAAGTTAACAGTGAAGAGATTAATACTCAAATGTGTATTGAATTAGTTATTCAACTACAGTTTTATTAAACTTCTATGATAGATATTCATATTTAATAATAGAAAATACTCAGATCTGAAAGCTTAAACAAAGATGTATTAGATTTTTTAAAGAGTTTTATCAGATTGTTATTAGTGATTTTTAATGTTTTACACAGGATCCTAGAAGTTGCTGACAAGTGAAGAAATAAAATTAGTAAATCACAAGGTGTGAAGCATCATGCTGAAAACAATAATAATGCAGAACTAGAAGGAGGAGGAAAAGAGAATATTTTTTCCTTCTTTAGTTATTATTGTTAATATTAATGTGAATGTAATATTAGATATTAAGCTTAGTGATAAGATAATAATATTAGATGTATATGGTTTGGATATTATGATATGTAGATATATTTTATATGTTCAATGTACTTTTTAAAAATGATGATAATAAGAAATAAGCTTAAAAAGTTAATGCAGTATACGTGAGTGTTGAGAAAAAAAGACTATTGGTAAAACAATACTTTATAGTTATATTATAAGGTAAAATTATTTAAATAGTAATTTAATAATATTTTAATATAAAATATTTTAAGTAAATTGATGTTATAACAAAGAATCAATTCATGGGACTCGTGGAAATAAAAATACTATGCTATCTGAATCTCAAATGAAAATATGAAGAGATGCAAGAGAATGAATGGTAAAAGTAACAAAATAGTTATGATCTCAATTTTGTATGATAAAAAGAATAATGTTGACCTTTGTCATGAAGCATGATTTGTTTTGTTATATGATTGTCAATATCATAGAAAGAATATGTAAGAGGAAGATTAGATTGTACTATTAGTCGTGGGATAGCTTATGGTCATTGATGCTAAAGATATACAGCATAATAAAATAAGTTGTAATTCCAGGGTAGAATGACATATCTTCCTAAAGAACTGATTAAGATATTATAATGGAATCAATCTATGTGACACCCATATATATACTTTAGTATGAGGAGATGAGAAGAATTTTCATGAGATATGGATGTTATTCCATAGGAGCTTAAGAGATATGCTTGGATATTGGGGTAGAATTATTAATAGAAGAATGACTACTTGCCAAATTATAGCATTCCATTAATAAAAGAGATCTCCATTTCTATATTTAGAGATAATAGTTTATTAAAAATCAGTTTCTTATCTATAGAGTTTTGGATATGATAAAGAAAGGTATAATAATGAGCATCATATGTAGATTAGTTATTCTTTAGGAATATTATAGCTTCCTTCCTAGATAGTAGAAGATTTGTTTTAAAAGAACAATAATAAATGCTAAACACATATTTTAGTAGTTAAGTAAAATCTGAATGATTTAATGATAAAAGATAAAATATGAGATCAAAAATAAAATGAAAAAGTGAATGAAAAGAAGTAAAGAGTGTACAGGATGAATGATCATTTATTAATAAGGGATCTTGATTCAGTTAATTATTTCAATATCATATCAATATTATATTGAAAATTACAATAACATAAACCAATATTTTATATGTAAATTTTTATGAATAGATTTTATGCAGATTTACATTATGAAAAGTAATAAAATATTGTATTTTTATATAAATATTGCGAAAGGGAATGTATTATATCATTAGATGAAGGAGGATTCAAAGTTCAACCCATAAGAACTCATAAATGGTAAAATTAAGTATCAACACGAAAGAAAGTATACATGTTAATAATAGTGAATTTGATATTTGAGGAATATAATAATTATATAACCTAAATGTTAAATTAAAAATAAGTATGTTTATCCAATTTATTTATTTTTCAATGTAAATAATTGCATATATATTTTAATTATTTCATGTGTATTTTAAAATTTAACTATGTTATTTAATATTTGATAAATTGTTATCTATTGTTACTATTGAAAATATAGGGGATTTGAACTCAGACTTTCAAGTACCCGTCAACTATCCACACTGTCTCATACCACTGATACACATGACCACACACATGTAGAAAAGATAAATAATCACCAATATATTTTGTGCTAAACCAGCACTCATCATTTGGTCCAGATTATCATCTCCCACACATATATATAATCAGTGTTCACTGTATATTAAGATAGCAAATCTTCATACTTTAATGGACAGGCGTCAATCTACTCCAGAGGTCACCAAAGTGGTCTATATAGACCCCCAAGGGTCTGTTTAACAAAAGTAGGGGTCGATCTGAGCCAGGGGGTCGATTGGGGGTTGAAGGAAAAACAATTCTTAATATGCAAATCATACATATTTTTCATAAAACTATTGTCACACAATGTAAAATTACTTTAATAAATGTTTAAAATCATAAAATAAACGTACAAACACGGTACCTAATAGTTTTATTTTAATTAACTGAACACTACTTTTATGGGGGTCGGTGGAGATTTCGAAAAATTATATAGGGGTCTATGATCAAAAAAGTTTGGCGACCTCTGATCTACTCCAACCTCCAACTCTTCAGCCATCCATATCATTGAAAATCTGATGATGAAAAGCCCCAATCCCATGCTGATGCCGATATTATTACTATTGTTAAAATAAACAGTTATTATAAAATAAATCTTAAACTGCTGATTTTATTTCTACTCAGAATTATTTTTATCACAAGGTCATATCAAAACACAGAAATTATATAAAATAATTACAATCAAAATATAATTATTAGATAATTGATGCATAAGATGTTCTAAAGAATGAGAATTTTATAAATTAAGGATTCTTATTTGACAATATAAGTATTTAAAAAATGCTATTTAATAATAATATTTAAATGGAGCATTCACTGAAAGTCATAATATTTTTAAAAGGTCACATTATTATTATTATCAATATTTAAAATAAGTCAAATTTATCTTTAGATTAAAGTTTAGATACTATATTATATCAAAGGGATATTCTTGAGAGAATATATTACTAGGCATATATTTTTAAAAGTTGTAATTAAAAAGAGTAAAATTGCTAATCAAATTAAGGTATTGAAGTGAGTGAAAAGGGGGAATATCATAGTTGTACTGTAAAGCTTTTGATTATGGTAAAATTATGATTATGTTTTATAATTAATATTTGTATAATGAAGATATTAGATATCTAAGTACGATTAAATTTTCGAATGAGAAGTAAAGTAGAAAATAGTAAATATTAATCTCATGATATTATTATTAGAGTTATATAAATCTTAAGAAGAGAATTTAATTTATGTTTATAATGTTAAGTATGATTATTATTGAGATGATTGGATCTTAGTAAAATCCCTCCTATTATCCAATTATATTACTGTTACTAATTATTATTATAAAAAAATAAGTATTGTACTTGAGAAGCTCATAAGGTAGCAGTAATTATTACAAGATATTTTAATATGCATTTAATTTCACTATTTTTTATAATAACTTGAAAGGCTAAAACCTTTAACAGATGCACCTTAAAAATGCTTATGTGACAGCCAATCAGATATAATAATGACTGCATGTGGAACTATCAATTCAAAAACACAAGCCAGAAATATGAGAAAAAGATGGAACCACCTTCTTCTCTACTTAAATTTATATATAAATAAGCCAGACTCAAGCATTCTGAACTAAGAGTGTGAAGCTTAAAACACCTTCACATTTAATTCACTAAATATTATATATAAATAAACAACATGAAATCTTTTGATTTACTATGAAGTAATTTTCAAATCTAATGAAATGATAGCAACAAATGTAAATATATTAAATTTATTAAACGCAAGCAGATGATATAATAATAACATGAAAGACTAAAACCTTTAATAAATATGCCTTAAAAATGCTTATGTGACAGCCAATCAGATGTAATAAGGACTGCATGTAGAACTCTCAATTCAAAAACACAAGCCAGAAATAGGGTAGAATAATCATTATTTTTAATGAAAGATTGTTACTCATTGTCTGTTATGGGGATTTTCATAATGATTATACTAGAATAGTTAGTTGGAAAATTTCTGCAATAGCAATGCCATTGGAAAGCATATTCTATATGCCTTTCAGTGTTAAACCCACCATATTGTGACCATCTCTTAAGTCTACCTTATGTTTTTATGTATTATACATCTCTAGTTAATTAATGAGTCTCATAAAGTTGTGTTTCTATATGTTCTATACTTTGATGTTTGAGATGAGCCAAGGGTAGGATTGAAGCTGAAAGAAGAGAAGGTTACAATATACATGTAAATATTAATTACCTGAACACCATGTTAATGTTTAATCTATTAATGTTATTTTTATTTATATCTTCTATAGAAATTTGTATGCCAACTTTAATGAAAAATCAACAATTTCTTGCATGTCACATGTATCATTAGCTGCTTGAAAAACCAGTTGATATCACATCAAGCATGGTTTCTCAGTTTTAATTTAAATAGACTTAAAAATGCTCAATTTGATATCCAAATTTGTGCATAAATGTTAGTGGTAATATAACTAAAGCATTCTTTTATTGACTTAATGTTAATTGCCAAGGCGTAGTTTATAATTCAACTCATTTTTAAATAATCTTGGCTTCAAATAACCATCTTAAATATATAAATATTAATTGATTAAATATCACATAAATATATAATCTATTAATGTAATTTTTTTATGTGTCGTTGATAGAAAGACATGTGCAAGAGGTTGGTCAATTGATTTTTCATCAAACATTGGAATATGTAAGACCATCACTTTTTATAAATTTCTATATATATTAGATGTATTTAAAACTTCACTTTACATCACATATTTCCTGAAATACATGAACAAAGTCATTTAAAAAATACAAATGGCCCTCAAGATGCATTCCATACTGAATCATTACCCTTCAGGACTCCCTCTCTCACTATGTCTTCCTCATTTGGCCTTTCTAAATTTTCCAGAGAATAATGAATAAAAGATTATTATTATTTTGAAAATTACTCAAGAATCACTCATTTCTTAAGACATTGTGTCTGAAGGTCTGCTTCAAATTTAAATTAAGGCATGTATATATTGAAGACACAAATGTGTACTTTGTGATGGGTGGGGTGAAATATGGGTAAAATTTGCTACAATTTTCACAGCACAATTAGCACATAGAAATCACATTACTACAGTAGAAATAAAGCTACATTTTTAGAATATTTTTATGTGCAATTTTAAAAAAAAAATACAAATACAAAATATTATATTGAGAAAAAAATAATTTACATTCCATTAAGATTTTAAAATATTTGCTTTTTTAATTTAAAGACAAAATCTTTTTAAAAAATATGTTTAAACTTATTTTCAAATAATTCTTTAACATTAAGAATAGTAATAAACTACTAGTGACAGATATAAATAATCAAATATATTATATTTCCTATTTGGGAGAGGGGGGGGGAGCTAACTAAAGAAATGTTATTCAAAATAAACCCTCGAAATATTTAGTTCAGAGAAAAATAAATGCTAACAATGCAAAATAATAAATTAGTGATCTTTTCTGTTACTTCTCAACCTAAGATTAAAATACGTGCAACTAAGATTACGTCGTTAAATGTTAAAAGCATGTCAAGCGTTGTTAGCCGAGAGGTCAGCACAGGAGACAGTTATTGCGGGCTTGCAAGCAGACAGTTGCGGGTTGGGAAAAAAATGTTAAAAGCATACATTTATTGTCTCTAAAAAATTTAAAAATATAAAATAATAATTTTTCAAACGTTTTAAAGTGAAATAAGAAAAAGTCTTAAATACAAGACCTCATAGCATAGTGGATACTCTGTGCTATATGAAATTCAAAGTCGCCTTAATGAATTTTCAGATCTTAATTTTAGAATTTTTTAAAATGTACGGCTAATAACCAACCTAAATAGCCATCCAACAGTGGTTGGAAAATGGGTATTTAATTATTCTTAGCTAGTGTACAAAGTCCCAAATTTATCTGAGTTGGTCAGATGTATGCCAATCCGTTGACTATTTGGAAAATAAATATTATTATTGTAATATGATGCAACTCTCACTACTAATGGTGGAGGTACTTTATTTAATATTCAGCCTATAATTAGTTCCTTTTTTTTTAAAATTTTAAATACACCCATTCAGAATGAAAGTCTTCCACTTTTTCCATAGAAAAGCAGAGAAAAAAGGACATCTTATAACCCACAAGCATAGCCTATTACTATTGGTGATCATGTTTTATGAATTTCTTATATGATAAGCAAATGTAATGAAAGAAAGATTTGTTCCATTTTCAGAGAAATAAGGTAAATTCAAGAATAATTCAAATTATACAAATAAATTTCACTATAAACAAAGCAAAACTATCCATACATTATTGCCACCCTGTGCTAACCAGAATAATCAATGAATTCCAGAAGGCTTGTGCATAAAATCCCTATCTAATGCCTACTCATCCAATATCCCCAGACTAGTTTCTGGCTTGTGGCCATCATCAGTGAGGAGCTTTGGATCTGAGAACACTGCACCTAGATCTTAGGATCTAATGCAACCCTTCAGCACCCACCTTTTAACTCTACTTAACTACAAAACTATGAGAATAAAATTGAAAACACAAAAATATTTTCAATCTAAGCTCAATAGCTTATATAGTCATATGAGTCTGAATTCAGTTCAGCACCCATACATTTTGGTGTCTTTGGCTCTTTAATAACCATAGCCACCACTATCCTATTAGGCAGTATTGGTGTTAAAGCATTAAGCATCACATGATCACTATCTTATACTAGCACATAATTGTTTATAAACAAAGCAAAACTATCCATACAGTATTGCCACCCTGTGATCATGTGATGCTTAATGGTTTAACACCAATCCTGCCTAATAGGATAGTGGTGGCTATGGTTGTTAAAGAGCCAAAGACACAAAAATGTATGGGTGCTGAACTGAGTTCAGACCCATATGACTATATAAGTTATTGAGCTTAGATTGAAAATATTTTTGTTTTCAATTTCATTCTCATAGTTTTGTAGTTAAGTAGAGTTAAAAGGTGGATGCTGGACGGTTGCATTAGATCCTAAGATCTAGGTGGAGTGCTCTCAGATCCAAAGCTCCTCACTGACGATGGCCACAAGCCAGAAACTAGTCTGGGGATATTGGATGAGTAGGCATTAGATAGGGATTTTATGCACAAGCCTTCTGGCATTCATTGATTACTCTGATTGGCACAGAGTGGCAATACTGTATGGATAATTTTGCTTTGTTTATAAACAATTATGTGCTAGTATAAGATAGTGATCATGTGATGCTTAATGGTTTAAATTTCACTATCAAAGAATAGTTAGATATCCCTTTACCAATTAATAATTAGATGCTTTTGGTCATAGCTACTTGATTAAAAAGTCTATAATTAATTAGAAATTCTTAGTTGGCTGGAGTAAAAGTAACCTTAATTAGAATTCAATCCCTAGTTTGTGGATGTATAGAGAGAGAATCCTTATTGTCCATGATTTCATCATCTTCATAATAAAATAATTATAAAACTTTATGATAAACTTCATAGTATCTTGAAGAATAATTTCGACCAAAAAAATAGAATTTTATAAAATAAAATCATTTTACAATGTCCAAACTTAAAAAAAATATTAAGAAATGACTTTAAAGTATAATAGATGTGTTTTGGGAAAATATAGGCAATGGTGGAATATTTTAAATTTTTTTCATTGTAAAGTACAATATTATCATAATACATTTATTTACAGGTGGGTTGCATTTATATACAGGTAGGGTATTGCATTTTCATTACAATATATCATTAATACCTTCTGAATTTAGAAATGCTACATTCATATTCTTAAAATTAGAAGTTATTTCTAAAGAAAAAACTAAAGCATAAAATATGCCTATCATTAGATATTTTGGAATTATGTGAGTTTATAATGAAAACTTACCGAAGAATTCATGATCAATAAAGAAGAAGAAACATTCGATCATCTCCTTATAAACATTGTTGCATGTCAGAATTTTCATGAAGAAAAACAATACTTTTTATATAAATAAAAAAATAACATCTTATTATTACTGCAGAAAGTTTACCCCTGATGTAAAATGCTTTTTCATAGTTATGATACATTTTAGAAAAGAAAAAAACCCATCAAAAACGTATGAGTAAAGCAATCTTTAAAGTCTACTGCTATTTAATCCTCCATAGAACAGTGAAAAATAAAACTTTATTGCCATATTCACCAATCTGCAGATGGATAGGGTTTTTGAAGATATTTTTAAATTTTATTTTGCTCTTTAACTGAAAAAACAGCTGGCCTCCCATTTGTGAACCAATAATTGGTTCGCTGAGGTGGATATAAGCTGGTTAATGTTTATTCATATATATATATTATGTATATTTATATATTACGTAAAACCAAGTCAAATAATAAATGTTGTTATGTATCGTAATTACAAATCATTTTCTTTAAAAGTTGAAAAATAAAAGGGAAAAAGTTCCTAATCATTAAACTACATTCAGTTACTTGAGCTAATTTAACGTCGTAATCATGTTTACATTGTTTCAAATTATTCGCTATTCGCTTTTTCTTGCTTCCTGCTTTTATAGTAAAATGTACTTTGTTTTAAAATAGTTAAATTTGAAAATAACAAAATTTAATTCAGATCTCTAAAAGTTTTCTAGATAAAAGGCAATAAAATTTATATATATTTTTTCGAAGTTAGTATATATAATTTTATGGTTATTTGATTCGAAAAGAACTGTGACGTTAAAGCACTCACGTGACCACTTTTTTTTTTTTATTCAATTGAGAACCGTTCCAGGAACGCATAGTGTGCTGTTCTACCACCACGCTAAACTATACATAGCAGCACCGAATTATCATGCATTAGTCTTATGGGACAGATGAGTACTCTTTCTTTTTTATTAAAAGCTACTTATAAAAAAAGGACGAACCTATTATTTAAAAAGTAATTATAATATGATTTACAAATGCCAAACTTTTTGCAAAGGCAGCTTGAGCACCGGTGACTTCAAGTAAATACATTAATTACTGATTAAATATCACGTATTAGACTAGCAATTATAAACCATTCCTAATCCAAATATAACTTTTAAATCTTAGTTTGACACTCGCAAATCCAATATAACAATTTAATATTTATAAATACACCACAAATATAACAAAGTTACATGAAAAAGGTTGTGATTTGGTTTAAGTGGAAAATGTTGCTTCTTTACAAAGTGCATCTTGGGAATCATTAATTTTTTTCAGATCATTTTATTAATAACTTGCCAGAATATGTGGTCAATTAGAAGTTTTAAATACATTTAAGAAATAGTGAAGTATTATAAAAGGGAATTTAAAAAACTATAATATATATAGTAAAAAAGAAATGAGTGTGTGTAAGAAAGGAAGATATTTACTTTAAAACGTAACCTTTATTAGTAAAAAAATTTGGGTACATATTTATTATTATTCTAGGTTAAAAATGAAAAATAAAAAAATATGTTGAGTAAAACATTTTCTTACTAATATCATTAGTGAAAAAGAATCGACTGAAGAAAAATAAAATGAACTGCATAAAGAAATTCAGAAAGAGTGAGTCTAATAGAACATATATACTTTTGGAAACAGAGAGAATTATCTATTGAAATAAGTGCAGAAGTACTCGACAATGATAACATTCCTAAAACAGCAAATATCAGTAAGAGATCAGTGTTATAAAAAAAAATAAAGAGAAAAAGTAAGAAAGAATAACGAAAAAGAGTAAGAGATAAATCATTGATTAGTTAAATTTTCATCTGAAATCGTGATTCTCTTAAATCAATGATTCGTTAAATTTCCAAGTAAAATGATGATTCTCTGCATCAGGTGATGCAGTGAGAATCTGTTGGAAAATGATTTTATTAAAAAATGTTCAATGATAGTGACTTTTGATTTCAAGTTTTAAGAAAATAGTGCATGACGAAGAAAATGTTAGAATGAAAACCACCAAAAAACTTCCTGTTTTATCAAGAAAAGTTAAAATGATTTCCATGAACATGGAGGAGGTATTCTTACATTTATGGAAAGATTAGCATTTCAAGGCATTCAGATAATCACAATACCAATAAAATAAAATTTACAAGGCAACCAAAAAAAAAGTCCTGTACAAGCAAAGAAAAATTAATTATTTATTCTTAAAAGCAATGCTGCAAATAAAGTAGTGAAGATCTGACAGTGAATGTCAAAAAATTCTCAAGAAGATGATTTTCATTTTAAACAATTAGCAGTGCTGTGTGATAATATAATATTAATATCATCTATGTTTGTTATTACTTTTTACAATACTTTTTTACAACCCAGTATTGACGGTTTTGATTGCCCCATCAATCTTCTTCAGAACTATAACACAATACAAATATACACGAACATATAATTTTACATTTTATATATGTACGATTTGTACTAAAGATGCATAAACACACAAAGCTGAATTTTTTAAAATTCTTTGTATATTAAAACAATGTTGCAAGTGTGGCTGAGTGCTTTCAGAGGACACAACCCTCATAGTCATAGCCATATTGTAACTAACAAAATTAGTATTGCAAATTTATGCAAATGAGTTTATATATTCCATTTCTTGGATATATTGTAGATGGTGTGATAGTGCCTAGCAATAAATGTGCTATATAAAATATATTTTATATAAAATGTAAAATAATATGTTCATGTATATTTGTATTCATGTATTTTGTTATAGTTCTGAAGAAGATTGCTGGTGCAGTTGAAAGTGTCAATAGTGGGTTGTAAAAAAGCATTGCAAAAAGTAATAAAGAATATAGATGGTATTAATGTTATTTGGATTTAGCAATGCAATAAGAAAGATGAAGCTATGTGATACTCCAAATTTAATCTAAATGTAACAAATCATACATATTAGTATACAATCAAGTGGCATAGGCTTTAAATTGGAAGTTTTTGAGTAATAAATTTCTATATTTGGTAACTTGTACATGATTTTCAGACAGGGTGTGCTCTTAGAATTTGCCTTCCTTGGTTCTTGAAAAATGTATATTGATGGTGAGATTTCAATAGAACAATAAGACCATATTTATTTAAAGATATAAGCAATAGTAAAAAAAAAAATTGAATGCTTTATTGCTAAGGATAAATGTCCAAATTGGAATGATCTGAGGATTCTGATACTCTATCACTGCATTAATCCGTGCATGACATTGATGATGGTGATGACTAATTAATCATCTCTCAAATTCTTGCATAAGGTATTTAGAAAAATTAAATAAATGATGCATTCTCACTTTCAACAGAGATCTTCATTAACAGACAAGTAAAACTCTCCATACAGTAGTGTCACTCAATGCAAGCCAGATTAATCAATAAATGCAGGAATGTTTGTGATAAAATTTCCTATCTAATGCCTACTCTTCAAATATTCCCAGCTAGTTTCTAGCTTGTGGCTTTTATCAGTGAGGAGCCTTGAATCTGAGAGTACTGCACCTAGATCTTAAGATCTAATGCAACCTTCCAACAGTCACCTTTTACTCTTTTCACTAACTATAAAGCTTTGAGTCCAAAATGAAAACTTGATAATGTTTTCAAGCTAAGCTCATTAGCTCATGTAGATCTGAACTCAATTCAGCACTCATACTTTTAGGTGTCTTTAGTTCTTGATGTTAGCATATATCAAAAGCTACCACTATATAAACTTTATAGAATTGTATTTTTTCATCCAATTATAATATCCTAAAGAAAAGTTTATAGACTTTTGGTATCTTAATAGTTTGTCTAAACTCCTGTTATGTTGAATATTAAAAAAGCAAACTGAACTGGAAATTTGTGTTGATATTAAGGAAATGTATGATACACCATAGTTTCTACTACTAATAAATTGTTCTTTCTCTATTGAATTAAAATTTCACATAATCATTTACAGTTAAGCATATTCATAATCAATTTAATCTTAACTCACGAACATATAAAGATTTTGGAAAGTCATATCCAATCCATGATTAAAAATAATAATAACTTGACACAAAAGAATCCACCTATTAAATCTCAGACTTCTAAAATACAAAAATGTAGCAATTTAAAATTCTGCAACATTTTTTTTTTTAAATGAACAAACTTTACTTTTTACTTTTGAAGCTAAATCATTATTGGTGTAAACTTGTTACTAAATCCAAATTCTGTTGTGTTATATATTTGTAGCCATTTTGGTCATCCTGTTATTACTCACGTGTAAATCTCAGAATATTGCTATAAGTTTTTATGATCAAACTCATTATTGTTAGCATAAATATTTTATAATTTTGTTTTGCAGATAATATAAATATATTTTATATTATAAAAAATATAATTATGAATGTCAGATGATAGACACTTTAGCTAAGAGAATGCTGAAATAAATAAACAATGTACTAGTGTTAACACCCAAACCAGATGTTTTGTATTGAGAAAAAGAGCAAAAATTCAAATTTGGGCTTTAAAACTTGCAAGATTGCATTTCAGGGTAAGTAAACTGTTTATCATCTGATGTTAATTTATTAGTCATTTTTACATCCATAAGTTTGAAGAATTATATATATTTATATTAAAATGATAAAAAATCAAGTCAGATATCACATGACTTAATTTAATAAAGCTTGTATTTACAAATGTTATATATAGAGCTTGCACCTCACTGATCATGCCAGAAACAGAAACCGTTCTGGGATTGAGGATATTCTCAAAACTTGTTAAGAGCTTATTTTGCGAGCTCTAAATATAACATATATTTATATTGTAACAGTCATCAATTTAATGCATGTATATGATTGGAAGATATATATATATGTCTTAAAATCAATAATTGTATTTTGTGATAGTCAATGACTGACAAATCACTTACACTTCTATATGGTCATTATCCCTCATTTCAACAACACTTGGTCATTGAGCATGATCTCTATAGAGGAAGCCACATTAAGGCATGGAAATAATAATAGATGATAATGCATTTAAAATTGCAGGTTCATTTGATACGAAATCTTTCACATTTTAAAACTAGTTGATTATTTTATTTATATGTATTTATTGTTTGCCATATTTATAAAGATGCATACATTGGAGGCTATATATAACCAATCATGTCTAATTGTTTATTATTGCCATAAATCAAATAAATACAATTTAATGGACACATTATTTGGAAATATTGCTGATGTGAAACAAAATTATATTACCAAATTTCTCCATAATTAAATTTAATTCTTTATCATTAATAAGATGGTTAAATGCCAACAAACTTCTGATTTTTCTTCTGTATTCATATCCATATACATGTTTAAGTTCATAAAACACTTATTAATATCCAAAAACGTATACCCAAGTCATCTAAGAATGGAAACCTATAACCCCGTTCTCTTGCGTTCTTAACAAATAGATAATAGAGAATTAATACTAGTATGTATTTTATATATGTTTATTTCAACCAATAAACATCACATGATCACCATTTCTTATGCATGCTTATAACTGTTATTAAAACAGGCAAAACTCTCCATACAGTATTTCTAAGATTTAGGTGCAGTGCTCTCAGATCCAAGGCTCATCGCTGACGAAGGCCACAAGCCAGAAACTAGTCTGGAGATATTGGATGAATAGGCACTAGATGGGGATTTTATGCACAAGCCTTCTGGCATCCATTGATTATTCTGGCTTGCACTGAGTGGCAATACTGTATGGAGAGTTTTGCCTGTTTTAATGTTTTATTTCATTTTAATATTACAATAGTGTATTGATAGTTGTGGGGTAATTGTGTATAAGCATGTTAAATATGAAACATGATTATTTGTTTTAACAAGACCTTTTGCAAAATGTTCTACGAATAAAAAGATGTCTGGATTTTAAATATCATTATTGAAATATTGCTGCCATTAGCAAGTAATCAATAAAGTTATCCATATCATTGATTTTGATAACTTATATAAAATGAACATTCGTTAAATTTATTATCACTATGTTCTTAGCTATTATAACATGGATAATCATTATTAATGGTTTTTTACTATTAATATAAGGGATTTCGAACTCAGACCCTCACACGACCCTCAACTCTCCATACCATCTCATATTGCTGACCCACCTGATCATACACATGTTGAAAAGATAAATAATCACCAATACACGTATTTCATGCTAAACCAGCAATCATCCATAGAATGAATTGAAAGTTAGCCAGCTATTATGATACAGAAAGCACGCAAAATAAATGCTGTGTAATATCTACTTATGAATAAAAATAAATTGTTAATACCATAAAATACTTCTAAATATGTAAACTTTATTTTGGGTATTACGTCAATGTAAATATTTTTAATAAACATTACATAAGTTCTCTTTAATCGGTTTGATTAAAAATTAAATAAATTTTTGACATGATAAACATTACAGTAAAATTTATTATCTTTTTATAAAGTAATTTTCAATTAAGCTGTCTTTCAAAAATGTACTCCTTTCTTGAATGGTAATTTTAATTAAAAGATTTTATATATAATTAACTTTCATTATTAAAAATAATGTATTTTTTGTTGAATTTTACAGTAGTTTGTTTATAAACAACATAGCTGCAGGTTAAATTCTTTTTAGAATTTATTTGTATAAGTTGTTTTTTTTCCTCTTTAAATTGCTTATATTTTTTCAAAAAATTATTTAAATTCATGTGTATATACAAAAAAAACCACCACAAACAAGTTGAAGGGTATTTTTTTAATAAAAAAAAACAGAATAATTAGCTAAATATTGCTCTTGTTTAATTAATTATCTTATGCCAGTTAATAATAGCAAACAATTCACTCACAAAACTCAAGAAAAGTATTAATTTTTGAATAAGTAAACAGTAAATAAGCTGTCAATTTATAAATTAAATCTACAAAATGATTATAAATGGCTAAAAATTTAAGTGATTATGTATTTCTTAGAAATACATGTATATGTAATATTTTTATACTTAGTATGATGCGAACGTACATGAGTGCAGATTTATCCTTAATTAAATAGGTCAACTGGAGAAATCAGAAAATTCTGAATGTCAGAACATATTTAAATATGCCTAATAAAATGATTTTCATGAGAAAAAGAGTGAGTCAAATTTTCTATACATTGCTCCATAATAGAATAGCTATTTAAAACATTCGATTCATATTCAGTTATTTTTATTGATGCTGACCACAATCATCACTACTAAAAAAATGTCATCTGAAAATATTTCTGAGAAGTATCTAGCTTCAAATCATTTCTTGATCATCATTAATCTACAGCAGAATTAAGGTTCTTCATGTTTAGTCAAGTTTTTCTTATCCCTAGCTTCTCTTCTCCACATCACACCAGCAAACATTTTTATTTCAATCATCCATCTCATATATGGTCTCTCTCTGGCTCTTTTTCCTGGGATCAAATTTAAAACTTTAAGTTTCCATCTAATTATCATTTCTTCTAGTAACATGTCCAATTCAGTTTCATTTTAGTTTGTTAATTCTTTTAATTATGATAGTGATACCTGTTTGTTTTTTCACTCACCTATTTTGTTTCCTTAGTGTATCTGATACTGTATTTAGAATCTGTCAGTAATGACTACTTCTGGTATAGTTTTTGTGATTATTGCAATGTTAGTTTTATCCTAAATTTTTAGGATGATATCGTAATTTTACATCTTACTCCTCACATTAGTAACTTTTATTTTTAAAATAAGCTACTTTAATCTCTTAGCTAATAATTCATATTGTTTAGGTTTTAAAACGAAGAAATTTAATGAGACCAGTATATATGCTTTAATCACAATTCTATTAGGCTAACCATTGATGTAGATCACAATGCAAAAGAATAGTCTTCAATTTAAATTAAAGAGAGAAATACTTTAAAATAATACTGATTAGATCAAATTTAAAAAATTTCAATATCAAATTAATTGAATACTATTAGAATTCTAATTAAACAACTTAATTTGAATTAATTATGAACCATGCTTCCTTTATTTTCCATTTTATAATTTATTGCTTCACAATCTACATTCATGTTGCTGCAGTTTTTAAAAACTTTAATAATGTGGGTTTAATGTGTGATAAATAAAGGCAGGAGGGCTCATAACTAATTCAAGTCCTCAACCAGCATTCTAATAACATTCGATTTACATATGAAAAAGACTTCCAATCAATTTCAAACTGCCATATATTAAAATAATACAATGTGAAAAGTATATATGAGAGATGTGTGTGTGTTTTTCAAAAGAACATCCAGTTAATTCAGTGTTAGGATTTTAATAAATAATGTGATTTATTCTAATCAATTTTATTTCATTCGTATCCATGAGTAAATCATGAAAGTATGGACAACCTTCTTGGCAATTTTAATTTGAAATTAAATTTTATTCCCCATTAAAATTGTATTTGATTATAAATATATAAAGTCACGTGATAAACACCAAGACTATTTAATTTATATTTGAACTGCCCTCTATCTTCTATATTCAATAACTCTTTATAGTAGGAAAACAATCATTTCTTTCTGTGTTTTATAACTTTTTGAATAGGTTAGCCAGAATACAAACAGCCAGAGAGCAATTAGAGCAGCAGTTCAACTATTAACAAGATACTGTATTATTTTGAATATAAAATGCAGTACGATTTTAAGCCTAAAAAATTGGTAAAAAAAATTAACTCCCGAATTTAAGATGTATATATGTACTTAAATAGGAAACTAATATAAATACAATAATCTAAACTAATTTACTGCAAATATTCTTCAGATATATGGTAATTTAATTTTCTACATCTTCACTTTCAGAACTTGAATTCTCAGCTTCACTATTCCATCAGATACATCATCTTCAGGCTATTTAAGTTGCAGCTGAGCATTGTAATTTCTTTGTCAATTTGCTTTCATGTAAAAGTATATTTTTCAATTAAAATCTGAATCATTTTTCTAAAATAATTTATACTTTTACAAATATTTTCTGGAAAAAAAAATAAATGTGTAAAAAAGATTCCAAAACATATGTTTTCACTTTAAAAATCAAAATGAAAATATCGGAACTGTCAAAATCGGCAAAATAATGCTAAAAGATTCTAAAACATGCGGTTTCGGTTTAAAAATCAAAAGTAAAATATTGGAATTGTTAAAATTGGCAAAATAATGCTCAAAAATTCTAAAACATACGTTTTCACTTTTAAAAATCAAAAGGAAGCTATTGGAACTGTCAAAATTTTGACAAGTGCTCTCGTATGTAGAGAACAACAAACAATCAATTAACGCCTTAGAAGTCAGGCTTTTTCTCATTGTTATACCAATTTGTTAATTGTAAAAATATGCTAAAGGTTATTCGGTAGAGTTTTCTCGATAAAATAACGATAAAATTGGCAAAATAACATTAAAAGTAGTGCTCTGAGATAGAGTTAAAGTTGTTTACAAAATTAATCCCAAAAATATTAATTAAAAAAGATTTAACGTGATATTCTACACAAGGAACAATTGTAATACTAAGTGCATGTATAATGTATAGCAAAGGTCCACAGAAATAAGATGTTAAAAATTTTCATTTCAAATTTAAGATGACCCACTTTTAGGGGTCCAGAATTTTTGAATAAAAATGCATCTTATATTCGAAGTAATATGATATATCTGATAATTGTCATCTGATTTAACATTTATTTAATATAAAAGTATAATTTACTATTGCAAATATGACATTAATATATAAAGAAAATTAATATCATAGTTTCAAAATCAATTTACATTAAAATGCAGAAATTTATTTAAGATTACTCTTTAACTATTGTTATCCTAGATAACTGTAAAAAAAAAAAAAATCTACAACCCAGTAGGAAATTTTTCAACTGTAAAAGGTCATGGAACACTGGCAATTAGAAGGCAGTTCAATTATTAATTAATAAACTTGATTGTCACGTGACTTTATACTTACTATGACGTGACTATTTATTATAAAATTCAAAAATGAGTGATATATCTCTATTGTATAAAATTAATACCAGTCATTTCAAAATGAATTGATATTAAAAGATATATACTGAAATTACAAAGAAATCAAGTCATATGTTACACGACCTAATTTAATTTTCGAACTCTTTATATAACATTTATACAACATATATACTGATTTAAGATTGCTCTGTGGCTGTTCTTATTCTGGAACAACTCTACATAAAAAGATTTAATTAAAATATAATAGAAAATAGTCACTTTCCTACTGTGAAAAGTCAATGAACATAACAGCTAGAGAGAAATTTAACTATTAATTAAATCGACTTGGTGATTGTCACGTGACTTCTCTATTTATCATTTACATATGTATTAAATACTGATTATCGTTATACTAGTAATGATAAATAAAATAGAAAATCATATAATATTACAGTACTAGCTAAAAAACAACATAAACCATATTATATGTATATACCGTATATAATATGTAATAACATATATTATACCAGTATATGTAGACAATTATCAACTATTACGATAATAAATCTTCGATACAAAAGAATATTTATTACTTTGCTTATTATGTATATATAACATTTGCCATATAGTTTCAATTTGGATAAAAACTGGAAATTATTTGTAAGTTGCATACAAAAATTAAAATTTTCTTTATAATAGACAATGCATTTCTGACTAATTATTATTTATTAAATGGGTCTATAACTATTCTTACAGCTAAAACAAGAAATAAATATTTTAAAAATTCTCATCTAAAAATGTGTGTAATGCCTTCTTTTTTACTATTGGTTTTCTCTTTTAACATTCTTTTGGAAGACTCCGCTCCATACAGTAGTCTATCTGAAGATTGTTTTAGCTGTTTACATCTATAGAAAAAAATGTGTATTCATTTTAAAGTGTTCAGTAAATAAATTTAAATCGCCAACTTACAACTTCCTTCACCTTAATTTAAAGTACGAAATTTAGAGCGAATAGAAATTCGAATTCTATGGAAAAATAAAATTATATAATAAAAATTAATTATTAGCACAACTAATTAAAAATTGGGGGTATTTGATTTTTTTATCTGCCAGATTTAATTAAATTTAAAAAAATAAAGCAGCATAATTAATATTAACATTAATGAATTACATAATATACTTGCTGTTTATATGATTAACTGCTATTACTTACAAAAATTATTTTATGTATTATAGATATCTCATTGTTCGTCTTATATTAAAATCCAGATATTAAAAGGGTTATAAATTTGTAATCAATTTCCAAGTGAAAGTGTATCGGTAGCTGGTTCTCTCTTTTAGCTACCTGCTGTACCACTGCTGAGTCAATGCATATGTTACTTAGCAACATAATGCAGCCATTCACCTTAAAAATTTTAAGGTGCTAGCTGGTCTGGATCGTTAATCACAATGACATGAAGGGTGATAATATATTTTGGATCTTAATCCATAATGGAATAATATACTAACATTAAATTTTGCTCAAATTGGGAACAACTTCTACTGAAGCATGGCGTCTAGTAAATTCTAGATAATTTCGTCGACGTCATTCATTCAGATGTCGTAAATAGTGGTTTAAAGTGAGTAGTCCATCCTCACACTTTCACTTACAGTACTTAAGATTTGCCCATATATAAGCATTTGGGTTGGATTGAATAAGTGGATTCATTTTATTCTTTCCTAAATACTATATCTTGTGTTGGAAGTGGAAGTACTCATTTATTATTTAACACTCGTAAAAAAGCGCACAATAGCTTAAATGGCTGATTAAATTTATTACAATTAGAAACAGCGCTAAAAATAAATGTTTATTTACATATGTTTAAAAGTTTCATTTGTGAGTGACATCTAGTAAATTCTAGATAATTTCGTCGACGTCATTCATTCAGATATCGTAAACAGTGGTTTAAAGTGAGTAGTCCATCCTCACACTTTCACTTACAGTACTTAAGATTTGCCCATATATAAGCATTTGGGTTGGATTGAATAAGTGGAAGTACTCATTTATCATTTAACACTTGTAAAAAAGCGCACAATAGCTTAAATGGCTGATTAAATTTATTACAATAATCCACATGTGTATGTATATATATATAGCAGTGAAACCATGAGTTGCAAGAAAATTTTCACATGGTTTATACGATTTCATGATGCCAAGAGAGCATTGGACATAATTTATAAAGGTATGGAACATGCTGTCATTATTCATGATCCAGTTATCTTATGCATTATAAAATATTTGTAGTAAATAGTCAAATTATGATGCTACATAATTTATGCATTCATTCAGAAATGGCATTACAAGCAGCTTGAAGAGAGCACCAATCAGCAGTCATTTTTTTCATTGGGATATATCATTTGCATATATTATTAAAGACACTATTGGATCGAATACAATGATATTATAAAGGAAATGCAAAATGTTTTTTTACAAATTATAATTTGGGAAATAAGTATAAATTTTGATTGTGTTGATGAGAAAATTTATGAAAACATCCTTTAAAAAAGAGAGTATTTATCTACTAGTTGGTTTAGAATTTTCAAAAGTGATAAAGATTTGATTTATTGATGTCTCTTATCCCATGTTGTTTATTATTTATTTCCAGAATTTGGAGAATGAATTCCAATTGTTAGTTATGAGGTATAAGGTACTAGATGAGAAAATTGGAGATATTTTACATTATTTTTTGCAGCTAATACTGTTCATTTTTTAACAAAAGAGAAGAAAAGATATTAATACTTTTTTAGATAAATGGGCAAATTAGGAGAAAGTAATTGAATAGTTTGTTATTGGGGACATCATATTATGTTCAAGCACTAAAGTTGAGAAAACTGTTATTCATGGATCTTTAGCTTTTGTTTTAGAAAGAAAGATTGATGTTTAGATTATAGAAAAAGAAATTTGGATAACATATTAATGTAAATAAAAGTTGGGAGAATGAAAGTTATATGGCCAAAATAAAATTATGTTAATTAAAAATTTTATATTGAAAAAATGGATATAAGAAGCAAAACAATACAATATCAAACATTGCATCAATTTGTTGAAAAAAATAAAATTGAAATAGATATTGTGTCTCATAAAATAAAGATAAATTACTGACATTTGCATTGCAGTTGTAGATTGTAAAGACCTAGAAAAAGACTGCATGAAATATGGAAGATTAAAATAAAAAAGTTTATGTTGTGTTGTGGAGAAGAGAGGCTATGGATCAAGAAATTGGATTAAACTTGGTGAGATCTTCATCATGAAATGATTTGATGACTGAAAATGATGAAGATGATGATGATAAAGATTAATGCTTTATACTATTTTCTGAAAATGTAATGATCTAAAAAAATCTGTTATGTATTATACTATAGTTTTATGTGTGGGTGTTTGCTTTATTAACTGTAATAGCCTTTCACAATTTGGCTACAATTAACTAAAAACTAAAATATATAGCTATTGTCTAGATAGTCCCACATAACTTTTTTTTTCACTTCAACCTATTAATTTGATAGTTTAAAAAAGTTCAAAATGTTGACCGGATTATAAGTACAGTCTTGGCCACCTTATTAAAGACAATCAATTGTTAAATCTAATCTCATATAACACTACCATCTTTTGAATTATTGATTAATCAATTTTTGAGTGAGTAGATGACTCTAAAGTGGAGTGAAATTTAACTGCTCTTATGCAAAACATCATGTGATGTTGTTGGTAGAGAAAATTGTTTCCAAAAATGTCCCAATAAAAAAGTGTTTGGTTGTCTCTTCAGGATGTGGATACCATCATCTCTTAATCAATACCTATATTGCATAACGATATAGTTCAGCTATTCACCACAAAAATTTCAAGGTTATAGCATGTTTGGTTTACAATACAGGATATGAAATGTGACAGTGTGTTTATAAATTTGTGGATTATCTTCAGTATTCTCTTGGTTATCATGTAATCTTAAAAACCACCTAAAAACATTTTTCATTTCCATACATAGTTTAAGTTATTTCAAATATTTCTATAACAATTTTGCTCAATTTAAAGCAAAATTTAATGTTAGCATTCTATCATGGTTTAAGTACAAAACACTATAGCATTTTATATCACAACTTATAATCCAGACATGTTGGCACCTTAAAATTTTAATGATAAATAGGTAAAGTGTGTTATTAGATATCACCTGTGTTAATTCAGAGATGGCACTGCAGGCAGCTCAAAAAGAGAACCAATCAGCAGTCACCTTTTTCACTGATATATACTGTGTATTAATATTGTTAATATTTAAATATTTTATTATTATAATTAATTTTTTATGAATATACTAACTATAGTTTTATGTTAAAATTGCTTTTATTATTACAATTTTATATAATTTAAAATTACTATAATGATATTTTTTTCTATTTCAGGGTGATAATGAATTAACAGAGCTATTATTAAAGCGACTGAATCAAACAGGAAAACTTCACATGGTTCCAGCATCATTAAAAAATAAATATGTCATTCGTTTCACAGTAACCTCACAGTATACAACAGAAACTGATCTTATGAGAGATTGGAATATTATTCAGATTACAGCACATGAGCTTCTTATGTCATGTGATGCACTACAAGAAGGATTTTCTTTATCACCAGATAGGACAAAGATTTCCAGTTGTGAGAATGGACCTCCTGCTAAGTTTAATGGTGAGGAACCATTAAAGAAAAAAGAATTTGGTGTAAGTCTTCTTCTTGCTAATAGTCCCATGTCACCCAAATTTGTTAATGCTAGCTTTGCTGCAATTTATGATAACAATGATATTGTTTTCGAGTTTGCAAAGCAATTAAGTAAGATGGATATAAACAAGAGACGCAGCCCTGCCGCTCGTCGCCGCTTACGTGGCAAAAAGCAGTATAGCCTGGATTCTCGTATGGAATATTTTTACCAGGCCTCTCTTCCTCAGCTGAAGCAGGGGAGCTTGGACACAGAGATATTGGAGGCTGCAGCAGAGGTTGAAGAAAGCCAGGAAATTGCTGCAATGGCTTCTGAAAATAATGCTGCCGAGAGTTCTCGGGTTCGCTCCAAATCCATGTCCTTCTCCTACCCCGGCATAGAAGAGGTTGATGATAGTTTGTCAGATTCCAGCTCCATCACAAGCTCCGTCCGAGAACATAAAAAGACTCAAAGCCTTGAATTTGATACACTCAATGATCCTGGAAGGTGCATTACTTGTAAGCACTGTGGAAATATCGTTGAAATTTGAAAGCAAATTGCATTTAGCAATCCAACGTATACAACTGATGTGATCGGCCAGTTGCTTTATAATAAATTTGCTTTTCTTCAAAAGTTGTTCTATTTTTTATTGTTAAATTCTACTATAGTAGATTATGTAGCTGATAAGGTCTGACAGTATTTTATGTTCTTTCAACATTAATTTGGATAAAGCGATTTAAAATTTGTCAAATACATTATTTATTTTTAATTATGAGATAATAAAGCGGAAGTAAAAGAAGCAATCATTTTCATAACTATGTATATTTTAATAGAAAAAGAATTTATTATCTTTTACTTCATATTGTCCAGCCTGGTGCTTAATTGTTAACATATCTGGAAATTAAGATTTTTTTTTTGATATGGGTAAACCAAAAATGTGATGGGTCCAGAAAGTTGTTTTTTGTTGTTGTTGTCTTTTATGTTTATTTTAATTCATTTATGCTATACATGCAATACATGAATCTCCAAGAAAATCCTCTCATGCATGATTGTGATAGTAGAATATTGTAGTCTAAATCATGATATTTTGTGGTCTAAATCTCCAAATAAAAAAAAATGTGAATATTGTTTATGCATAAAATGTCATATCATAAATATGCAAGTGCACATTCAAAACATGTAGATTACAAAATTAGAAATTAATATAAAGAAGGCTATTGTGCTCCTATAATTTCATTTTAGATTTAGTTATGTCTTGTGATAACTTTGTTACCCTATGTAAATCATTGGCCAATGTTATTGAATAATAATAGAATCTTGATTAAAATATTAATACTCATTATAATAGTAAATTAACATTGAACAAACCCCAGACTCTGCCAAATAAAGTTAATAAATGTCACATTGGAATGATAAGCAAAGATGTCTTTGTTTGTTTGCTGGTCTGTAAATGAGTGAATGAATTAAAAGATAATATAAATTAATATAGATTTTGTTAATTTAGACAACTATTCAAATCATTTAAGTAACTAGCAACTAAATATTATATTGATAATAAAATCTTAGTTTTGTTTCAATACTATTGTTTTCTGGTTTATTAAATTTGTTTAATTTTAAAATTTTATTATTTTGATAATGATAATTAAAGTAAATTAATGCAAATGTGTGATTCAATCAAAATATTATTAATATTACAGCCAATTTGCTATTAAAACTGTGGTATTTGCAATAAATTATGTAATCATGAAGAGATTTTTTTTAGACAATTTGATTTAATACTTAAAAAAAAAAAATTGTTGATAATAATGTAATATTTGCATATTAAAAATGCTGTGATTTGGGGGGGGGGGGGGAGGTGCAAACTGTTTTCTAATGTCAAAACGAATCTGTGCCCGAGTGAGAAAAATGTACATTTTTAAATCAAATAATTATTTGATCAATGTTACATTATTGTATTACATTTATAAAATACGTTGAGCATTATGTGTGTGTGTGTGAGAGAGAGAGAGTAAATGACACTATAAATATAGATCCAATATTAAAAGCATTTTCTGTAGAATCTTCTTCTAAATTTACATTAATTTATATATGAAACATATCTATACTGTCTTCGTTTGTAACAAAACGAATTATTAAGCTCTACTTATAATCTTTCATCTACAGTACACCTTCCGTATCCGCGAATTCCATATCCGCATTTAAATTGTATGCAATTCAAAAAAGATATACAGTATATATTAAATTAAAAATTAATAAAAAGAAAATTTTTATGTTTTTATATTTTCAGCTTACATTACATAGGCAATGAATACACATTTCTATATGTATTTGTGTTAGATACATTTTTGATAGTTACAGCGAGTACGACGATCTATTATCTAAGAATTGAAGACATCGGGTCTGGGAACCAAATGTCACAGATACGGAGGATTACTGAAATGATATACATACTTATAGAATTTTTTAAAAACTATTGAACACCTTTAGGATATATTAATGTGTTAACAATCCTTACATTTTCAGCACAAATATCTAAAGGAATATAAAAAAATAAAAATTCAAGATGAAAGATTTGTTATTTATTTTCGTATAATTTTTTCATTAAACAAAAGTTTCAAATATGTATAATAAAATAGATAAATAAATAAGTTGGATAAAAAAAGAAAATTGATAACTACGTTAAGTCTATAATAAATTAATTAAAGTATATTTTATAATCAATCAAATATTTATATATTGTAATTCGCTCTTTCAAATGTTATAATAAATCTTGAATTATTGTTCAAAATTTTCCAAACCAATATCTGTCACTGGGCATGGATTTCGCAGAAAATACTCATTTGGTAAAATGCTGAATATCCCTCACACAAATGATTTACATAACTTAATTGTAATCAAGGCTAAGAGATAAGTAGCTTAACGGTAAGCAAAAGTGGTTCAATACCAACCAGACTAAGAAAAATATTTTTGAAAAAAAAAAAACAGTCTGATTATTGAAAAGAATCCTAGATTCAAGAACTGTACCAACAATATACTTACTTCTAGTAAAGTCAATCAATTTAGGCAAATCTCAGATCCATCATATTTAGCCTGATATGAAAAGGAAAATCCATCATAATAATATTAGTCTGGTATTAATGGGATAAGACTATAATAAACGTTACTGGTAAAGATTTGTCCTTAAAAAGGATGAGCATAGAGAGAATGTCTTTTAATAATTATTATCATATGATGCATTCATAGCCTATCAATAGGCTTGATTAATATTTTTACCCAATAAAAAGAATGCTAATGACTTTATTGCTCAGGGAGTTCATAAGAAATTCAAATACCAGAACTGCAAGTTCCAGAATCGATCATGTGACCTCCCAATCTTAATTCTGATGATCTACCAACTACATGCAAGCAAGTGGTTGGTTGCAGATGGGTGTGGGTTCGCGTCCCGGCAGATGCTATGATATATGAAAAAAAAAGGGCTAAACAAATGAACTGAAATTGCCCTCAATAACATTATAATCATATATATATTATTCTAGTAGCTTAATATGAAGAAAAATCTTATCCGATTGAACCTCCTTAAGAAAGAGAGTACAACTCATCAGGTAGATCAAATCAAGGGTACTGAGAGATTGTATGTCCCCACCCCCTTCTTTTTCTTTTATATAAAAATAACCAGATAGCCATTTACTGACTAATAATTGGATTATTAGATGAGATAACTATAGCTAGCTGCTGGATTAAAAAAAATAATAACTTTTCTTAAATTATGAAATGTTATGTTCCTCCTGGATCAGAATCTCAGTATCACATCTTTTTCAACAATAATGAAGGTTGAATTACATTACCACTGCATCAGACCAATTAATTCAGATTGGGGTGGACGACTTTTACCATCTGCCTAAAATTAATAAGATCCCACATACTAACCAAAATTACAAATCAGTTATTAATCCAAAAGCTCATTATTAACCTTAAATGTAATTGTTTTATATATAAATAGATGTGATGTCACCTGAAATTAAAATTCAATTTAAAAATTTAATTTTATAAGTAGACAAAGATTTTCAGGTATGCTTAAAATTTCTTCTTTAGATAGGGGATCCAAAAATAAGACATCTAGTTATCAAATCATTGACCAATAATTAAATTAGCTAGGTAGTATTATCAAAATTAAAGTGAAAGTTGTCAAAATCTTCACAACCTGACTAAAAACTAATGTCTTCTATCTAAGAATGCTGTAATGGCTTATACTCTGCAAAGAGCTATTTAGAACTATTTACGGACCTTTCCATAAAGTTATTAATATATACATAAGAATAATTAATAATAAAATATACATATATTTTATATACACATTGTAACGAGACAGCGTTACATCAGTATTAAATCTAGGAAGCATAGATCAGAACGGGACAAATCGATAAACACACACACACCAGCAAGCAGCCTAAAACACTCGTAATTTTATTTTCGTAACGTGTAATAGTTTTGTTTTCTCTCATAAATACATTTATAAAACACATTGATAAAATACAGACGGTAAACGGCTAATTAAATTATTAAAGCTTTTAGATAATAAAAAAAAATAAATAACAAAATATAATTTGCTCTCCTAAATAATAAAATATAATCTGCTCTCCTAAATAGTAAAATATAATTGTCAATCAAAAACACCACGGGGAATATAAAAATGTTTATTTTAGAAATATAGTTTTAACTAGAATAAAACTTAGAGAAAAGATTTGAGGAAAAGATAAAATGCTCGACTTCTAAATTTAAAATAGCTTGTATTGTTCTGAAAAAACACACGCACACACGCATGCATTCGAGGTGTGAAGGATAAGGTTGGTTGAGTGAGATTGCAAAATGAGATTGTCTCAAAATAAATATTGCCTTTAGCACAAAGAGTGAGTGAACAGGTAGCTCAAACGCGGACCTGAACGACAACTCCAGGAGCAAGGAACTCTGGGGGTCGATTGGATCCCAAGATATGGATCAACCCTTATAAATACCAGTCAAAACCTATTCAATGGTTCGATTCGATTCATTTCGATTGATACGTTATCATTACTGTTGTTTATTCTCAATATTCCGAGTTATCACCTGCTCATTTTATTCCGATGCTTATGCTTTTATTTTAACAATAAAATTGTTCTGAATTAGCTTGATTTATTCCTCAGTTTGAAGATGATCACTATGAAATTAATACCAAGAGCGTCGACTGTCATGAGGGGCTAATAAACCCGTCAGTGACTGATCGGCGCTCCGCTACTGAAATATCTCCGAAGCTATGAAATTCCGATAACATCGTCGTGTGAAGTTGATGCTCCTAATAATAGAAATGTGCCGTGAAATACCCAAACTCGTCCAGACCAATCAATGTTCGTTGTAACCAAGACAAATCCTAGGTAAATATGTTTTATATTATGTTCACTCACTCAATTTAGAAACTCATAAGGCAATCTCGTAATTAACCAACCTAAATTTGCACAAACAAATCTTAAAACTTTTCTCATCATGATAGTTTATCCTTGTTACAGAACTTTGTAAACATGAACTTTGAACTTAAGCGAAGCTCAGGAAAGATAATATATTTTATCAACTAGAAAGGAACTTTATCTCGTTATTCACATTATGTTATGACTAATTATGATTCTCTGTGAGCGTGAATGTATGTGCGCGTGTGTAATAAATCAATTAACAATGTTTTCTTTTCATATTTAATAAATTTGTCAATATCTAATCAAGTCGAGCATTTCTCAAATCTTTTCACACACACTCAAACCGTAGTTTATTTATTTTTAATGACTTATCTTTGAAGTATATTTAGTTAAATTTAATTTTCATTTCAATTTATTTACTGTATTAATTATGTCAACATCGTGCCGTAAGTCTCGATGTTTCTTATCTAACCTTAGTTAAGATAGATTTAAGAGCGGGCGGGTCTATAATCAATCGAAGTAAACGTCAAATAATTATGTTATATACGATACATCGGGGGGATGAACTTGTAAGCCTAGTGTTCGGGGCGTAAACGAACCACCTCATTGGTCAGTGACAACCAATAAATGGATCTTATGCCGTAGTCGAGTAATTAGAAAACCATGCTGATTTTTCATTAGCGGACAATGCGTCTTTTCCGGGAGGAGTCGTCCTAGAACAATCATGTAACAACCTTGAGAAACCTTATTGGTCCATGCTGGGAGTTTTGAGCTAGTGGGTGGGATTAGACTTCGAAATCGTTTTGACAAGATGTAAGGTGATGCGAGTAATTAAAATCAACTTAAATAATCCTATCTGGTGCCCCCTTATGTGGATCGTGAATAACTGTCGATGTAAGAAAATAAATAAAGCCTTACGCTGTGTCATGTTTATTTCGAAGCCCGTAATCTCGGTGAGGTAGTCGGCCGGTTACAACATATATGTATATGCTTCTATTATATATGAAGTGCTATGACCGAGGGATCACTAGTGGTAATTTGCTATTGTTTGTCAACATTTATAATTTATTTTAAACATCTCAGTATTTAGAGATCAGTAATCTATTTATTCATTAAGAAGTTTATTATATTCTAATATATATATATATATAACTAAACTATACGTTTAAATTATCATTCAGTGATTTTTGATGCAAAATAATCATATATAAGTTCAACACCAAAGAACGCTTTTAAATCTCATTATGAATTAATACATTAGATAAATATTTATGTTTGTTAAATAGAAAACAACATATTAATTATTAAGATTATTATTTTAAAATAAAGCAAATAACATATATGTATATTCCACAAAAGTAATTGGACAATTAATAAATATTATATTGTTTAATGTGCACTTTTATCAAAGCTAGTCTCTTACATAACAAAATAGTAGCTCATAATTAATCAAAAATTCTCTATCGTTTTCCCTATCTAAAAGCAGAATTCTGAAATGTAAATTAACTCAATAATTATCTTTTTAACAACATTTTTGCAGTATTGTCTAATGTTCAAATTGCTTTGAATTGAATTCATTCTCTTTCAGCTATTTAATTAATTTGATGGTAAAAACTGGAACTAAAATCTAAATTAATTTAATTCAATACAGGGCTTAGTTATCTATAAAAGAGAGATTAACAATTCTACAAATTAACTTAAGCTTAGCACTGCTTTGACAGGTCATATTTATAGAACTAGATAAAGTCAGGTTTGTAACAGAGAGAGGAAGCAGAGAATGAACATATAAAGTAATTAATATGTAAATTCTTAGATTTATATATTCCACTTGCATGATAAAGTAACACATTAATCTTTTTTATTTATCATGTGGGTATTGTTGGTGATAAGCCACACCTCTTTAAATTTTTTCTTTCAGTCATTGTTGGCAGTGCAAACTACTTTGATGTTACCAGAATTGATCGCATACTCCAGGAATACTAATTTTATGTTGGGGTCTGTTTTACATGTCTATATATATATACTTATGTTATGCTAATCTAGTGAAACTATTGGTGTGGGATTCACCATAATAAATTGCATTGCAAGTAGGTTCATTGTAACTAATTTTGTAGATGATCTGGGGGGCTTGATCCAGAAGCAATTTATTTTTAATATTGTTTATTCCCAAGCCCCAAGAGCACTTGTGAACAATTTTAAGAGTGTTCATCTTTAATTTGGAATTCAAAAAGATATTGAATATTTTTGTAGTTTATATATTTATGGATATTTTAGAAAAATATTTGCAAAGTATTTAATTTTTGTTGAGAATATATTGTTTAGATTAATATTTTATTTGAAAATAGTTATTTTTTAGGAATACAAATCAAGAAAAATTTAGTAATATAAATCAAGAAACTGATTAGTTGTAAAAGAAATGTTTTTATAGTTACTGAAAATGTTATATTTTGTCATTTTTTTAATGTATATGCATCATTAGTGCAAATCATATTTACATAATAATTGTATTAAACAATTCAAAACAAAGCAAAACTCTCCATATAGTAGTGCCATCTTGTGTTAATAATTGTAAGTGAAATTTTAAATTTTACAATATAATTTCATTGTTTTACAAATCCTAGACAAAAATTCATTCAGATTTTAGAAATAAAATTCAAATAAAAAATATTACTTTAAAAGTATTAAAAATATTATCGGCAAAAGCAAAGTGTTAAAAACTGTTATTTTGATTATGCACTTCAGATTATTACTTTTTTTCAACTTTGCAATGTTGAAATATTATTTTTAAGAATGTCTTTTCATTCATAAATTTATATTTCTAAAAAAATGATTTAAAAATTTTAGGAATATGTTACAGTTGATTTAAAAATATAAACAGCCACTAGAAGTAGTCAAAAAAAAGAAGTGATTACTTAGGAAGAAAAATATCACAGTATAAACAATTATAAATCTGCTTTTTTGCCTATAATTTCAACTAACATTCTATTCATTCTTAAAATGTAAAGGAGTTTTCATTAAATTAATCACTTCAAAATTAGATTTTTGAACAAAGAATAGTTTCTATTAAATCATTAAAGCATCACATGATTATATTGTATTTATGCTTACACAAGCTGTTAAAACAGTAAAAATTTCCCATAGTGGTGCTACCTAGTGCAAGATTGAGTAATTAATAGAAGGTAGTGCCTTAGAATCCTTATCCAGTACTTTCCAATCCAACATCTCCATAGTTATGAATTTCATCCATTAGGATTCTCCGTGTCATTTTATTTCAAAAAAGACAAACATAAGTATATCAAACATTTTATAATTTGTATTCATATCATGGATATATAATATTCAATTTAGATATGTTTTATATAATCTTTTTTTTTTATTCTTTTATTTAAATTCTAAATTCTTTCCCATATATATATAACCAAAAGATATATATATTATTTCAGAAATAATATTTCTATAAAAAAAAATTTATCTAATATTATTTATTATTACTTCTTTCCCCCAAGCTATTTTACTATAATTAATTATGTTTGTACATTTTCTCAAAACATAAGTAGACCTTTTCATTACATCATCATCATCATTATTATTGTTATGATGAAAATGGAACCTTATTGATTCAAAATAAAATTTTATATTGTTTACATTTGTGCATATAAGACTTGTTTATATTGTTTATATTTTTATATACAAGATTTGTTTACATGGTATTCGTTTATCTTCTGTAATTATATTTATGTATAAGGGATATGCAAATCATGGGAGGGTTGAATGAAAGCTTTTACATTGATTCAATCTGTATATACATGCTTATTTAGATAGCAATTATTTAGTTTCAATAAAAAAAAAATTATGCATGGGAGTATATATATCATGGGCGGGTTTAGTTTTGTAAGGGTATTACAGATAGGAGTGATCTAAGTAACACATTGTTCATTGGTTGAAATATATCTTATCATGTGGAAATGTCTGTTTAAAGATTATCCATAGGTTAGAGACTATGCATCAATTATATAAATGATTTTTAATATGAAAAAAGTTATTGTCAATAATATAAAAGTAATATTAATAGGATAAAAATTATTGTTAGTGTAATGAGTTCAAATCCTCATCCTTTCTGGAGTCAGGTATGTCGTCATTTTCTTTTGTATGGTGCAAGTACACAATAATGTAGCTATAACAATAATAGTAATAATGTTATAGCTACATTATTATTGTTATTGTTGTTGTTGTTGTTATTATTATTATTATTATTATTATTATTATTATTATTATTATTATTATTATTATTATTATTATTGTTGTTGTTGTTGTTATTGTTCTTATTACTAATGATGTTGTTGTTGTTGTTACTATTATTATTATTAAATGAAGCTGTTAATAATTTTATCCAAATAACCTGTATTAATATAATCTTTATAAAGTACTTTTTTAGGCACAAATTACATTTTTAGAATTATTTGATCTCTCATTTTTGTACCAAATACTATCTAAAGCTCTTTTCATGGATAATAGGTTGCTAATTATCAAAACTAATTATAGTTCTAGAATTCTTATTTTTGAGTAAATAATTATAAACATCTTTTAAAAATTTTGTTACTACAATTAAATAAAAATAATAATTTAACAAACTCCAACTTATTCTTCTACAAATAAACAATCATATACATACCTTGCAAACAATTTTAAATAATTACATTTAATTAATAACTATTTTCTCCAAATAATTAATATAAATAAGGTATTTTTTAAAAATAATAATTGATTATCCACAAGCTAATTTTTTTTTTCATATGTCAAAGCATCGGCCGGGAAGCGAACACGGGACAACCGCTTATAAGGCAGCTGAGCTGACCACTCGGCCACCAAGAAGAAATAACGCCCTGTTATTAGTAAAATACATAAAATCATCCATATTGTATGTTGTAGTGCAGTGTAAAGTATTGGACTTTGGAACACATGGTCTTCAATCAGCACTCAAAAGTCTTATGAACTTCTGATCAATAAAACCATTCAATTATTATTTTTATTTATAGATAATAAAAGAAAATTTTCATGGCCTTAATTTTTTCAATGGGTAAAAGACGTATTATTTAACAGTACGGAAATAAGTATACTAAGTTTATTAAATGATTGATACATATTTTCAATTTCTAAGTATTAATAACCCAATTATTTTTCATCTTCATTTTGTTAATTCTAAAAAAATCTTAAGATAAAGAAAAAATGATATATTTTCCAAACTTAGTAAAATCTTTCAAAAATTATTAAGAAATGTTGGAATTTTTATAAACTACATTTCCAGTAAAATTAAATGTAAATCTTAAAGAATAGTCTGTTTTTAGCAGCTTAAAACTTATTATAATAACAGTTTAAATAATCCAATTAATTTTTTTTTAATTGTGTATTTTCCTTATTATAATAATTAATTCTTTTTTAATGGTTTTTCCAGTATCAACATCTAATATAATATATTTATTATTTTCCAGTTCACTTTTAAGATTTTTTCTAAAAAAAATATCTTTTTTAATAATAATAAAATTCTTACTTATGTCTTTTTTTGTCAGATACACATCACCAATTATTAACTTATTCCTGAGACTTTTAACCTCAACAGGCTTATTTTTCCTATTTAAGTATTTATTTAAAATAACTTGAAGGTTAATTTTCACCCTTTTTTTTTTTACTCAAAACATTTTCTATAAAATAAACATTTCCAGTATTATTATCATAAATCAGAAATTGATTCTTCTTATCAAGGACCATGTGAACTGCTGTAAGGTCTCTAATGAGCTGTGGTTTTGCTATCATGAGATATCCATAGTAGAGGAAAGTATTGCAAATGTTCCAGAATCAACTTCCTATTTTCAACAAATATTCACAAAAAAAAATATTTTTAATCCATTTAGGACAATTTTAGGATGATGTCAGGTATATATGTATGTTTGTATGCGACTAAATTTTGTTCCCCAAAAACTTGAGAATGAAGTAAAATTTTATGATGAAATTTTGGTGCTATAAACTTTGTGGGCTAATTTAGATACCTGTTGTTGGGAAACAATATTCATTTATGAGAACTTTTAGATTAATGCAACTCATAGTTTATTAATAACAATATGTAAAAAAAAATTACTTAACAAGAAACATTCAGTGTTAAAATTTAAGATATGTTTTGTCTGAAACAATTATTCATAAAATTCATTGTTTTTAAAATATCAGATAATTGTGAGAACTTACAATTTGCAATAATTCATTAGGCATGCATTTTATATATATATATAACTTAATTTATATAGTCCCCTTGCATAATGAGCCATATTCTAAGTAGATTTAGAATCTTGTCAAGTGTTATCAAACATGTATTGCTTGTTTGCATAATTAAACATGTTTGTATTAAAATTTTTGAAATTTTTACACTTTTGCATGGATCATGCATCATACAAATTATGATTGCAGACCATAGTTTATCCATCCTTGTCATAAATGATTGCAAAATTAGCGTCTTTACTACAAATTTTTAAATCAACTTCATCTCAAGTAAAACCAGCCAGATTAATTACTTCTCTTATCAATATTATTACTTTTGATTAAACTCATTTTACAGTTGTGTTTATCAGCGTTTCTCAACCTTTTTGCTGTGCAATCCAATAGACTTCATCAAAATAATTCTATGACACAAATGTTTATTACATAAATTATAAAATAAAAGAGATATTACATCAGCACGGTGCTGCATATATGTATATATCCAGATCACTTTGATAATATTTATAATGAACAAATAATTTTAAGTTAAAAATTGAGTTAAATATGTTACTTTGTTTACTCATTATTAAACAAGGCTGAAAGAAATACAAAAGAAGACACAAATTGAAAATATTAAACACTTTCAGTACAATGGATATATTAATCACATACAATGAAATATAGGTATTATTTGTAAATTACAAATATATGTAGCTTTTAACAAAACATAAAATTCACTTCTTAACACAATGATTTAGAAAAACGGTGTAACTGTAATATATATAAATTTACTTTTTGCTGCTTTAACAACTTCACACTAGTTCAAACTATACACTGTGAACTGAGAATATTTCTACTGAATACCCCCACTGGTGCTTGTTAATGCTTTAGTTGCTTTAATTTTCCACCACTGGCACTTGATGACACTTTGGCAGCATTAATTTTAGTTACGTTTTTGATTGCAATTTTTTGAACAATTACATTTTGAAAATAATCACACAATTTAACGTTATGATTATTTAAGTTCAAATTTACAATTGAATTTGAGAAAACTACACAAAACATAAGTAGTATTACTTACTTTTTTTTTTTACTAATACTAATATTTTCTTAAAATGTAAAAAGATTTTTTCTATCAGATATTTCTGTTTTTATTTCTTGAGGCATATTTGGGACCCATTAAAAATTTAATGTGACCCAATATTCGGTCATGACTCAAAGATTGAGAAACGCTGGCGTATATTATCATTTCAAATTTCCCATCATATTTTTTTTAAATAAAACCTAAATATATTAATCCTAGATTGTATCATAAACAAACTTCAATGTTTATTTGAAAGCAAGTTATAAAAGAGACTTTAGTTAAATTGTTAGTAAAATTCAAACTTCAATATCAAATGGAATATTATGAGAATATTTTAACTCTGTTGCCTAGTTGAATGATAGATCTGGTATAAGAAATTCAGTTTGCATGTACAAACATCTATTGAGAGATTTCACTAACTTTTTCAATCATTAAAATTTACATATCTAATATTTTAATTTTGAAAATTACCTAAAGATGCCAAATAACAGAAAATGCAGCAATATGAAAGACTTTTAAATTCTGCCTTGATGGCTTCTATTGTTCTTTGGAAGACTTAAAATTTGTGTTATTACTTTGAGAAAACATTTAAAAGACTTCAAACTTGATTTTTTTTGGCAAAGTTTATTAAGATACTTTATTATTTTTGCACAATAGTTGTGTAATAATTTATTAAAAATCAAGAATATATATTATTACATGTTTATTTTGTATGTAATTTTTTTAATTTTAAAAATAAAACTAGTTTTCTGCATAACATTAGCAGGGTTACAAGCTGGTTTGCTAATACATCTTCACAGACAGTTTGACAGAATTTACTACAATATTGTAAAAAATTATTTTAAAATGTTAAATTATGAAACCATAATTTGATAAATTTACCAGATATTGATTTTTATTTATTCACATTTTAAATACGAACATCAAATAAAAAATATTTCCTTCATTTTCTGAAATCAATATGCTCCTCTTGACCACTGAATGATGAAATGATGCTTTGTTTTAATTATGAGCTAATTTTTTCAATGTTTTCAAGTTTTACATGTGCTTTTTTTAGAATTTATTTCATTTCTAAACAAAAATGTCTATCAAATGAAGTCATATCTACATATAATAATAGCTTAGTACTAAAATTAAAATTGAAATATTTCAGCAATCTCAACTAGCTTTTCAATCGGCTGATGACATTAGTTGTGTGTGTCTTGTAAGATGTCAATTAATTTTTCATCAAATATTGCTCTATAAAATATTGCAAATTTCTATAGAAGATATAAGTAAAATAATGCTTTTATATGTTTGTAATATATAATAGATTATCTTCACCATAAGTATGACTTATTATGAATTCATTTGGTTAATTATTAAGGATTAAATTTATATTTACTCCACAATAGAAGTATAAACAGTAAGGTTAGACATAGTACATAATGTTTATAACACAAGTAATCATGTTTGTTAGAAAATTTTTTTTTTTAAAAAAAGAGAGGAAATTTAGTTGTTGTTTTTTTTAAGTGTAAAAATGAATGCTGTTTAGATAAAAAAAAAAAAATTTTCTGGGAAGAGAAAAATAATAATGGAATTTAGTGGTAAATAGACAAGTAGGGCAAAAACAAAAAGGGGAAAAATAAATACTACGTGGAGAAATGGTTGGGGGCTGGGACCTTGAACCCAGCACGTATTGTTAATCGCATTAAACAAATAATATAAAATTAAAATCGGATGAAAATTAGGTCACAGAGCAAAATGGATTCCCAATGTGGGGCGATGTATAATAAACCACGAGTACACTGAGTAAATTTTTTTTTTAAAGTGAAATATTTTCTATCTATATTATATAAAGTTATAAACTTGAATTTTGTGTAAAAAGTACTGCCAGTAAGAAAATTGCGTATGTGTAGAAATAAATGCGAGGAATAAAACGTAATTAATATAAATCATAATTTTAAAAAAAAAAATTAAAATCATGTAACTTCTTTGACTTGCCTAAGTTAATAATGAAATGTAGGAAAAGGGAACTCTTGATGGAGGAGGTGTAATCTCAGCTGGGGTGAAAAGGAAAGAATAGTCAGCATTTTTTTTTCTTGTAATTACTAATCAAAGTTATGTCTTTTCATTAATAACCAAAATTTTGTCTTTTTAATTATTAACCAAAGTTTTGTTGTTTCTCAATTTGTGAAACATCATTACTAACACTAAGTAAATTTTTTTTTAAATGTTTTTGTTTTTGAAGGAACTTTACTGATATGTAACGGTATATAAATATGCCATTACATTATTTTAAAACTAAAATAAAAAGATCACGAAGAAAAATTGATTTATTAAAATGAAAAAAAAAAAACTTAACTTAAAAACTGAAAATTAAAAGTTGTGTAACATATATAGATCACACAGATAGGAAACATTGAAGGCTTTTACAGATAAAAGCATTCGAAAGTATTTTTTTTGTAAAAAAGTAAAAATATAAAGATTGGTATGTTAAAAATAGAAATAATGTTGATTTCTATAGTCTTAGAAAATGGAAGTGATTGTCTTATTAATTAAATGATTGTTCAAAAGCAAACTAACTCATGAGGCATGTAAAATAAATTAAATGGTCAGATAAGAGAATACAAAGGAATTAAATGACCAATGCAAACATGAAAATGACAGCATGGACCATAACTGAAACACTAATGGATTAGTGACATCTTGCTCTTTGAATCCAAAGATTGGATGATAAGAGACTAATAAAAATATAAAAGCCAAATTATTCTGAGGATTGTTATCTGAGAGCTGACTATGAATATGTCGTTATAACTGGCTATATTGCAGATTTTCACGATGTGGAAGTCTGCAATAAGTTTGATTTTCCGGACAACCAGTCGAGGCCTCTGGATGACAGTTCCTGACCAAATGAATGGCAAGTAGTGGTTTCATTTCAAAGAATGACAAAATCTATGAAAGTGATCATGAAGACGGATCCCTAAAATCTGCTCAATCCGTAACGTATGAACTATAGTGTCTATTTAATAACTTTCCTAAAAATTGCAATTAATTAATATCTGAAAATAAGAACTCTTATCTGATTTTAAAATGCAAAATCAATTATTAATATTTTTATGCAGATGTTTAAGCAATCATTTCCATTTCATTTGTTGTGTGTGTGTGTGTGTATATTATGTTCTAATTAAAACTTATGTTAAAGTTGGGAGGTTCAATTTCATTGCCTGATATGTATGTGTTTTGCTGTCGGTTGCTTCACTTACCCCTTTGAATGACTCGATTTGTTTTCAGGGAAACTTTTTTTAAGGGGTGAATGACTATTTGTTTTCGGGAAAACTTCGCATAAAACTTTAAAAAAACTGATAGCTCTCTAATTTCTAATATTTTTATCACTTTTTTTAATATCAATATTACTATGGCATTCTTTAATTAAAAGTTATATCTTTATCATTTAGATATTTGATATATAATTTTGCCATTAATTTTTCTATTTCTTTACCGGCTTCTTTTAAAACATAAGTAATAATTATATTATTTCCTGGAGTTTTTATCTTCTTTAAAGATTTAATTGCATGTCTTATTTCTTTTTTTAAAATGCTGGGCAATGAAGATGTAATAACTGTAAGGGGTTCTTTATTTACTAATTTTAGCTTAATGTTTTCCATTATCATTTTGAAACGTTGCTAGATTTCATCAAAAAGCATTTTGTATATTCATATAAAAATTCTCAACTTCATCACAGTGACCACTTGTTATATCATAAATCCAAATTATATGCATTTAGTATATTCCATTAAATTTTTAATTAATCTTATCACTCTGTCTGATATGCCATCATTCTCTATAATGTTGTCCTTTTATTTTTATTTACAATGAATCCCATTTCACTTGTGCTTCCACTACTTATACCTTTATTATGAAATACATATCCATTTTTTTAAATTAATTGTCTCTATCTTTTATTCTAACTTTGCAATGTTCAATGGTATTCTATTTAATATTATTCAATTCTTTTTAGCAGCCTGGATCCATAATTAAGAGATTCTTAGTGCCCTCTACTTTCAACCACCAATTTGCTGACAACTTTTCAGCTTCCTGGGAATAAAAAGCAAAATTCAGTTTTGTTTATCATGATTATAAATATTAAAAAAGATATTATTCATGCACAGGATTCATCCTGCCTTCATTCAATTGATGTTTCAGTTAGAAACTTACAGTCAATTGAAAAAAAAGTCCATGGTGCTTTTTGGTCTTAAATTCACAGTTTAAAACCCAATACACTTTCTATACTGGCTGATGTATATCATATCCCTAATTAGATTGTCCACATTCATTTATCATACAATAATCACATATTAACAACAACTACAGTAACATGGTCATCATGAATTTGCCCTTCTCAATTTCTTTGTCTTGAACAAGAATGAAAGGGTTGTCTTTCATTTAAGAATAAACTCTTCTGCAGCCATGAGAGCATATATATATATATTGTCTGATGACTAATGGGAGAGAGCGTTGTTTCATTTTCTATGACAGCATTTATTATTTAAACAATCTATTTAACATTACATGTTTTCACTTTATGATTATTTTCATTATATATAATAATTCTAATACTCTCACAGACAAATAATGAATTCATAGTATTATTTCCAGGAGCTTCCATGTAATAAAAATTTAATAGTTAAATAGCTAATGTTTCAATACAATAACAAGTTCTTTCCTCAGAGTTTATTATTTTACAAATCATAGGAATGTGTGTGGTGAGGTTTAAAATCTTTTCTCCTCATTCTCCAATTCTATTGGTTGAGAAGTTTTAAAAAATATTTTATCCTCCAATTGTTTTTTCCAAATATTGTAATTTTATTTAATTCACACTTTTCATTTATGTTCTTAGGCCTTTAAAAAATCTCTATAGCTTCCCTTAACAGTCTCTGATCATATTGTTCAATTTTTGCCAGAATAAGTGTTTTATTATTGATGATGGCCGATGAATTAGATTTTTCTCTAACTGCTAAAATGAGTTCTTCCTTTCTTATGTTTATTCTACTGGTTGTTTTATTCAATATATGAAGGTAATAACTGAAATACAAGCTTATTATGTACCTGTATTAATATATGTAATATATAGGGTATATGAGCACAGACTTTCACATGACCCACCACTTTCCACTCTATCTCATAATACTGATACACTTGAACACATATATGTCGAAAAGATAAATAATCACCAATATAAGTATTTCATGCTAAACTAGCAATCATCAGTAGGATCCAGAGTATCATTTCTCCACATATGTGCAATAAGTGCTCAGATATATATTAAGATAGCCAAACCAGCAATCATCAGTTGGTCCAGATTATCATCTCTACACATATATGCAATAAGTGTTTATATATATATATATATATATATATATATATATATATATATATATATATATATATATATATAAAGATAGCCAATCTGGCTATCTTAATATATATTTGAGTACTTATTGCATATACTGTATGTGTAGCACTAATAATCTGGGCCAACTGATGATGGCTGTTTTAGTATGAAATATGTATATTGGTGATTATTTATCTTTTTGACATATGTATCAGTGTTATGAGATAGAGTGGAAAGTGGTAGGTCGAGTGAAAGTCTGTGCTCATATACCCTATATTATATATATATATGGTTAGCAAACTTCACATGGAATTTCATATATACCATGACACTCCAAAGGAATTTTATCTTTAGGGCATGGAAATATTTCATTAATTTTTTTAAATGTAATATAAATTGTATGAATTTTTTTTTAAAAAAAACATTACCAATTTTGTCAGTTACTTCCTTTATATAAGTCACAACAGTCTTATTTTTTGAAGTGTCAAATCATTTTTTTCTTATTATATATATATAAAAAAAGCCCTATTAATAATTCTGTAATCAAACCCATTATGAAGAAGTATTTTTTTAGTAGCAGAGATATCTTGGTAAAATGGCTATCATCAGAAAGCCTCTTAGTTCTATCTAACAAATTCTTTACTACTGAAAATAATTGTGCTGAATGGTGATGAGAAGAAAAATGTAGATATCTCCCAGCGTGTGTTTGTTTTCTATATATATATATACCATGAGATAAAGAATGATCCTTCTTTCTTTCAATTAAAACATCTAAGAATGGAAATTGATTATTTTTTTCTACTTCCATAGTAAATTTGATGTTGTTGTGAAAAGAATCGAAGAAAATTAAACATTCCACAAGAATATGCTTTCCATGAGGCCAAATAACAAAGGTATCATCAACATACCTCAGCCATACAGATAGATTTTAATTGCTGTTATTAAAATTTTCTTTTTCAAATTCTTCATAAAAATAGAAGCCAATGCTGGAGAAATTGGTGAACCCATAGTTAAACCTGATGTTTGTTATACATTAGACCAACAAAAACAAAAAATGTATTTAATTAATAAGCCGTGTTCAATAAAACTCACAACAAAATCAGGCAATTTAATATTTTTAAAACATCAATAGCTTCTTTTATAGGTACACTAGTAAAAAGCAAAACAATATCAAAAGTTACTAAAATATCATTTTTAGTTAATTTAATATCTCGGATATGCTCAAGAAAATGATTTGAATCTTTAACATAAGATGATATTTCTGTTAAATGTAGCTGTAAAAAAGAAGATAGAAAACGAACTAGTGTGTGTTTTGATGGACCAACTGCCTTTACAATCAGCTTCAATGGAATATCTGGTCTGTGCACTTTTGGCAACCCTTATAACTTTGGATAAGAGATTTTTTTTCTAGATGTAAGAAAGATCTTAGTTTTTAAACCTAAATCAGCAGCATAAACTAATGCTTTTAATTTCTTTTCAAGATATGTTGTAGAATCTCTATAATTTTTTATAAATGTTATCATTTAATAAATTATGTATTTTTTTGTAATAATATTCTAGCAAAAATTGAATAATATGACCAGAGACTGCTAAGGGAAGCTATAGAGATTTTTAAAAGACCTAAGAGCATAAATGAAATGTGAGCGTTAAATAAAATTAACAATATTTGGAAAAAGTTATTGGAGGATAAAATATTTTTAAAACTTCTCATCCAATAGAACTTGAGAATAAAGAGAAAATAGCAAAAGAAAAAAATAACAATTTTAAATCTCACCACACACATTCTTATGATGTGACAAAGAAGAAGCTCTGAGGAAAGTACTTCTTATTGTATGAAATATCAGTTATTTAGCTATTATATTTTTATTACATGGAAGCTCCCTGAAACAATACTATATATATATTATTTTTAAGGGATTTTAAACAATCCAGTTAATCAAATTGTCAGCTATGCCAAAGAACAAATACAGTATAATGTAAAAATTTGGCCAATATATCCTTACAGGATAGTAATAACCAAATTGTTATAATATAGTATTTATCAGTTTTGTAATTACTGTTTATGATATGAGCTTGAAAATTGTGAATAGTCAACTGAAACATAAATCCTGATTGGTTCAATTTTATATTAGATAGTAATTTGAAAAATTTAACTAACTGGAAAATTCATTAGTTAGAATGTTTAAAGTTATTAAGGAGTAGTTTATTATGATCAATACCAGTTTAGCTATATTCATATTGAGCATCAACATATATGATATAGCAAATGTTTTCACAGTTAAAAGATAAATTATGCATATATTTTGAGTTAGTAGTTTTAAGATAATGAGAATTTTTACCACTTATCAAAATTTGATTGGTAGAAATTCTTAAAAAATGATCAGTTGATATTTTGATAATATCTATTCAATTTCCTTATGGGTTATGAATTTACATATATAATATTGATATCAGTTTTAAATAAATTGATAATAAACATCTTGAGCTGAAATAAAATTTATTTATAACTTCAAACTAGTTTTCATTCCCTATAGGAATCTTATTAAGATTTTTCCTTATAATTATCAAATGTCAAATTATTCTATGACACCTCCCTCTAGTGGGCATTATTAAAAATAATATATATCTAAAAAAATTAATAAATGAATATAAATTTATTGCTTTCTATTTTGCAATATACAAATCAAATCTATATAAATAATATTTTAAAATATCTTTTAAAATTTCTAATAATCTAATAATGATCATTTTCCACCTAATTACAATGAACCTTTAAATATGTTTATATATTTATTCAAATTTTTCTTAATATATAAAGTCTCATAACATCTTTCTTTATAGTTTTAATATATTTTATCATTTCTGTGTTTTTTTTTGTAATTATATTTCATAATGAAGAAAACATTATGGAGCTTATTGATCATCTGAAATTATATATATATTGTAACCTCTGCTCTCTTCACTTGTTCACTTTATTATATTTATAAATGCCCAGGCGTCAATTCTATACAAGATAGAATAAAATTTATAATTGTAAATTGCTCTATGGCTTAGCTCAGTTGAGGTTATAGGATATGATCTTCATATAGGATGCAAATAAAAGTAATAAAACATTTATTAATAACAATTCTGTTACACTAATTTAATTATATGCCACATATATATTTAATTATAAAACTATTGCAAAATTATCAATTATCATATTTAATATAGGATAGATAATGATGAGGATCGGGTATCTTTTTATCTACATCACCACCTATTCTAAGCAAAGTAGAATATATTATTAGCACTGTAATATGGTGATTTATCATCTCCAGACAGATTAAATAAATTGACTTCTACTGGCAAATCTATATATTTTAGGGCTATGCTATGTTAACCATATATGTATGTGTGTGGAAATGGAGAATCGAATGTATATAATCAAGCAATTCATTTGGGCTTTTAATTCATTAAAACATTTATTAAAAAAAAAAAGACAAAATAAATAATAATAATAAACAAAAAAAAATATTATTTTATGCACCTTTCTAACCAATTATATTTCTTCTACAGTAAAACCAAAATTGACTAATATTTAATATACGAATCATATATTTTCGAATATGTGTGCTTTTATAATATCTTAAATATAATGTATTTTTAAAACATACTTTTTATTAGCTTATTTATAAAACTTGGATGATGCCATAAATCAATCATCTTTTATACATACTATAAAAATTTATACAATACTTATCTGTTATAATCGGTGTAAATCATCTAACATTAACTATACAAAATAAAGAAAGGCAAGGAAAAACAATAACTAAACACTTATACTTATATTTATACTTATATACGTGAGGGTTAAATAATATCTCCAAACTCAATCTAAATAATCTAATCGTCCCTTGACCATTTCTACCTTCAACTCACATTCAATATACTTCCTATATAATGAACTTATAACAGATAAGGTTTTAATTCTTTATTTTTTTAAATAAACTTCATTAACAAAATTGAAGCATAATAAATACAACATTTTTAAAATAATAATTTATAGCATCACGCACACATCCGAACATCTATAACCACCTATAATATAATTTCTAGATCATATAAAATAATAAATTATCATATTATAATGATATGAAGTTACATTGTTTTGTTTTGTTTTTTTTTTTAAAAGAGAAAAAAAATTGGTTATACATTTATTATAAGTAATAATGAAAATACTTATCAATATCTCATCATTACATGTTAAGTTTTTTTAAACAAAATTGAAAGTTGAAAGAAATATACATATCAATTTTAAAGACAACAGTAAATTATAACATAAAAAAATGTCTATCCATTGTTAAAGCATAATTTGTTAAGAATGACAATAGTCTTTTTTTTTTATCCTAGAATTCCGTTATAGGCGTAATAAATGACATTTGCATGCATTGGAATTATTTTGTTATATATGCGCGAATAGCAAAGTTATACAGTATAAAATTATCTTCTTGATATAAGATTAAATAGATAAACTTTTTCATTTTAAATTTTATTTTGTAGAATATTGATAGAAAATTCTTTAAATTGAAAATCAAGCGTTTAATTATAGCGTCTAATAAGAAAATTTTAGCTAGCTTTATTTTACACAATTTTGTCATTTTAATATTATTTAGCTTTGGTAATACTTTAAAATAAATCATAATAATTTAGCTTACATATCATCCAGGCATTTTGAAGGTAGTGAATATGGACCATCGTTTGACAGAGATTTGGAGGCTGGTATCCCTCTGGGGGGGTGGTGTTTATCTCCTCATTTTTATATCATTCCAGTAGTATAATAACAAAAATTCTCCACAGGTATATTATTAGAATCCTTGCGATGTTTTTTTATATTTGTTCTAATACTCTTAGAGAGTTATTGATTCTTTTAAGTTTTTTTTTTTTACATCTTCTTCCTTGGAACTTTTTTTTTTACTTTCCTTCAAGTTTTAAACTCTATGTCTTTCTTCACTCATGCCCTCTGTGTTTTTTTTTATTACAATCAACTTTGGAAGTGTGCCAGAATTTTACTTATAAAATTTTAACAATACAATATTTGAAATAGAATAAACATAATAATAATAAAAAAATTAAATATCAAATATTAATTTATAAATGTTATTCACCAATATACAAATAATCTTTATCATTTTTAAGTATAAGATTATGAACAATATATAATTAGTAAATAATAAATAAAATATAGGAAAGAAAATTCTAATTAATAATATATCTATGTATCTGCTTATTATGACATGTAAATTTTTCTACTACATACAAACATCCCTAATATTGGTTATCCTCCTCTTCTACTACCAAACATATATAATCCAAAACTCTACCAATCAGTACACCCAATTAAAGTTTTAATTTTTTAAATCCTAATTTTAACTAGCAAATTACATCTCAATTCATTTTTCTCAGATAATTAACTTTAGCCATTGTTAGCACAAATGTGAACTTCCCACATTTCTTCCTGGTGCCAACCTGGAAGGTTACAATATATAGTACAAAAATCAAGCCATATATCATGTGACTTAACTTAATAAACTTGTACTACAAATATAATATAATGAAGGTGCTAATAGCTTTTAACAAGCTTTTCCAATAAATGGCAGAAGAGAAAGCATTTAAAATCTATATCTAAAAATATCCCGATCTACAAACCGTTTTCAAGCTGATGGCTATCGTCAGTAAGGTGCTAAGATATTCAGACACTATATCTAAATTACCAGCTCAAGCCCAAAATTTTTCTAATACTTAACTATTAAGTAGAAAATATGAAATTTTCAGACATCCATATGTCATCAAATCCAGTTATCTAACTCAAATAGTCATATGGTGCTGAATTAAGTTCAGATACACCATATATTAGTAGCCTTAGCAATATAACATTGTCAAAGCCATTAATATATGGTGTATCAGAACTTAGTTCTGTCCCATATGGCTATTTAAGTTAGATAACTGGATTTGAGGACATATGGATGTCTGAAAATTTCAGATTTTCTACTTAATAGTTAAGTATTAGATAAATTCTGGGCTTGAGCTGATATTTTAGATCTAGGATCTGAATATCCTTGCACCTCACTGACAATAGCCATAGCTTGAAATAGGTTTAGGGATGGGGATATTTCTAGACAGAGATTTTAAATGCTTTCTTTTCAGAAAACCTTGTTAAGAACTATTAGCATGCTCGTTATATATATATTCAATACATACTTTATGCTCACATCCCTGAGGATTATAAAGGAAACAATATGGAAACATCAGCTCATTATGTATGAGAAATTTTTTTAATGACTTACAACAAAATGACCATTTTATACAGATTATAAATAAAATTCTATTTAATACTATATACAGTACTATGTTATCAAAATATATGTAGTTAAAAGAAGAAAATTATTCTTCCTTAAGCTGTGAACAAATAAATATGTTTAGAAAAAATGGTCTTCACTAAATGTACAGAATTCTATTTATTCATAATTTGATGAAAAGTGGTTTATTCTCTCTAATTTCATATATGTTTAGCTATGCTAATTTAATTTCTATATATATATAAACAAATAATTTGATTTTTTACAAAAATACAACCTTTATAGTATAAAAACTATTAATTGTTTTGTTTTCTTTTGTTATTCATTAATTAATTAATGATTGTTTATTTATGTTATTAAAATAAGAAAAAAACATATTTTAATGATTAAACACCAGTAACTATTAATAAAATAGTTGATCTCATCAGTAAAATATTTTCAAAAAATTAGAAAAATAGAAAGAAAATAAGGAAACAAATTTAATGAGAAAATTAATAATTTTCAATTTCAGATCATACTCCAAATTTGTGTTGTCAGAAATTATAATCATGTCACAACACAATGTTGCCTATTTTGTTATTTATTTCTTATGCATAAAAGTAGATTCTTAGTCAGAAGGTAATCAGTCTTCAACATGCGCTATTTAATCGTTACTAACTCATCAATGTTATAGCGAGTATGTAACAAATGTTGAAGGCTGATTACTTTCTGAATAAGAATTACTAATGAAAACTATGTTTGCAAATTGTATTATTGGTCCTAACATCATTTAATATATGCCAGCTGTAAATTTGAAAATTTTGCTGGATTTAACTATAAATTAATATAATGAACTTAAAGTTACGAAGATTAAATATTCATGCTTTCATTCTGAAATGCTTTAGATTAGCCTATATAATTGCATTTAGGTACAAAGATAAAAAAGCCATTCTCATCCTTTAAAAGTCTCTATTTTGCATTTGGGTTTGAGAGTGTCCTGCATACTCTCTATAATATCTCTGATTTAGTATCATGATTAAACAGCTCATGTCAAAGGCTGGTTATCTTCTGATTAAGAATAATTGATGAAAACTCCACTCGTTAACTATATTGTTGTAAAAGTAGATTGTAAAATATATTTCATGTTATAAAATATAAAACAGATTTTTAATTATTGATATTATATAGAAAGAAGGCAAAAAAATGCATGGAGCATATTACATGTACATATATAATATATGGACTTATAGATTTTTTTAAAAAAAAATTAAATATTACAATATTTTTCTACTTTAATAAACCAGTTGTTTTTGTTTTTATTCACTATTCTGCTCCTGTAAAATATTTTCTACAAACAGTAATAGAAACTGAGACAATAAAACACTTTTCCAACATTCTTATTATAAACCAATGTTAATCTCATATTGTTTCTTATAATCTAGCATGTTTTTTATAGGAGTCACTAGGATTATATGTTATTTTTATTAGCTTGTCTCTAATTTTTGAGTCTTAGATAAAAATAACATAATTAGCTAAGACAATAAATTATTCACTGGATTAAAACTTTTATTATATATGCGGGGGGGGGGGGAATTCTACCATGAAAAATAAGATAAAGTTTCAGTGCCTATTTGATACTTTTTTTTTGTTTTAAATGATTCATAGCGGATGTCAAATTCTGTGATTTATAAATGTAACCGTAACCTAAATACACATTATTATCAATTTCATTCTTATTCTCTCTTCTCACACTTTTCTTGTAATCTAATTTTAATTACAAAATATAGAATACATTTTTTTTTTCTTAGTTAATGAACAATCAAAAATGAGTTGTTATATCTTAAAATATATCAGAAATTGTAAACTAAAAACATTTGATAAAATTATCCCAAAATGTTAAAATATTTTACGAAAGAAATTAAAATAGTTTTTTTTTTAATGTGTCAAAGCGTTGGCCGGGAAGCGAACCCCGGGAAAACTGCTTGTAAGGCGGCTGTGCTAACCACTCGGCCACCAACGCTTGACCGGAAATTAAAATAGTTCATTGTAATAACTCTAATAATGTATTCTTCTGTCAAATCCACATTGACTCATAGCAATCATATGTTTAGTATTCATTATCTTGATGATGAAGTCATCGATGCCATTGCATTTTGCTCTTTTTCTCATCAATCAGGATCTCTCTAAGAATTATATAACCTTCTACTGAAATGGATTACTTCCTGATATTACCAAAAACAGAACAATTTTAATCTAATCATTTTTGCTTCAAGCATCATTACTTTTTTTATAATTATCAGTGTAAAATCTTTATATCCATGGACAACTGTGGAAAACACCGCGGTTTAAACAATTTTGATTTATACTGTGTGTCCCTATATCTAAAACTATACTTCCCACTGTTAGTAAATCTCTTGAATGTTGATTACTTTGTTCCTGATAAATAATCCAAGGAGCCATAAACTGTCAAATACTTCTATGCCTTCATTAACAATTTTAAAGTAATGGCTGCCTTTGATATGCTAATCTTTGTTTTATTTGTATGCAGACAATCTTTTTATTTTGTTTTTTAACTTTTTAGGACTTAAAAATCCTTCTATATTTTCAGTCATGCTGTGTGATCATAGGCAATCTGAAGTGGTTTATGTTTTTCACCGGACTTGAATTCACATTCAGCTTAACATATTCTGGTTTCCTATATTGAATATTTATATACGAGTTTCATGGGTAAATAACAATATGCAGTACTTGGTGATTCCTTTTCAATAAACAATTATTCTTCTCTTTTACTTTTTTTTGCATATTTTCATATATTGATATATATATATTTTTATAATACTACTTTCATATACACTTCAATGCAAACAAATTTTCTTAAAAAACTTCTTTATTTTCCTTACAGTTTCAACTGTCCAGCAGACTTCATCAGAACTCTGATGAAGTCTGCTGTACAGTTGAAACTGTAAGGAAAATAAAGTTTTTTTAAGAAAATTTGTTTGCATTGAAGTGTATATGAAAGAAGTATTATAAGAAATATATATATATATCAATATACAATTCTGAAAATCTTAAAAAAATACAGTAATGGATGAAATAATAATGGAATGTCCTTATTGTTTAGAAGTTTTCAAAAAGTTTGAATAGTGGACAATTTATGAACTTTGAACTTCAGAGTTGTCCACTCTGTCATTGCATAAAATCATAGAAGGCCATAATACAAATAATGATGCCACTTAACAAAACACTGAAAATGTGTGCCTCTTCGAAATATGGAGCAGAATGTAAATGTAAATAGAAATTTTAAAAATGTCTCTAGACAACATAATGGAAAATATAAACAGTTTCAACTTTATAATTTTTGATTGTTTTTCCATTAAAAAATATATTGAGAAGTTGGAATAAAATTTCTCAACTTATCAATTAATGACATCTATTCTGAATGTGTACCATGTTTCATAGTTATAGAAAAATTAGTTGAGTTGTTTTAATTCATTTGGAAAGTATTACAAAATTTTAATAAAGCTTCTGATATGAAGATAATCTTCTAATATTCACCATACTTTAAAATTCAATTAGCGATGTTAAATACTAGTAAACTTTCAATCATCTATGTTCTTTATTACTGTTTTACAATACTTTTATTCCAACCCACTATGACAGTTTTGATTGCCCCAGCAATCTTCTTCAGAACTTCTATTTATATTTCCAACTCTTAACTAGAAGTTGAATAGAAGTTCTGAAGAAGATTGCTGGGGCAATCAAAACTGTCATAGAGAGTTGGAATAAAAGCATTGTAAAACAGTAATAAAGAACATAGATGATTTAATAATATATGGATTTAACAATGCAATAAGAAATATACAGTTATAAAGTTTCAATCCTTGTCACAAGATAAAGGTTTTGAAAAATAAGACTGGTCATCTTATATTTTGTACCTACATGCAATTATATAGGCCAATTTTAAGCATCTTGGACTGAGAGTATGATTATATTACATTATTCACTTCTCGAGACTTGGATGGAGAGTTTACTAGTTTTAACATTGCTAATTGGATATTTATGTATGGTGGTGTAAGAAGAATGATTACATTCATATCAGAATTACAGTTTGACACTGTGCTGGTAAAAAATTTCGAGATTATTTACATTAAAGCTTGTTTTATTTTTTAAATATTATATCATTTAAGATTTCAACTATAATCTAATTCGTAAATCTATAAAATCGTCAAATAGTAATTTATTTTATTGTTAATAAAGAAACTAAATAGTTTTTATTTTTTGCAATTTAATAATATATATATATATATTAATGCAAATTAAAAATCAAAAGAGTAATACGAAAATTCCTAATCAAATAATAATGCAATAATAGATAAAAACAGTCATCTATCATTATAAATCATATTTTCCTCAACAATAATGTTTTAAAAAAATAGATACAATATGTCAGAGAGAAGACAATAGTTTGAATTAGATTTAAAGTGCATTGGTTGTACATATATATAAACGTGTATGGGTATGTTGGTTATATATGCTTCTAATTTTTTTTCTCATGTGTCATAGCATCAGCCGGGAAGCAAACCCGCTAACCCGGGACAACTGCTTGCTAAGCAGCTGTCACCTCTCGACCACGAATGCTTGACTTCTAATGTTTTTTTAATATGAAATTAGTACTGATTGATAAAGCTTTTTTTCTTTGTTTTTAAATGTAACACTTTACAGCTTAGAACGGTACTAATCTTATATATATACTACATTTGCAACACAACATCCAAATTTAATAAGCTAATAGAAAATCCACAATTTGTTAAGGTAGCGCCGCCTTGAGAATAAATTCTATTGGTTTATTAAGCTGTAAATTACAAGTGGAAACGGGTTAGATAGCAATTGGCAATTTATGGTTTAATATTTATAAACACGTGAGCAAATAAACAGATACATAAATGATATTTAATCATAATAAAAAAATAGCATAATGCAGTTTATTTACAAATTATGTTCATATTTTATGTGTGTGTGTGTGTTTGCGTGTATATCTTTTTAAGAAGTTGTTTAAATATACACATATACGCTTTTGACAATTTACATACAAATATATTTATACACTTCTGAATCAATGTACCCAAAACTTGATAAAATAACAGGAGACCTATCATAACTTTATTAATATGCAGTGAAAACTTTTACTTCAAGGACTTTTTGAACTCTTATGTGGGTGAAATTACATAACATTTGAATAATGGCAAGAAAAATATTGTCATTTCTTGGGGGGGATCTCAGTTTTTCTAATATCAATGAAACATTTTGACCGGTTGTTCAAGAATGATCTGCAGAGAATATGTGTGCCAGATGTTTGGAAAAGTCGTGGGAGATATATAACAATGCTCATATTCATCTAATCCATATTACATCTTCACAAAGTATTTATTGGCTTGAAAGATGGCAACTCATCTGGAAATAATGTTTTTACCATTGAAATTAATCTAATTTTTAAATATTTCAAACAATCTGATACTATAACCTTTCAGTGCAGAATAGTAGTTGAATTAAGAACATTACGTAATACGACTACTCAAATCATGATAGTACTATTATCATATTTCACAACCGAGAGAAGACAAGCTGATTGTAAGATTTCTTTTAGTGATAACTAAATTTAAACTTTTTCAATTATTGAAAAAGTATAAATAATAACTTATCTAACAATAAAAGATGTTTATAAGTGCTTATATATGAGGTATATGGTATTTTATTTATAAATATAAGAATTCTAGTCATCCATTGTCCAGTTTTTTTGCATGTGAAACTATCATTTTTTTACTTAATAACATTCCTATCAAAATTTAATGACTTTTGAAATAATAGTTCAGTCATGATTGGTCTGCTTTTGAAGTGGATGATATATTGTTATAATAGATATTAGAGATCAGATGAAGTATTGATTTGCATGCAATAGTTTTGTGTTTCATGGTATAGTTCTTTATATTTCCATCAGTCTCTCACAATAAGTATTGATTTCTGAGTATCTTCAAGCAGGTTTATCTTTCACTTTTAGTAAAATGCATTCACCACCTTATGGATGTCAACCTTAAAAATAAATCAGATTGTTAATTTGATCACTGTTGCTTTTGCTAATCAGATATCAACTATTTGACCCTTTTCTTACAGGTTTATGAAAGAAGCTTCATATCTGGTTAGACTTCTATTTATAAAAGAAAATTTCATGACATAAAAAATTTACCATTACTATGATTAGGTGGTCCTGTTATTTTATCCAACTTATAAACACATGTGCCAATATGCTGATTATATTTTAATATTTATTTATTATAATTTTAGAATTGGTATAGTAAACATATTAGGAAATTGACGTTTTGTTTACATATATATACACACACAAAAAAAAATACTGTTGCTGCAAAACTTGGGTTATCTTTTAACAAGTGTTTTTTTTTTTTAGTTGTTTAAATAGAAATTTATTTATCATAGCTTATCATTCCTTTAGTATATAGATGTTTAATAAATGACTTTATTTATGGCAGTTTCTAATTTAAAAAAACTATTCATCTAGGTGTATACTAACACCAACAAGTAGGTGACTCTAATTATAGTTCTAAAATCCTCAGGATAGCTCTGCCACCTAGCTGACAAAGCAATAATCTTTTTCCTTAAAGGAAAACAAAAAGGATATCCCCTTTGTTTGTAAATTTTGTTGTAAGTTTGAAATAAATATGTTGTTGCAACCAGCATTTTTGTATTTTATGAATATTGCAAACACCAAATTTAAACTTTTTTTTTCCCATTTAAATTTTTGAATTGAATTTTAAAACGATTTTATGTCTACATATACATATATTAAGAGAATAATGTATCATTATACTAAAAAGTAATTGTTTTAATCACTAAAGATAATATAACAATCTATAAACCACAGGATATATTCCATACCCAGGATTGATATCTCCATAAATCATCCACTATCAACCCAGTAGTGACATTATAGACTCCTGTTTAGTCAATGTACTGTAAGAAGTTAATGTATTAAAAAAACCAATATTCTCCCTAAATAAAATTCTTTTAAAACTAAAGATAATATAAGTATTACAGAAACTACATATAACAAAAAAAGTGTAAGGTAAGAAAAGAATTTGGTTACAATAATAGAGAACGAGGGGGGAAATGACTACAAACTCAAATTGGTATTTCTACTATTATTGTAATAATAAGAGTACCGAACTCTCCATACAGTAGTATGAAATTGTGATCATGTGATATTATTGTAATAATAACTGAAATGAATTAGAGTTGAGCTGAATTCATCTCTGGACAAAAAAAAATAATTGAAGACAATAGCTAAAAATAGTTTAACAAAAAAAAGGAATATAAAAAAACTGTTCAAATTCATTGAAGGATCGTATTTATTGTGATTTGATCTATCTATGCACTCACATATACATTTTAAAATATTGGTACAGCATTCTATATTTTATGTGTCAGCTTGTGTTAGCTTAGGCAATAAATAATATCTATTTATATTAGCTTACTATGTAAAAGCAAATATTAACAACAGATATATGAATATATTGGAAAATCTAAAGCATGTGTAATATATATATATACATTGATTTTTTCCTTCATTGTATTTGTAAATGTTTGTTCATCTGCATAACAAAGTGGTTATTTTCTTTTTTATAACCTAACACTAAGTCCATGTGATCATGGTGAACTTGACTGAATGTGCATATAGAACTAGGTTATAACAAAGAAAGTAACCACTTCATTACGTAGATGAACAGTTGTTTGTAAAGTTGAATATATATATATATATATTCATAGATTGTTGCTATAATAAAGAATTAGGAATAAAAAGATTATATCCATGTAAACAGAAATAACTTTTTGCTTTTTTTATTGTTGCTATGAAACTATCAATTACTATCAATGTACAATATCTCTGAGGCTAGATACTTTTCTCTCTTAACCTATAATAGCTCTTCTGTTGAGTTTACATGGATATAATCTCCTTATATACATATATAGGATGGATCAGCTGATTAGAGTGTTACCTTAAAATTCAATACTCAAGAATTTAAGAGTCCAGGTTCAAATTCCATGCTAGTAATGTCACTAATCAGGGACACCTGAAGAAGAGGGGGAAATAATACCTCTCAAAATGTTGTGCACATACTAATCTGTTTGATGTGCTATTACTGACAGTTGAATGTATTTGGAATATTTAAGTAAAGTTAAATTTTTCTAAAGACATTCAATACGCATATTAGATTATGGAAATAGTCCTATATAAAAATACAACTAGAACACCATCATCACAAACCTTCAGGAAATATATGTAATATAGTTTAAAAAGATTACTGAACTATGAGAGATAATTAATTATAAAAGCAGGGATGTATAAACTTTTTTTACTAAAAAAAATCAGCTTCTTCTTTTAGATTGTTAATACTTAGATGAATGTTCTTTCAATACTTACACATCATTTTCAAAACTGTATTTAATTAAAATATATCAAATTGAGTATTGTAAGCACTGGAAATGAGATGCCTGTCATGTTTGATTTCAATTAGTCTCCTGAGCAGCTAATGAAATTATGTTTGATTGACAGAAACACTTCATGTAAAAGATTAATTGATTTTTTATCGAATGTTGCCATATATATGAACATTAGTTTCAATAAATTTCTTTAGAGGTATAAATAATTAACATTAATAGATTCCATATATATATATAATGGTATCACTTTTATTAATGACTCCTGTAAAAGTTCCAAAAGACTATAAAATATCTGTAAATGATATAAGTATAAGAAATGTTATTATTTCATATTTGTGTGGTGTTTAATTATATATATTGTAATGGGCACATACGCCATTACATTATTTTTTTCTAAAATTAAACATGAAAAGTAAAAGTTCGCAAATAAAAACTTTTTTTTGGGAATTAAAAATTGAAAGTTAAAATTCTATCTTAATCTTGTATATATATAAAATCGCACAGATGAAAAAAAATTATTAAAAGAAAACTTTATTAAGGAAAGAAAAAAGGTTTTTTAAAACTAAATTTTCAGAAAAAAGAACTTAAAAGATTTAATTAAAGATAAAAATATATATTCAAGAATGTATATAAATTAATTAATGCTATTGTAAAATGGAAATGATTATATTAATTAGTCCAAGTGAACTAGCCCTTGGGCATTTCAAAATATATAAGCAAAGGTCAGATAAGAGGAAAAACAATAGGAACAGAATGGCCAATGAAAGAAATCCATCTGGGAAACGGACCTCAATGAAAAGACCATCACCATCGTCATGATGTAATGTTGAGTTAATCCGCAAAATTAATATAAAAAGAAAAAGTTTGGAAATAAATTTTAGTGAGTAAAGGAGAATTAAGAGAAGACAGAGATGTGTTAAGTCAGAGAGTTGGAGGTGAAGGGATTGAAAGATGCACTTTCAATTCCTTCAGTTATCAAAAAAAATGAAACATCATTTTCCCCATATTGTGGACTATAGGACATCTGGGCCCGGCAATAAAATACCAGCTACCATAAAGGACCAACAGCTAACTGGATACCAATATTTTCAGGACAACGGGGGAATTCACTTTCAAAATTACAAACAACTACAAAATATGGACCTTTTAAAACTGTAAGAACTTTAGATAATTCATGAACATTAAATGTAAAACTTTCCCAGTATTTAAATGATAGCAATAGAACCCTATCTGACCAACGTAAATTAATATGAATAATGTCATTTGATGTATTTTTTAAAATCATTTCCATTTAATTTTTTTTTTTTTGTTCTTTTAAGTTTTTATTATGATTTTTTTTTTTGTTTAACAACTTTTAATAAATGTTAAATTTAAGTCAGGCATGAATGTCTGCATAGATTTGTAAAATTATATATGTTAGTTTAAGGGAGGGTAATCTTAGGTTATTTGTTTCATAGTTAAATTGGGTCAATGGATTGGATATATTGGTGTAATTAGTAGATGTAGTATGAGGTTCGCTACGGGCAGGATCGCATTATATGCCGCACACCCCTTTTTTGCCTATGGAATGGGATAGTAAGATGGAAAATGTAGTCCCTTCCTATGGAGTTTTTTTTTATTGCTCTTCTTGTCAGACAGATGTAATATTCCTGTCTTGACAAGAGTCAATGTCTTCTAACCATGCTGTTCAGATGTACATTCCTGACATTATGATATTTTGTGCTGTCGTATTCATGCTACATTGAATACATCTGTATATCAGATAGATTGGCGTTGGTTTGACTGCGAACTTTTGGCCTAAGGTTAAATCAAGGATAGAATATTTTCTTTTCAAATGCAATCTATGTAGTCTATTCATACTCGACACTTTAATAAAATATTCAACTCATCTGTGCGAACTTATAAAAGTGAAAATGTAAATTAAATTCTAAAATCAAGTTAAATTATAAAGTAAAAGTAACACTAAAATGATTCAAAATTTATATGTGCATTAATACATGTTTGTGTGTATAATTACTGGCAGTGGCTTATTTTATTCTTTTTTAATATTGAAATATTCTTAGATAAGAATTTATAAAATATAAATCTCTGCTGTTCCACTGAGATAGTGACATTGGGCTAACGGTCGGAATAAAATTTATATAATTTTTTTTCTTAACTTATGTAGCTGCCTACTATATAAATTTTCTAGGTTCAAATGGCCTAGTGGCACTCTGTCAGCAGATATGATAACACTCTCTCTTTCGGACTGTTATAATATATATAATAGTCTTTTTATTATTTTGAATATTCTTTAAACAGCCATCTGAACTACATATTCAAGTTTATTAATTGTCTTATAAATATATTTTTATGTAGAATAAGAACAAAATTTGTTCTATTAATTACAATGTATAATATAATCCCAAGCAAAACATTTTACATTTACAATATGAAGTACATTACTCAATAAAAGCCTAACCAAATTTATAACAGGAATATTCATGTAATTAAGAAATTTGATGTGGTTTGTTTGCAGCAAGCTTCCCCAGATTTTAAAAATATGTCTAATTTTATGCATGACCTCTTGAATTTCTTTTTTACAGTAATGTCCAATAGAATGTGAATATTTTTTTCATATAGTACTAGATGGAAAATCATTTGTTATGTAGAATGTTTTTAAACGCTTTTATTTAAATTAACACTCTGTTTGTTTATTTAGATAAAATTTTAAAATTGAGGTTAATATATTTTATCTCAAATTTTGTACATGTATTATAAATCAATATGATGCAATATAATAATGAAATATTTCAGGGTGATGCCCTCATTTCAAAACTGTAAAGATGTTGGTGGACAGAATAACAAGTACATTGATAGGTGATATATATATATATATTATAATGATCCGGAGAATAACTCTTAATGTGATCTGCACTATAGGGCGCCATCTAGGCATTTGAACCTAGAAAATTTATAAAGTAGGCAGATACGTAAGTCAAAAAAAAATTTTTTTATCATTTTATATTTTTTGATATCCGGTCGTTAGCCCATTGTCACTAGCTCAATGGAACAGCAAAGATTTATATTTTACCATAAATTCTTATCTATGAATATTTTAAAAAGGGATAAAAATAAGCCACTGCCATAATTAACATACAAACATTTATTTACGCACATATATATGAAATTTAACATTATTATTTTAGTATGTTTATTTTAGATTTTAATTAAGTTCGCACAGATAGATTTATGAAAGTTTGTTTTATAATGTTGAGTATAGATTGGTTACATAGATTTCACGGTTAAAAACATTTCAAAATAAACATAAACGATCAAAATACAAAGTCATTGATACCATCAATTGCAGAGGGAAATTTATAAGTAACCCAATAGCATTCATCATAAGATGCCCGCATTGACACCAATAACTAAAAAGACATCCGAATAAATACATTTTAGATACTCACCGTAAGGTATCATTATTTACCGAATGTCTATATATTTTGATCAAATATGAAAACCAAAACATAATTAACCAATAACGAATTCATGTAAACGTCTATACCCAACTTAAATTTAATGCATTTTTATTTAGGGTGTCGAGTATGAATAAACTACATAGATCTGCATTTGAAAAGAAAATATTCTTCCCTGATTTAACCTTAGGCAAAAAGTTCGCAGTCAAACCGGCATCAATCCATCTGATACATTTATGTATTCAATGTAGCATGAAAATACGACAACACAAAATACTATACTGTCAGGAATGTACATCTGAACAGTAAGTAGAGTTAGAGAAGACATCGTCTCTCCACCAACAGGAATGCTACATCTATTGGCAAGTAGAACAATAAACAAAAAACTCCATAGGAATGGATTGCGGTTCTTTGCCGACTTACAAACCCATCCATAGGCAAACAGAAGGTGTGTGGCGTATATATGCAATCCTGCCCATAGCGGATCTCATACTACATCTACTAACTACATCAATATATCCAATCCATTGACCTAATTCAACTATGAAACAAATAACCTAAGATTTACCCTCCCCTAATATAACTTTACAAATCTATATAGCCATTCACGCCCGACTTAAGTTTAACATTTATGTAATTTAGTCTAACGAAAAACAAAAATCATATTAAAAACTTAAAAGAACAAAAAAAAAAATGGAAATGATTTTAAATAAAAAAAAAATACATCAAATAACATTATTAACATTAATTTACGTTGGTCAGATAGGATTCTATTTGTATTATTTACTAAAAGGTTTAGAATTTAGAGTTCTTATTGTTTTCAAATGAATATAAAGTTCTTACGATTTTTAAAATGTCCAGCTTTATCCTTTACAGTTGCTTGCCGTTGTTGGTAATTTTGAACGGGAATTCCCATGCCATACTGAAGATATTGGTATCCAGTTAGCCGTTGTTTTTATTTATCCGGAGGTCTTTACTTGAGCTGGTCCTTAACGTAGAAAACGATGTCATTTCTCTTTCTTTTTTAGCAGAACTGAAGGGATTGAAGAGTGCGTCTTTTCAATCCCTTCTCCTTCGACTCCGCACTAACACATATCTGTCCTCTCATAATAACTAATTAATTCTTTTATTTTCAAACCTTTCCTTTTATAATAATTTTGTGGATTAACTCAACATTACGTCATGATGGTGAAAACCTTTTCATTGAGGTCCGATTTCCCGATGGATTTCTTTCATTTGCTAAAAGTTTCTATTGTTTTCCTATCTGACCATTGTTTATACATTTAAATGCCCAAGGGCTTGTTCACTTGGACTAATTAAAATAATCATTTCCATTTTTCAATAACATTAATTAATTTGTTTTCAAACTTAAAGATATATTTTTATCTTTAAATCTTTACTGAAAATTTAGTTTTAAAATACTTTTTCTTTAATAAAGTTTTCGTTTAATAATTTTTTTTTCATCTGTGCGATTTATATATACGAGTTTAAGATAGAATTAATTTTCAATTTTTATGTCTTAAAAAAAAAAGAAGTTTTTAAATGCGAACTTTTTATTTTAATTTCATGTTTAATAATAAAGAAAAATAATGTAATGGCATATGTGCCCATTACAATATATATATATATGTGGGGGGGTGTATAAATTTATAAATAAATATTAAAAAATACAATATTTAAAAGTTTATAAAAATATATCTATAACTGTCACTTAGAAGCGCTTTCAACTATCTTTGTAGTTTTTATCAACTAATAATTTAAAATGTCAGCTTTCCCATAATTCCATGATGTCAACTTTCCCATAATTCTGTGATCTTAATGTTTGCTGCTTGCCTATTAATTAAATCTTTCTTGTATTTATATATTAACATCGCTTCTTTAATTATTCTTTTATTATTATTTCTTTCAGTTTCCAATATTTTTACATTACTATAATTAAAATCAAAACCATATATACATGATTTATTATAGTCATAAAAGACAGAAGCTGATAAATTATCATTATTTTTATAATTTTGTTTTGTATTTTTAACCCTTTTTAATAATAACAAGTGCTCCTTTGTTCTTTTTTCCAATGTGCACCTCGATTCACCTATATATCCACTGCCACATCTAAATGTCCATTTGTAAATGATACAATTTTTATTTGACAATAAAGTCTTATCTTTTGAATTGTTTATTAATTTATTTAATGTAGGTGGTGCATAAAATGCAATATCACATATACCTTTATAAATTTTCTTAATAAAACTTGCCTGTTGATTCAAAATATATGGTATTGATATCCACAATTTTTTATCAGAAGAATTAACATTATTATTTATATTATTTTTATATTTAGAATTAAAATTTTTAACACTATAATAAACCCAATCATAATTATATCCAACAATTCATTATAATAAATTTCAATATTTTTGGTTTTATCCGATGCATATTTACAAAGGTAAATATAAAAATAATATTAATAATAATGTTAATTCTTCTGATAAAAAATTTTGGAGATCAATACCATATGTTTCAAAACAACAGACAAGTTTCGTTAAAAAACTTTATAAAGGTATATGTGTTATTGCAATTTATGCACCACCTACATTAAATATAATAATAAATAATTCAAAAAATAAGACTTTATTAACAAATAAAAATTGTATCATTTACAAATGGATGAGTAAGTGTGGCAGTGGATGTATAGGTGAATTGAAGTGCATATTGGAAAAAAGAACAAAGGAGCACCTGTTATTATTAAAAAGGGTTCAAAATACAAAACAAAATTATAAAAATAATGATAATTTATCAGCTTCTGTCTTTTATGATCATAATAAATCATGTATATATGGTTTTAATTTTAATTATAGTAACCTAAAAATATTGGAAACTGAAAGAAATAATAATAAGAGAAAAATTAAAGAAGCAATGTTAATATATAAATACAAGAAAGATTTAATTAATAGGCAAGCAGCAAACATTAAGATCACAGAATTATGGGAAAGTTGACATCATGGAATTATGGGAAAGCTGACATTTTAAAGTATTGGTTGATAAAATTATAAAGATAGTAGAAAGCATTTCTAAGTAAAGTTTATAGATATATTTTTTATAAACTTTTAAGTACTGTATTTTCTAATATTTATTTATAAATTTAAGTATATTATTTTGAAGAAATACACACATCGATTTGTAATATATATATATTTAAAAAGCTTAGTCTAAAGGAGTTTTAGCAATTATTTAAAATTAAAGTAAAAACAAATCTTCACATAACCACCATTTCATATGCTTATACATGCTATTAATAAGAGTGCCAAATTTCCCATGCAGTAATGCCACCAAATACAAGTCTTTGTAATCAATGAATATAGGATGTTTAGTGCATAAAATCTCTATCTCGTGCCACTCATTCAATATCCCCAGACTAATTTCATCAGTACAGAACCTTGAATTTGGGAGCACTTTACCTAGATTTAGGATTCTAAGATTTAGGTGCAGTGCTCCCAAATTCAAGGTTTCTCACTGATGAAAACTACAATCTAGAAATTAGTCTAGGGATGTTGGAAGAGTAGGCACTAGATAGTGATTTTATGCACAAACCTTCCTGCATCAATTGATTACAAAACTTGCACTTGATGTCACAACTGTACGGAGAGTTTGGTACTCTTAAAAACAAATCTTGATTGTTGAAAGTGTTCTTTTTTAAAAAATGTAGGAATTTTTTTGTCTTGATTGTAAAAATTGATTTTTTTAAAAACACTTAAACAAGACTATATTGTAAACAAATTTTAATATGCTTAACTTTACTTTCAAATATTAAGAAGACTGTGTTATTAGGAATAATTGCAAAAATTATCTAAATGCTAAAAACTTAAAAATAATATGCATAAAAAATATTTTATAACAAAGGCTTTTATTTACTAAAGTCTAAAAAGCCTAAACATACTTTCTTCTCTAATTACAATTGGGAATTTTATATTTGACTTGAAATAAAAGTATGCATGTTTAGAAAATAATTAATTCAATTCCTTGTAAAAAGTAGGAATTGAATTAATTTCTGAATACCATGCTTTTATTTAATGTTGAATATAAAAAAACTCATTGAAAAAAATTAAAAGACTGAAGTGGATTTGGGCTAGACATATTTCTAGAAGAGATGATAATAGAAGGACAATTAAAATCTTAAACTGGATTCCAAAAGATAGTAAAAGATTCAGAAAGAGACCACATGTGAGATGGATGGATGAAATAAGAAAGTGTGCAGGGGTGAGGTGGAGAATAGAAGCTAAAGATTGGAGAAGATGGATTGAACTTGGATTGATAATGGTGGTGCAGAGCATGATGCTTACAGTCTCCAACATGTCCAGGACTTTTTTCAACTTTGGAGACAATCTTTTTGATGCCAAAGCATGTCAATAAAGAAAACAGTGTGTACCTTGCAAATGCAAAATCTCTTGTTTTATCAGTGCAAAAAATCCTCATTTATTTTTTAGCACCACCATTAGTACACACACAACCAATAATTTAGATATCTAAGTTGTATTTTGCAAAGAAGTCTTTTACACACTGGAAGACATCTTTTTCTTTGTAGTTATTTTCAATTCTTCACAGAACATGGAATCTTCCATTATAAAACCATCATGGACATACCTCACTAATGTGATGAAGTGATTACAATTTGCAACATCAGTTTCATCCAATTAGAGAGAGATCTTCAAGGGATTGGTCCTGATATCTGTGATAACTTGGTCCAAAGTGTCCAAACTCAAATCACCAATTCAGCTTTGATTAACATTATTTGATAATGGCACTAATTTAAAATTGTTTGAAACTTCTTTTCCCAGAACAATTGTTGCCATTTATAATGCACATAGTTTTATCACCTCTTTTGCAATTGTATGGGATTCCTTGGATTTGGCTACTTTATATGTCATGTGGTATGAAGCCATCAACAGTGGTTTGACAGTAGATATAAAATCTAAATTTTGGAAGGGTTGCTTGAGAATCAAAGTGGAACCTTTTGGCTTTCAATAATTCAAAATCATGTCCTGCAACATCTGCTTGACTATGCCAATTGTTGGATTGTTCCAGAAGCTTAGATGGTTTTTTTATTTGCATTTGAAAAGACTGGGTCACAAAGTATGCACATGGGTTTTTGCAGATTCTCAGTTGATCCAATGCAAGTGAAATCAAACTGCACATAACTGTCATTCCATTTCCTTTTCTTTGACATAATGAGGGTTAATTAATAATTTAAAAATTATAATCTGAAAAAAAAAGAATTAAGTTAATTAGAAGAAAAATAACAGTAAAATAACATTAAATATAAAACAGGCAAAACTCACTATATGTATTGCCACACACAGCAAGCTAAAGTAATCAATGGATGCCAGAAGGCTTGTGCATAAAATTCCCATCTAGTGTCTACTCATCCAATATCCCCAGACTAGTTTCTGGCTTGTGGCTTTCATCAGTGAGGAGCCTAAGGATCTGAGAGCACTGACGAAGGCCATAAGCCAGAAACTAGTCTGGGGATATTGGATGAGTAGGCACTAGATGGGGATTTTATACACAAGCCTTCTGGCATTCATTGATTATTCTAGCTTGTTGTGTGTGGCAATATGTATAGTGAGTTTTGCCTGTTTTAAAACAGTTATACACAAGCACAAGAAGTGTGGTCATGTGATGTTTATCGGCTTAACATTAAATATAATCACTATTTGTCTGAACATTGCATAAACACAGAATTAACAATGTGCTGACTATCATGCATGGGTTTATATATTCCATGAAACATTCTAAAGTGACATCATTAATTAATTCTTAATATCTCTGGAAGTTTATCAAGTCATGATCACGTGAATACATTACACAAATAAATGATAAGAAATAAAAATTGAACAAAATTTTTGAATATATAGGACAGTATCCTTAATGTAAACAAAAAAAAACTGAAATGTTATCTCACATCCATTGGGGATGCAAGCACCCCTGTTTGGTAAACCCTGGTCTAGATAACATCTTGTAATTCCATATTTATCCACTTACAATTTTGCAATCATACAAACTCCCAATGATAATACATTTTTTAAAAATTTGAAAACAATTTTAACAAAAAATTTCCAATTTTTAGAACTATGTAAAAGTAAAATGCAGAAAACAAAGAATAAATAAAAATAATTAAAATATACTTTCATTTGCGTAAAGCACTAAAAATCAGAAAATAAATTTTCTTCAACTCTCACAATATTATTGGTATTATGCAACCAAAAATAAAAGTTTAGGGTGCTTATGATGTGAAATGCTCTTAGTTACACTGAATATTTTTAAACATAAGTGGGGCATGCTTTTACTTGTGGTCACATAATATAAATAATGCTGTCAAAGTTGAAGAAAAAATTTTAATCACTTTATAGTGCATTTATGTGAATAACTGTGTTTTTTATTGCTCTCAATTTTTTCTCCTATTATGATACATTATTATCCTTAATATGTTGGGCTAATTTAATTTATTGCCAACCAAATGTCTTTAGAAATTCTGTTATCTCTTTCTTAGTTGGAATCTCCACAATTCCTTCCTATAAAGCTGTGACTAAATGCCTTACAAAACTGGATATTTAAATTTACTTTAAACAGCTTAGGGGAAAAGTTGCATGATAGAATGAATAAACCTCCATCTGATTGTTTAATGCTGTTATTGAATTCCTGAATGTGTTTAAAGATGTATTTGAACCTAGTAATTTGTTTAATATAAAACTAATTAATTAAAGTAAAATTAGATGGCTTGGTTTTTAAAAGTGTGAGTTAAATTAATTATTAGCAATTTTTTCTAATCTCAGTACTTTTTTGCCATCTGACACCTATAGATTACTAAAGCTTGCACCAAATGACAAAAATAACAAAAGAATTTGCTAATGAATAACAATGTGTAAGCTAAGGTCACATGATTTTTAATTAAATTGATTGGCTAAAGAGTTTGAAAACCCTTAAAATGTTGGGTCAGCATGAGAAATTATTTTTAAAAGTTTATGCTAAATCACTTAGCATATATTAGTAAAATTAAAAAAATTTTAATAATAAAAGAATGTCTTATTAACAGTATGGTTCCAATCATCATCATCATCATTGCAGGATGAAGATCTCTCCAAGTTCAATCCATCTTCTCCAATCTTTAGCTTCTCTTATCCACCTCCCTCCTGCACACTTTCTTATTTCATCCATCCATCTCACATGTGGTCGCTTTCTGGATCTTTTATAATCTATGGTTTCTATTATAATCATGCCGTTTTGTTAGTCAAATAAATTTCAATATATAAGGCAGTAAAAAATATAGCACTCGTTACCAAGTCTTATGCAACAGGTTATAGTACTTTATTAAATTGATTAGCAAAACTTTGATATACTTATAGATAGTTCTAGCTTTAAATGAATGCACTGAATTCTCAAACATTACAATTTTAATAATTAAATTTACTTTTCAGAGAGATATTGTGCCAGTCATTCTATTTCAATTTATGGGTGTTGTTAAAGACTATCATCTGAGAAAGTAGAAGAAGAAGATGGAATAAAAAATGAGTTGAGCTTTACCTTCATAGGTTAGGCAAAAATAATTATTTTTTAATTGATAAAGATGTCTTTAAAAAATTTAAATAAGAAATAAGGGCCATTTTGAAGATGAAGCTGTTATAAATCATAAATCCAAACAAATTTACTAAACTTCATACACTTCAACTGAAAAAAAAAATTAAAAAAAGAATTCTAAAAATATATCAAATCTGGCAGCTTATATTCAAATGGGATGTCAGTGTTTTAGTTCAGGAAAGTGAAATTGATAATGTCACTGCAATTTCTAGATCACATTTGAAGAATTTATTTAGAGATGAAGGAACCATTTCCTAAAATGCCTAGAATCAAAATTATATACACTCATTAAGAAACTGACTGTCATATTTCTTTATTGACACTCCAATTCAAAACCAAGGGTCTTATACTTCAACTAAAAAATGTATTCCTAATATAATCTATAAATATGAATTGTGTTAAAAGTATTGTCTGACTACTAGCTTTGCTTTATATACAGTATGTCCCAGTGAAAAAGAGAATGATTCTCTCTCTAAAAGCTTTCGCAGTACCATATCTGAATCAATGCATGTGTGACATTATGACATAGTTTTTTTCATCACCAAAATTTTATGGTTCTAGCATAATTTAATCATGAGTTATGACATGAAATGTGATAGCGTGTTTCATACCTTGGTAGATTTCTTCAGTGATCTCTTTCTCCCCTCCCCCCCAATCATATTCAAGCATGTGAAAATGTTCATTACCATATGCAGTTTGAATCGTTTCAACATTTTAGTAACAATTTTCCTAACTTTGACTAAAAAATGTCTTCCCAATATAATCTATAAATATGAATTGTTATTTTTTTATCATCTCCTCTTATACACTTTAATGCAATGGTTTTTATAATTCCTTCTTTATTACGGTTTTGACTGTTCTGCAGTTTTCATCAGAACTCTCTATAAGTTTCACTTCTCTCCTTACAACTGTAATTACAGTTACAGTTGTAAGAAGAGAAGTGAAACTTATAGAGAGCTCTGATGAAGAATGCAGGTCAGTCAAAACTGTAATAAAGAAGGAATTATAAAAAAGTTTGCATTAAAGTGTTTAAGAGGAAATGATAAAAAAAATTAATATATATGAATAGAAATGCAAAAACAGTAAAGGAGAAGACATAAGAATAATATGAATTGTGTTAAAGATATTGGCTGATTATTGGCTTTGCTTTATATACAGTGTGTACAAGTGAAAAAGAGAATGATTCCCTTTCAAACTTTCACGACAAAATTTTATGTTTTTAGCATGAGTTATGACACAAAATGTGAGAGTGTATTTGATACCTTTGTAGATTGTCTTCAGTGCTCCTCTATCTCTCTCTATCTCTCTCTCTATCTCTCTCTATCTCTCTTCCATCATGAAATCTTATAAAGCAGTTGAAAATGTTCATGCTACTTATGACTTCATTTTCATCTGCAGTTTGAATCATTTCAAACATTTCAGTAGCAATTTTTCTAACTTAAAACAAAAAGTTAGCATATTTTTTATTATTGATCAAGACCTGAAACACACTGTCACATTTCATATCACAACTGATTATCCATACATACTAGCACTTTAAAGTTTTTGTTAATGAATAGCTAAACTATAACACTTTATAATACTAGCCTGTTTCAGAAATGGTATTGTGATCAGCTTAGAGGAAGAAGTAGACATTTTTTCACTGGTACACAATGAAGAATAATATTAGATCCAAATGCTGTACAAAATTTAGAAATGTGAAGAACTATTTCAACTTAAATTACAAAACTTATCTACTAGCATAGAATAAAAATTAAATAAAAATGTGAGAAAAGGGCATTTGTAATTAAAAAAATGGGGAGAAGTTTTATTATAAGAAATATATAAGCTAAAATCAATACTCTTTAAGTGAAGTGTCTCAAATTACACTATCAATAAATTACTTTTTATAAATTTTTATTTACAAAAAAAATCATATTTTGTATAAATGCATATTCCGTGGATTAACATATGGTCTTCAATGTTTTTATAACATGGACAAACCTTTGTTCTAAAAGAGAGTGTTATGTATGATGGACTAATCTCAGTAAATGGCTAAAATTTAGTCCTGGGTTAGTCAGACTTACACAAATAGGTGAGGACATGCAAAGGATCTAATGATGAAATAAGCCAATTTGATAAGTTCCAAACATATATTTTAATAATGACAATAACAAATGTACTCAAATTCATGTATAATATATATATATATATATATATATATACGTACATAAAGAACACACACAAATTATGAATAGAGGATGTAGCCTTAATGGCCTACACAAAATAAAAGTTAAAATCTGTACAACCTATAAATTGTTTCCCTATACACCTGGATCTCATTTTATACGGTAGATAGGTTCCTCAGAAATTGCACACAAAAGAAATCACACAAAAATAGACTTAACTTACTGTGAAAAATGGGGGATATGTTCCAGTAATTTTCAGAAATCGTATAAAAGCAAAGCAACAAGGAAAAATTACTTTGAAATTTGCATTAAAAAATAAAGAAATAAAGTATGATTAATAAAAAATTTCAAATATTTGAAAAAAATTAATACAAGACAAACTTTTTTTATTAACTACAGTATTTAATTTCACATTTTTTCCTACATATTTTAATCATTATTGCTATTTGACAATCAGATTTGTGATGTGATGTACAACTAGCGTCACTTTCAGCCTTGTGCTGTGTTAATGGTTTTCTGTTTCTATATTAAAAAATGACATCGCAATCAAAACAAAAAGATTATACATTATCATTAGAAAGATTATTTTCAGTTTAAAAAATCAAAATCTTCGTTATTTATTTTAACAATCTAAAAAATTATTTCTGTTATATCTAACAAAATATGTTTTAAAAGTTTAAAATTTTTAAATATTTATTGCGATATTTTTATACATAAGTATAATCTATTATTATTATTTACTCATTAGTATAAGTAAGTTATTTACATAGAAGCTAAGATTCTAAATACAGCTTCAGGTCATATTCAGGTATTTTAGAGAAAAAAAGTATTTCAAGTCAAAATAATTTAAATTTCTTGATATCTAATAAATACAGTGAAATATGAAAGATATTAAGAAGAAATATGAATTGCATAACTTCAAAACTGCATTAAAATAATCCGCATAAAATGAGACCCAGGTATATACATCTTGAAAATCTATAGATGATATATGCCCTGGAATTTGAGTGATTTCTTGCCCTAGACTAATTAATTTTGAATTTATTTATACCTTGCAGGTATCTGAAGTAAGTAATTAACTAATGGGAATTTTAGCAATAGTAATTAACATAACTTGTTTTTTTTTATATAAAAAAACAACTCAGCTAATCATTTAACTATTAATCTCTTTGCTGATTGAGATTAACTTAATTCTATAATTATTATAATTTAATTACAGGATCTATTTCAAAGATTAGAACATGTGAACTACTATATAAGTATAATATTTATTTAAAATTCTGTCTGTGGTGAAAAATGTATCAACTAAATCTGAATTCATAAATTACATTGAAATAAGTATCTCTTTAATTCTTGTTTTGCTTTATATTGAGAATTCTATATTTGAACCACAATGAAATGCTGTGCAAACAGAATGCTTATCACCATGTTATGACATAATCTAAACCATCTACAGGAAAGAAAATAATACAGATGCAAGAATATCTAGTGTCTGAAGCTACCCTAGTGCCTCTCTGAGGAGTGCCAAAGCACGAAACCATGGTCAGAGGTTAAGGAGGGGGGTTCCTGACAGAGTTATTTTAAATGCTTTCTCTGGCTAAGCATTTATCACAAAGCTTGAACAATTGGCAATGCTCATTGTTTATATCTTACAAGTTAAGATAATTGGGTCATGTGATCTATGCCTCTTATTTTGACTACGCAAGAATATACTATTTGGAAAATTAAAAAAATAGAATAACATAAAAATCACTTTAAGAATTAATATGCCAGATTGAGCAGAAGATAAAACAGACTAAATAGACATCTACTTTGTAATTCTTTATTTAAAAAAATTCAACCAATTTTTTAGGGAAACAAACAGAAATCAAAAAGAATTAAATAATATCTTCAAAAAGATTGATGTAATTATCTCCCAATATTCAAAGGAAGATATATGCAAAGCACAAAAACCTGAAAATAGTAAAATGTGAACAAATAAAAAAACTTTATTAAATGAATAGCTCCAGAATAAGAAAAATATTTGAGAAAATCATGTTTAGAAAAACATTAAACCAAAATACCTTGTAGATACTTTACTAGGAAATAAAGAAAAAAAATTTCTGAAAGAATGGAATTGTATAAAGAGTTGAGAGTTTAGATGCTGGGTTGTGATCATACAAAGAAGGAATATTATGGTCAAGAACCTCATTGTCAAAACTAAGATCATTCCAGAGCACTAGAGTAAACTAAAATTAGTATATACTAACATCTCATTTTTTACACATAGTCTCATATTATGTAAAGAGAACAGAGTAAAAAATAATCTAATAATAAAGTCTATTTTAGCTTATGGACATTTGATAAAAGTAATCTTTTTTGCACAATTTTATTCATGTATATTAAATATAATTTATGAATTATGTTTTTTTTTATTTTTGTAAAAATTTAATATGTTTAGATTAATGACCTGATTGAAGAGAGGGAATTTACCTTTAACACATAAGTCTAGGACACTATATTTGAAAATTGATATACTGATGAAAGATAAAATAAAAACTTATGTTTTTAGTACTTTAGAAAATATTTTATAATTGGTCCTAATTAAATATAAAATAAGTGGCTACGCTCTACATAATTTGGTAAAGTGGTAGAAAGACAGATCGAACTGAAGGTCCATGGATCATGGCCTTGCATTGACCATTCCGATGCTCGGACTTCTCATAAACTCCTGAACAAGAGAGCTATTCCATTTTTCACTCTTTAATAATATTTCAAAATGCTGAGAAATATTCACTGGCTTTGTGTGAACTCTGAGATAATTTTATACCACAAATAAAAGTTTAAAGGTTATTTTAAAAAATAAAAATTAAAAAATGTGTATACTCATGTGAAATTAGAGCATAAACAGTGATGTGATGATGTGATGTGATGTACTGTAGCTTCTCCTTAAACGGAGTCAAGAATATCTCAACAATTATGTCCAGAGAAACCTATTAGCCACTTTATTTTTCATTCCCCATTCTAAGTTTTCCCATATTCTGCTCCATCCCATTTCCATAACATAATCTTTGTCAACTCTATGGCCTTTATATCTAAATCCCCCTTATCTTTTTCCAAACCCAGCATAAAAACCAATAATCCACTTTCTGTATAATCACTTTTTTCATATTTATTCTTCCATAACTTCATTATATGTGCCCTTTCTGTTTTCAAGCATTTACATTCAATTAACAGATGCCTAATATTTTCTATTCTTTCCTTACATAATTTACAGACTAAATCACCCACATTTTTCCACTTACATGTATATTATCTTGTTGCTAAAGATCCTGTTCGAGCCTTAAACAATAAACTACTTTCCTTACTATTATCATATATTAACTCGCACCTAATATTCTGTTTATTTCTATATATATTTAAACTCTTTTTACTCTCCATACTAGTTCTCCATCTCTCTAACTCCCTATTCTTTATTAATAAATCTATTCTTTTATCCCATTCCTTACCACTATAACACTCAACAATCCTCCTAATACAATCATCCCATATTTTGTACAAATATACTGATATAAATTCTTTATCCAAATCTTTTGATGTGATGTGATGTGATGTACTGTAGCTTCTTCTTAAACGAAGTCAAGAATCTCTCGGCAAATATACCAAGGGAAACTTGTTAGCTACTTAATTTTACATCCCCCAGTCTAGGTTTTCCCATATTCTGCTCCATCCCATTTCCACAACATAATCTTTGTCAACTCCATATCCTTTATATCTAAACCCCTCTTATCTTTTTCCAAACCCAGCATAAAAACCAATAATCTACTTTCTGTATAATCACTTTTTTCATATTTATTTTTCCATAACTTCATTATATGTGCCCTTTCTGTTTTCAAGCATTTACATTCAATTAACAAATGCCTAATATTTTTTACTTCTTCCTTACATAATTTACAAACTAAATCACCCATATTTTTCCATTTACATGTATATTCTCTTGTTGCTAAAGATCCTGTTCGAGCCTTAAACAATAAATTACTTTCCTTACTATTATCATATATTAACTCGCACCTAATATTCTGTTTATTTCTATATATATTTAAACTCTTTTTATTCTTCATACTAGTTATCCATCTTTCTAACTCCCTATTCTTAATTAATAAATTTATTCTTTTATCCCATTCCTTACCACTATAACACTCAACAATGCTCCTAACACAATCATTCCATCTTTTGTACAAATATACTGATATAAATTCTTTATTCAAATCTTTTGCATACTGTATTACCTTTCTAATCCATCTTGTTGCCTGCCCTTTACTCATAACCCAATTAAATACTATTTTGGCTATTTTTTTATTATCCATAAACTGCAATCTACCAAACATTTTCATTTTACTTTTTGCATCTCTCATATGAAAACTTGACCATCCCATTTCTCCTTGAATTGCCTCCCTTGCTGTCCATACATCTGCATCGAATGTATGTCTTCCTACTTCCCTTTGACCTTTTTCTAAGTAATTTAATACCCAAATTACTAACATATAATGCATCATTACCATATGTTAACCTTGCTACTGCAACTCCTTTCCATATAATTCTAGCTACATCATATTTATTATATGAAAACACTCCACTCATTGCAAGCCATAGTAATCAATGGATGCAAGAAGTTTTATGTATAAAATTCCTAATGAATACCTACTCATCCAATATTCCTAGACTACTTTCTAGTTCGTATCTTGCAATGGGTGGTAAAATAAATGTATGGAGAGTTTGTTACTGTTTAATAGCTTGTGGAAGCATAGGAAACCGTAAACATATGATGTGTTAGTAAACTCTATTGTTTTGAAATCATGGTCAATTTCCCAAAAAATATGATATTTTCCTTTTATCTTAAAATAAAATAAATACTTACCATTTTCTATAGCAAGAGAACTGAAAAAAGAAGTATAATTTATTTCTAAAAGAAAATCAGTTTATTTTTTTTTCAAATTGAATTGTATATTTTACTTTGTTAAAAAAAAATTGGTTTCAGTTATATTTACATTAAAATTCAGGCCCACTCTGCAAAGGGTGCAATGAATGCGGGTGACATAATTTAGGAGTGACATAATTGAATACGTTCATAAAAAAAAAAAAGGGAGGGGGGGACTAAATAATACGCTACATTGCTTCTATATATGTGTTACCTTCATGTATGACAGATTTCATTGAGGGCTAAACCTCTGAGTAATTAAATAAATTGTATAAGTTTCAACATAAATTTAAAACCACAAATGACATATTTAGATATTTTGGAATTTATACTCGAAAATAATTTAACGTTATTTTCAAATTTATTAATAATTTTACTAATTTTTTAACAATACCATTAAGACTTGCTTCTGGAGAAGATCCTTTTCTAAATTAAAATTAATGAAAATCACTTGCGATTGAATACATGACGAGAAAAATAAAAAAATGTATTCATATTTAATATAGAAAATGAAATATGTAACATTCTATCAAGATTTTCTGTAATAACAGACAGAAGAATATTTCTACACAAAGTGAAGAAAAACGGGTTATTTTTTTCCTATTTGTATTATTTCTTTATTTTAAGACATTAAGACACATTTCTCTTAACGTGCAGTATTATCAAATTTGTAATATCTTATTTTATTTTGGGACCATTTAATTTTTAATAGAAAGGGAACGCAAAATCTTTGCATTCAGGCGACGCGCACCCACGAAACAGCCCTGCTACATTCAAATTTATATATAAAAAATTTTCCATTATTAATAATTTAATATTTATCAACTATCATCTGTAATAAATTATTTCCTTTTACTGAAGATGGATTATTGGTTGTTATTATTATGGTATAGTTTAAATATTATTTTGTTTAATTAATTACTGTAATTATTGTCATTAAATAATTTATTATTCACATACAATCATTTATGTAAGAAGAACAAAGAAAAGCAATGAAAAATTATTTGCAATAATAATCACTTATTAATGCTGATCTGTACGGTTATTGCCTAGACATTAATGTAATTAAATAAGTTCAAGTTGTTCAGGAGGTCAAATGATATTTGGTCATCAAAGTTGCAAGTTGAGCAAAAGTTTTTATTATTATTTTTTTATTATTGACTTTTTTATATATCTAATTATTTCATTTAAGATGTAAATTAATATTAAATATTATGTCTTCAAAATAATTACTTTTCATTTAGAAACAAAAAAAAAATGGTGAAACTAAAACAAGTAATAAATCCTTATTAAAAAATTATTTCAAGTTTTTATCAGTTCAATTATTAAAAAGGAAAACATTTGTTATGCACGAGTGAAAACAGAAACTCAGGAAGCAACAATTCACAATTATCTTTCAAATACAATTAGATTTTTAAAAAATAAAAAAAACCAAATTTGCAAGAGATTTTTATTTCAATTCACAAAATTTTTGGAAACCAATTTAAACTGCTGATAAAATACAAATTAAATAATAAATACATAAAAAGTAAAAGCGATATGAAATTTAAATCTATCTTTTATATCTTATGTTAATAACAGTCTTAATTTTATTTTGAAAAAAAGATATATATCAACAATAAATCAATTATAAAATATTAATCAAAAAATCTTTTATATAAATGTAAATATATATTCTTTATTTCCGTATAAATAAATATATTAAAATTATATATATATCAAATGTACTTTAATGGTGAAAAAAGTTAATAAAAGCGTATATAATGTTTTATTTAGGCTTAGGAGTTCGTAAGAAATTGAAGCACCGGAAGTTCCAAACTGAACCGCGATCCTTAGATCTTGAACACTTGAGTTTCAAACCATGGAGGATTTTTAAAGTTTATAAAATGGCTTTATATATTATACGTTTAAATAAGCTATGTTAAGGTAATAGTAATCTGTGAAAATCTACCCATGGATAAAGAATTAAATATACAATATGTCTAAATATACAAATCTGATGCATAAAGAAAACCTATTAAGAATTATTCTGATCAAACCTTGTATTTGTTTAACCAAAACAGAAAAAAGTTCGCAGAAATTACTTAAGGAGTCGAGCAATGATTGAACAATAAGACAATTTTATTCAATTGCTTCGACCGAGATTTTTTTCAAAAAACTTTCTCGTATGGTTAATGATTCTTATTTTGTGTTAATTATTAACGCTGTAATGTAGAGCCAATGACATATATGTGCATACATGCACCCTCATAGACTATCCAAGTGAGAGATAACTGGTAACCGGTTCTTTCCCCAAGCTATCTACAGGGTCATCTCTGAATCAATTTATGTATTACGTAGCAAAATAGTTTAGCTTTTCACCACATAAATGTTAAAAGCACTACCGTGTTCAGATCATGGGCTATGACACAAAATGTGGCCATGTGTTTAATACCTTTAGTGATCACTTTCAATGCTCTCCTTGACATTAATGAAATTTTACAGACTGTTTGAAAATGTTTTTATGACTCATGGCTTCAGGCTTCACTGCTATACACAATTTGAATCATTTCAAATGTTTGATTATCAGTTTTGCCCAATTTAAAAAAAAACTAATATTAGCACATTGTTCCATCATGAGTAGAGGTATGAAACACACTGTCACACTTCTTGTGATAACACCTATTCCAGTTATGCTGCCACATTAAACCTTTGTAATGAATATTTAACTTATGCGACTACATAACACATGCATTGATTCAAACATGGCACTTCAGGGCTGCTTGGAGAGAAAAATCCATCATCGTTCACTGGATTGTAATGGAAATATGATCGAAGGTAGTTCCTTTTTATTTATATATAATACTGATTCTTAAAATTCAAAATCGTCCACCTTCTCTGTTACCGCAAGCAAAGAGAACATATAGATATAAACGAATTTATATCCATACCTGACCGAACCTGTGACAATACGGATATTGCCACAAGGTTATCTTTCCCGATCAGCTGTCTCTTGACTGCTGTAATTATTAAACAATTACAGCGCTTGGTTAAATTATAAATTTAATGGGATCAGTAATACTGTACAACTATCCTCATATGTTACTTAGTACTCAAATGGAGTAATAATTATAACCAAATCCCCTCCAGGTATATTAAACTATTGGAAAAGCAAAGAAACGAGACAATACAGATAAATTAATTAAGAAGCATTTACTATAATAATAAAATAACAAAAAAAGAAATTACATGAAATATTTACATACAATAAAAATCATTTAAATATAATACTATAATTAGGTCTATGCGTTAAATCTTATAAATGTCTTTAATCTATTGAAATAAAAGTATCCATTTATAGTCGTTCCTTCCAATTATTATTAAAGAGTTTAATTAATGTCTATCTCATTAAATATTTGGAATTGCAATTGCTTTTAATGGGAAGAGTATGTGCACATGTATTATATATTGGTCTGTTATTTACTTTACTTAGGTTTTCTTCTTCTTCGATGCTAAATAGTGTCATGCTGATCGTCATGTGGAATTTCCTCCACTTTTTTACTAGAGATGGCCGTTCTTCAGCTTTGGTTTTGGTTTATGAAATCTCTTTTTCTATACGTAGTGACTTCACAATACTAAGATGTTAATGGCATGACAGGTGGATCATTAGGCAGGCGCTACACTGGCAGCTGTTCCAGGGCAAGGTGACCGTATGAGCACGGTGGGTTTGGATCGACCAGCGACTGTGATGGCCCTTAGCCACACATTCTTGACAATTCACTTGTGTAGCATATTAGTTTCATGTTCATACAGTTTATCAGTATTCTATGAAGATGTCCTTTACTCAGCTTTTCTTTTTTTTCTTTTATGTCTGCTTCCCACTAGGTTCTAATCAATACTTCTTCTCGGAACAGTGCTCTCACTGAAGTCTCCCTGTCAACTCTTTTTTAATTAATTAATTAATGTCTTCTATTTTTCTCAAAATTCTTTCCTTATCTTGATCTCTTCCTTGATTTTCTTTCACACCTTTAACTTTAAAATGCTTTCAACAACTTACACAAAATTACTTTTAATTTCATACAAATTTATAATATAATGTTTTCCATTTATTTATCAATTTTTTTTTTTAATAAAATTATTTTCATTTGACATACAATAAACGTTGCTCTCTTTATACATACATTCACATTTGCATTAAATTTTTGTCAAAATGTGTAATTTTAAGAACAGATATTTATCTTCTGTCGTATTCTAAATTTTACTTATATTTTATTAAACCTCCCAACTACCACTTTTTAAATCATTAAGTTCCCATTTTATTTATATTTCCTTTCTCATTTCTGATCTTAAACTAAACATATGATTTCAATATTTCTAACCTTAATATTTTTATTCTTTCTAAAAATCTGAACTTTGGAGGGTAAAAGATAAGAATCTTGTTCAATTCATTCCCCTCTCTTTATTAATTAAGACATTCCTTTTTTTTTAAGTGGTAGCATCAGCCAGGATGCGAACCTGCAACCTGGACAACTGCCTGCAAGTGCAAGGTGGTCACGCTGATCTCTCGACCACCAATGCAAGACTAAGACATTCCTTTCTTCATTGGTTTTAATTCTTTTACTAGTATTCAAAAAAAAACACAATATTTAATATTATTTAATGTTAAATATATATATATATGTGTGGTCTCAGTATGTATGATCATCACATTATATATATATATGATCACTAGATGGAGCTTTACCAATAATTCCTAACAAGCTTGTTTACATAAACACCGAGAGAGATAGAATTCAATATCTCTTTTATTGTCTCCCACTTCCAGACCATGGTTTTAAGCTAGTTGGCTCGCATCAGTGAAGGTTTGGAAGACTAGAAACTAGATCTAAATACTAACTCTAAAATCAGCATTTATCAAACATGTTTCTATCAGTTTGAAAGCATGAAATTTCTCAGACACGTAATGTCTTCAAATCCAGCTAAACAAAGTAGATAGCTATATGGGTCTGAAAACAGTTCAGCTTCACCATATAGTAAAAGCCTCTGCAATATATATATATATATGGAATGAGAGCTTGCCTTTGAACCCAATCAAAGATTAGTAATGAGCATGCTGAGGGAATTGCTAGTTTATATGGCTATTGGTGAAAATGTTAGGCACACAACAGTAATATTTTATGTTTGTCATAGTTCAATGATACAGACAAGCCTCTACCATATGCAAAGCAACCTAATGATATATTAAAGAAACTATGGTGTAAGAGACCTGAGCTCATGGACATTTTGTGATACAAAAGACTCGATCATTATACTTCATTGCTTAATTACTTAGTTTAACTATCTAGTTAAATGATGAAATACATGAATGACAATTTACACATAGACTAAAATTTCAAATTCAACAAGATTGTATTTCATGCAGCAACAGTAATATAATGCATCTGTACACCCCCTCAAATAATGGAGTCAATGTAATGGTTTTTAACAACTTCCGTTAGAATTTCTATTTATTACCATAAATAAAAATATTCCATTTTCCATACCTGATCAATCCATAACGAAAAACGAATTGTAATTGACTAAATTTGTATAATACATAGACATTATTATCCTGAACAGATAAACATATAATACATTCCAGAGTAAAATAGATTAAATATAATAATAATAATAATAAACTAAGTAAGATATTCACAAAATTTGTCACATTTGACTTAAGTGCAAAACAGCCGTATTTATCCTCCTAGCTGTTGATAAACAATTACGTTCAGAAGAACCCATCTGGACTTTAGCGTGTGTGGTATTATTTATGCATTCAATTTATTGACACGTTACAATTCAAAACATGAATTTTATATATTAACGTAATTTCAGAATAACTGTAAGCTAAACTGAAATCATTATAAACAATCAGAAGGAAAGTCCAAACCTCATATTCAACAATCCCTGAATATTAAATGAATTAGTTAATAGATGTAAATATTAATTGCTATACCGCAAATATCTATTGACTGTTTATTCATTTAATATTCAAGGATTGTTAAATATGAGGCTCAACATTTCCCTCTGATTGTTTATAGTGATTTCCGAATAGTTTACATTTGTCCTGAAATTATATTAATATATAGAATTCACACTCTGTGTTGTAACCCCCCCCCTCCCCCCCCCCCAAACCCCCCAAACCTAAAAAAAACTTAAAAACCCACAGCGCAAAAACACCCTAACAAAAAATTTTTTTTTTGGGCAAAAATGTCTGCCATTTTTAAAACTACATAACCAGCCAATAAATTGAATGTTTATATACTATTCAAGCTAAAATACGGGTGGGCTTACTCTCTACTTTGTTTATGAACAGGGTTATATTAGTTTATACATAACTTTCTAAGAGTTTTCAATAACTTCAGCATAAATTTTATTTACATTTGAGCTATCTCGATCAGTATTTACATCAAATTATCTGCTGTATATACATCTGCAGGTATGTGTTTCTTCTAATTAGTTGGTTTCGTTTAAAGCCAATAAACATCACATGACCACCACTTCTTATGCTTGTGTATAACTGTTTTAAAACAGGCACAACTCACTATACGTATTGCCACACACAGCAAGCATTGATTACTCTAGCTTGCTGTGTGTGGTAATACGTATAGTGAGTTTTGCCTGTTTTTGGTTTCGTTTACAAAATTATCTACGATCAACTGTTAAATTTTCAAAAAAAAAAAATTTACAGCCGATTCAACTTCAATAAAAAAAAATTATTTACATATTTTATTTAGTACATATGAATTCTATTATAGCTTATAAAGAATTAAATTTCAACATCATAAAGATTGTAAACTTTGATCATAGTGGAAGATAACAAATCAATTTCGAAATTCAATTTCCAATGGCACTTAAAAGGTTTTCCGCAAAGAAAAATAAAATCTATTAATCACACTGTTTAAGTATTTTCCATTCTCAGAAAACATGTAAATAATGAAAAATACATCTCGCATTTTAAATGATGAGACGAGAAATGCAATTAAACCTTTGGAAAGTGGAAACCTCCGCTCCAGAAAATATAAATATTTTAAATGTAGAGAAATTATTGGAAAAGTTTTTCTTCAAATATCTAAATAGCAAAAATACAAAGATGACTGGAAAATGCATAATAATATTGATAATAGAATAGAAAGTTAATTAAGAAGACATTACAATTACAAACCTATTAATTTTCTATTAGCACTAAATAAGATATTTAGTAAAATCATTATAAGTTATCTCAAAATACTTTGATACAAAACAAACGTAAAAAATAAAGTCTGAGTAACAAATAGGTCACATTTAAATACTGAGAAAAGTTACAGTCAATACTAATTATCATTATGCAATTAGATTTGGAGATTATGAAAAGTCATTTAACTCTGTAAATATTGCTGCTGTAATTAAAGCACTTCAAGCCATCGTATCACCGACTCTTGTATGGGAAAAATTGCTGCTAATCGCCGACTAAAATAGAGGCAAAATCTGAACGATATTTATAAAAATGCATCATTAGATATTATGACACTAAAATATTAACATAAATAAGAATGAACATCAGAATAATTATATATTTTCAAATCTTTTTATACCTATTTTATACAAGTACTTTGTACATCACAGTGGGAAATGAAAAGAAATAAAAATTCATAGAGGAAGTGTAAGAAATCAGATATAGCATATGATGCAGTCAGTTTTATAAATAATAATTTAGAGCTGTAAATATCAGTCAACAAGGAGGAGAGATGACTATTAAAAAGAATAATATAATGCGTGTAATCTTTCTTAAAAAGGGAGAAATGATAAAAAATGAATTACAAGTTAGCAACTATAAATACTTTGTTCAAGATATTAATATAAGAGAATTGATAGCTAAGTTAAATTTGATTAAAACACTTACGATTAAAAACAATTTAATATTTAAAAAAATACGTCAAAGATAATATTAGAAATTACAAGTCTATCATCTTTAATCAGATCTGCATATGATGTTTACTAAAGATATTACAAATAATTTATAGAAAACTTTGGAGGCAAGTTAGTTAAAAGATCTAATCTATAATCTGAATACTGTATATAAATGATGGACCACATCGAAGTATTAAGAGATTGGAGCAAAAAAGACTTTAATCAAATGAATTCTATCAGGCATACTTATGGGTATAATATTTGATAGCAGACTGAAAGCAATAATAATTGCAAATCACTAACAAATAGGTATTGACAATGAAATAAATAAATGAAAACAAACAGATACCTTTAAAATTATTGAAAATAATAGAAATAATTAGTTGGCTTTATCACTTACAAGTTCATAAAAAGTTTGAATTACCAAACTTCCAGTACTAGAATTAATCCAAGGGTTTTGTAATTTAGAATCTGATCCTCTGCCACTGCATTAAACTATACAGCACAAACAAATAAGCTTATAGCACTCAGGATTCCTAAGGCATTGCCTATTCAAATATTACAGAGCCTACCATTACTTAATTTCATTGACCAGATGAAAACTGGTATGACCAATGTAATTTGACCATAGGCATTGAAAATAAAATTAAAAAGATGAAATAGGGACTATATTGGATATATCATCAGAGAGATGGGAATCAATGAAATTCTAAACTAGATTTATGAAGATTGTAAAATACCAGATAATAGATAGCTGGATAAAATAAAGAGGTTCGCTGAAATGATGTGAAGAAGGGAATCTACAGATCTAAAAACTTAAACATTTTGTTTGAAGAAATCTTTATCCTGTAATGTATAGATGCTTGACTGATAAATATTTATATAAAATCAAAGTCATTTAACTTTCCAATAAAAATATTTCTAGGGGCAAAAAAATGCATTTGAAGAAAATGATGCATGAAAAGTCTGGGTTATAACAATATTTTAATAGAGTTTTGATTGAAGTTTAAAAAAAAATCTTTAGTCTTCTTCCAGATGATTCAATTAGAGCCACATTTGATTAATAATATTTGATAGAGACCAATACAAATCAAACCATAATAGAAACTATAAACATTGATAAGCCATGACTAAATATTGATCAGCTTGCCACTATAATAATATTCTACTAAGTATTTGGGAATAATCTGGGGGAAACATTATTTTTCGGTGAAAACACAGGCAAAACATTTTTATTAATTTATTATTGGCAAAAAAAATTGCTTTTAGAAGTTACAGGGATCAATTTACATTAAAAAAATTATTGTTCTTTTTCATGGCAGTTATATATAAGGTTGCCATATATAGCCAACCCAGATTCATATTAATAATTGGAAGACATGATATAATTAGAAATAATGTTTAAATATTTATATCTAACCGATATAATAGTTTGTATCTCACAATCTTCAATTCTATGTTGCTTGTTTATGTCCTAAATTTGATTCACAACATAAACCTGCTTATTGATAATGAGTCAATGACTGTAATTGCTCAAATATTTTTTTTGGAAAGTTCTAATATAATTGTTTATAATAACGTATAAAATATAAAGTTACTATCAATTCTAGAGTGGATTTAAGCATTATACATATATTTACTATAAAAATTAATTTCTTTTTACTTTTATAACCTTTGTTATAAAGAATTTATAATTTAGAATATATTCGAGTATATTATTAAAGATTAAAACTACCTGGAAGGAAATATATGACTAATCAAAATAATTCACAGTGCTTCTGCTCTGCATTCTACAAATTTTGTAAGCCAACGATTTAGAAAAAAGGCCCTAGCGCTAGACTGAATTCCCTCACTATGTATATATAAATATGGAACAACCTTCGATTATCAGATAACCTTATTTTATATTTAAAATTCCATTATTGCATACTAGTTAGTTAATTTTGAAACTTAAACATGCTTGCAATCAAATATAAATATATGCAATGCAACACTATAATCATTTCACAATGGGTGAAATGGTTTCTATCCACATCAGAATACCTAATGCAAAATTTAAAAATAATAACAATACAGTACTTTACTATATTCAATACATTTATACATATTAAATCTATTTTTATAAAGCACTGGAAATTTGAAATTCTTGAATCGGAAGTCTTCATGCACTTGCACATCAGTAAAAGTTTTAAAAACTTAAGTGAATCACTTAAGTTTAGAGTGCATTTCTATAAATACACCAACTTTCACTGACCATGCTAAATCAGGACTTGAGTCTAGTGTGTATCTGATGTTATAATCAAATTTTGAATTGTACAAATCTATTCAACCTATAGCAGGAGAAAGACAATGTTTCATTTGTAACCATGCACGATCAGACCAATACGACTTATTATCGGAATTCGACTTCCGATTTAATAATTTCCAAATTTTCAGTGCTTTATAATAATAGATTTATATTTATAAGTCATATTCGTCTGGTCGTGGGTGGTTAAAAATGAGACACTGTCATTCTCCTGCAATAGGTTAAATAGATTTGTACAATTCTAAATTTGATTATAACATCAGACACACAATAGACTCAAGCCCTAATTTAGCATGGTCAGTGAAAGTTTGTATATTTATAGAAATGCAATCTAAACTTAAATGATTCACTTAAGTTTTTTAAACTCTTACTGATGTGTGAGTGTATGGAGATTTGTAATATTTAAAAGTAATAGTGCCTTATCGGAATTCGACTTCCGATTTAATAATTTTTTATACATATTAAGTAAAAACAAAAAAAAATGTTTTATATTTAATATCAAAACTTAATATGCTCATTTAGAAATGACATTGATGTATTTTATTGTCATATTTTTTTTTTTTTTGCATAACTCTCAATGTAAGTGCTTAAATACATTGCTTCATAAAAAACAGTGCTCATTGAAGAGTTTGTACTTTGAAACTGCATTTCACTTAAGTCATAATGGATCCCATGAATTAAATAATCTTTGTGGCAACATTATGAATTTTAAATTTTTGGCAGCTATTTTAAATCTCTATAGTAGCATTTCTCAACCTTTTTGCGCGTGACCCAATAGACTTCATTGAAATAGTTATGCGACCCAAATGTTTATTACATAAATTATAATATAAAATAAGAGATATTACATCAGCACGGTACTGTATATATGTATATATTCGGATCAATTTGATAATATTTATAATGAACAAATAATTTGTAAGTTAAAAGTTGAGTTAAAGTTAAACTACATATTTTTAATTTAAAAGCTTAACACATTTTGTTAATTACCAAAAAAAAAGTGTTTCTCTTGAAATAAGGTTGCATTAATTTCCCGCCACTGGCGCTGATTAACGCTTTGGCTGCCTTAATTTTAATTGTTCAAAAAATTGCAACAAAAAAATGTTACATTTTTTTGTTGCAATTTTTTGAACAATTACATTTTAAACATAATCGCGAAATTTACCATTATGGTTATTTAAGTTTTATTAATACTAATATTTTCTTAAAATGTAAAAAGATTTTTGCTATCAGATATTTGTTTTTATTTCTTGGTATTCGCGACCCATTAAAAATTTAATGCGACCCAATATTGAGTCGTGATCCAAAGGTTGAGAAATGCTACTCTATAGTATGCTCTAATATTTATGAAATTGATGAATAGAATAAAAATGTTTGTTTGAAAAATTGCCTTACCTCGTAATAATAAAAAAATTTAGAAGTGATAATGCAACTCATGGTTTTTTGGTTACCCATCAAAAAATTTATCAAAATTTTGCTTCATGGATTACTGAAGTAAATATCTCAAGTTATGTAAAAAGGACAATTATAAATAATATGTAGAAAAGTTTATTATCTGATCCACATAATTTATGAGTTGTGGCAAAAGACCCATGGTGAGAAATGTTATAATTGAGAATTATGAGTTGTGGCAAAAGACCCATGGTGAGAAATGTTATAATTGAGAAAACACCAAACAGAAATGATGCCTGTATGAGTAAATAATTCATCTAAAACATATTTTCTAACACTTCTGTAGATAAATGGATTTTCAGTTGACACCATGATTGAGTTTTGACATGTATTATTATTAAAAAATCTTTGTATGAATTTCATTTATATTAGGACTGTTTATCTGATCTCATATTTAAGTCAGCTAGTTCAACTCTCACCATATATTAAGTTTTTCCCAACTTTACCACATCATTTGCTGAAAGTTGATTTCAAATAGGAAGTCATTACATATTCTGCCAAATGACTTACTTTTTATGAATTAGCAAAACAACTAATCAAAGATTATTGTTTCTAGTTGCTACTCAAGTATTATAGGGTAAAAGTTTTGATCCTGTTCTCCATAAATAATTATTTATATATTTATTAATGTGTGCTACTGTTATACTGGTTAAAGTGCTTCCAATGTGCATAATACTCCAAAAGACCTTTGAGAATAGAATTTTACTTTTTTTGTTCTCAGGTAGCATTTAATCAGATTGAAATTTATAATTTAGTTGAGAATTAATTGGTGATCAATTTATTAATTATTAAATATGGATTTGGTCATTGAAGTACATTCTCGAATATCAAGGAATTAACGTGAATCTGCTGTAACTTTGACAGAATATTTTTTTCTTGATTGGCAGGTCACATATTTTCTTTATGCTTAATCATTGCAAGCATTGGTAGTCAAGTTGTCAGCACAGCTGACTTACAAGCAGTTGTCCCAGGTTCGAGGGTTTACTTCCTTGTCATTGCTTTGACGCATGAAAAATATATATATATTAAAATGCTTAATATCATATATATGTATATATTGTGGCAGTTAGTTTAAGATGAAAGATTATAAAAGAGAATAAAAGAAAACTAAGTGTTCTATTATTTAGTTAGTTTTGCTTTAAGATAATAGTCATTAAGGTAACCAAATCAGAAGATATAATATTATTTTAGTTATGGATAGACAACCTGGTCATAAGAATGTGGAAGTATGTATATGCATGCAGAATAAACAGAAATAAACGTACACAAACTGATATACCTATTTATTAGTTTTATTGTAAAAATATATACTGTATTAATGTTATTGATGATTAATCTTGTTAATAAATATTAAAATAAAGGAAATAAATCATTCTGATTAATTATTATTATTATTATTTTAAAAGAAAAAAAGGCACTTTTGTAGAAACTGTATGACAGAAATTCACTACCTATGTTTATTTTAATTATTAATTTTCAGGGGCCTCAATTCTTTGTTTATTATCTCAAAAATATTCTACCGAACATGTGTTACTTATTAAAATTACACAATATTAAGAAAATGAATTATAAATTACTGTTACCTTTATATTACTAAATGGCTTACAAAGTCTATTTCACAACATATAATTATTATTGTTTTAAATATATGATAGTGTATAAACGTAAACACATTGAGAATATTGTCATTATTTGACAGCATTTTATTACGTTTAGTTTAATATTATTTTTGAGCTTTTACTTTACTTATTTTTTGTGGAAATGATTAAAATTTGGGATCTTTCAATGATAGAAGAAACAAAAAGCACCTGGGATCTGCGAGACAACATATCGATTCGTATTTAGCAGAATTTATGTTGCATGTATGGCGATGATGCCCACTATTAAGGATTTCTGCCCACCAACATGAAGAACACACTTTTGCTATACTTTGATTAGCTTCTTCATTTATTATTTATATTAATTTTTTTTTAATTACAATCATTTGTAGTTTTTTGTACTTTTTTTTGTTTTTTAGAATCATATTAAAAAATAATATTACAATATGATAACTTGTAGTCAGTTATATTGTTTGCAAGCTTTTTTTTTTTTTTTTTGATGCCCCTGTAAATGGATAATTGAAACAAATATGAGTGACAAACTTCCTGTCATGCAGCTTCTACAAAAATACTGAAAAAAATGTTAATGTGTAAAAGTTTATTATTTTGTTTATTATAATTAGTTTTGCATTAAAAATGCTATGTTGAATGCAAGAATATAAAAAGATTTTTTTGAATGCAGTAGTCTGATAAATGAAGTGGAAAAGGAAAAATAAATTAAGCTCTTTTGGTACAAAAGTTATATTTTCTTCTTGTAGTTCCAGAAGGTTTTTTGAAAAGTTACATTTTTCCCCTTTTTGCAAATTGTTTTTTTTTTTTTTAAATGTCATAGCATCAGCCGGGACGCAAACCCGCAACCCGGGCAACTGCCTGCAAGTGCAAGGCATCGTGCTACCACCAATGCAAGACTTTTTTTTAGTCTTAACAATTTATCATGTATCAATGTAATATAAATAAAGTGGCTCTAGCATATTGTCACGTGCAAAGATTTATCTTTCTATTTTGATTGCTGTTAAAATGTAGTGAAGAGCTTACCCAAGTGCCCAATGAATGTATTGCTTAGTTCATATGTAGGTTTGATTCGGGGATATTTTTCTCTTTTTTATTGCCAGGTATTCTTTGAGCAAGTTACAAGCCAAACAATGTACTTTCCTCGGGGCTATTAACATTTAAACAGCCCTATGCTATGGTAGCACTAAGTGTAATTCTCTTGTGCAATTCATCTGTAAGTGCTAAAACCTTTGAGGGGGGACGGTTGGTTTCTTGTTGTTATATCAACTATATATGAGATTATGTTCACAAAAGCAATCCATGTATGAACAGGGTCTATTTCCAAGTAGTGAATTTTGAATAATGGTATGTATATTTTTGAGAAGTGATATTGTTTAGTCCACATTATGAGAAGTATTCTAATAGTTTTACCTGTTATGATTATAGATTTATATGAAAAATCATTTTTAAGTCAGACCACTGTCACAAATGATCTGAAAAAGATGACTTTTTGAGTGATATGCTGATTATATGATGCAATGCTGGTGAATAAAAAAACAAGATCCATTAAGGATGAGTATCTACCATTTGTTGAAGGAATTAGAATTCTGTGGAAGAAAGTCCTTTTCCAGCCATGAGAAGAAATGCTAGCAGATGTAAGTTTTTTTAATAAATTTATTGTATGACATATTAAATTCTCCTATTAGAATTATAGGATGTATTGAAGATGCACATTTTAAGTTTAATGTATGTATAAGTCTATTGATTATTATTTTACCTGGAGGAGCATTATTATTTTGAGGTATAGTGTAACAATTAGCATGTATGCATCAATATATATTATTTTAAATGATCTGAATGAACAGATTTTGTTTATCACAATTCCTGTTCCAGCTGAAGGTAAGAATGTTGCTCTAGAAAATAATGAATCTGTTTACGATTTGTTATATATCTTAGTTTCCAGCAAACCAAATGTGTATGGCTGAATGATATGAAGTTATTTTTTAAGTTAGTTTTTTTGTGTGTCAAAGCATCGGCCAGAAAGTGAACCCACAAACCCAGAACAACTACTTGTAAGACAGCTGTGCTGACCACTCAACCACCAGACTCAATTTTTATTAACATTGTCTTATTTAGTGCATAGATATAAATAATATTAAGAAATATATTTATTTATGTTAACTGTTTAGTTCTATCTAAAGATAATAGGCCTTCATGTGACAACTCTAGAGATTTATCATAAGCAATTACATTTGGACATGACTCACTTATCTCTGTTATATGGACAGGCTCCTCATTTGAGATATCATATGCTATGTTTGTCTTTTTAACCTTTTTAACATGGCCTAGAGTCTGTGATATATCCTCTTCATTTAATCCTGGGGTTTGCAAATCATTTTTCTTTTCTCTTTCCTTGCATGATGGACAAACAGGATAGTCAGTTTATTTATATCCATGTCTTTGTATGATGGTATTAAACCATCAAACATCACATGATTCCCATTCTTTATGCTTACACAAGATGAAAGTCACAAGCTAGAAACTAGCCAGGGGATATTGGATGAGTAGGCACTAGATAGGTATTTTATGCACAAACCCCTTTCTGCATCCACTGATTACTCTGACTTGCACTGAGTGGCACTACTGTGTGGAGAGTTTTGCCTTTGTGAAAAACAGCTTGTGTAAGCATAAAGAATGGTGGTCACATTAATATCTGAGTAAATTGATGCTGTTGAATTAGAAGAACTTCTGATTGTCTCAAAGTTATCATAGAATAAATCATGAAATGGCTTACCATTTTGGAGGTTCATAAGAAATTCCAGTGCGGGAAGTGTCACAACTGTAATCAATTTGAGGACTTTACATTCCAGTGACTGAATCTCCACCACTGCACTCAATTATGTAGGGTAAAATCCTTTTAAGAAATAATTTTTGTTTTACAGTTGCTATAATATATTATTCTCACTTCATTTGAATTAGTTTCTTCATAAATAAAGTGTATTTATCTATTTTCTTTGGGATGATGCTTCTGAGATGCATTATTACAATCAGTGTAGGCACTGTGGAAGCTAGAAAATGTGAAAGTAAATGTAGGTGTTATGAGATATAGGTTGCATCAGAGGGAGATTAAACATGTGACATTATTTGAATGTTAGTTTATAATAATAATTTTGATTAATCATTCGTTAGACTATTGATTATCCACTTAATGAATAATATTTCTGTAGTGAAATTTCCACTTCACCACTCTCACGCAAGATAGGTATTGGTTTCTATTCACTTTTAATATCTTGTGGAGGGGTGTAATCATAAACATAAGACCAAAGACATGTAAAAATGATGATTCCCAAGATGCACATTTCATGCTGAACTAGCACTCATCTTAACCCATATCACAATCTCTTACACACATCATTGTTTAGTATATACAGATAGCCAACTACTATAGTTTCATGAATAAGTGTCAAACTTACTTGCCCTCACAACTTTGATACTAAGCACTTAATGGAAGTATATTATTCTTAAGCACTTACTGACTTTGAGTTCTGATGAAAAGGTACAATAAACAAAATAATTAAATGCACTGAGTCAACTTTTGGCAAAGCTCTGCCAGAATCATAGTATATTAATAATTTTATTAATCACTCAGTAGACTAGAGATTATCCACTTAATGAATATTTTGGCAGTGTAATTTTCACTACAACACTCTCACATAAAGTAGGAACTGGTTTCTATAAATTTTTAATCTCCAGTCTAATGAATGACTAATAAAACCTATTAATATGCTTACATTAAGTGGTTTCTATCAACGCTGTAAGGGCAGGAAATAATATATGTGTAAGAGAGTGTGATCTGGGCTAACTGGAGTGCTGGTTTAGCACAAAATATGCATTTTGGGGATCCATACATCTTTTCACATCTTTGGTCATATATTTATGACTACATCTTTCCACTAGGTGTTAAAAGCTAATAGAAACCGGAATCGACCTTGCAAGAGAGTGATGTAGTGAAAATTACACTACAGAAATATTACGTTTACAATATGTATGTATAAATGGATTATTCTCCTATACATGAGGGGTCAGAATGACTAATATGTCAACATGGGTAGGATGACAACCTTGGCACTAACAAGGGCTTTGAACGTTCCATCATCAGATTTTCAATGAAATGGAAGGCTGAAGAGTTGTGAGTTGAAATAGTTTGAAGCCTGTCCATTAAAGTATGAAGATTGGCTATCTTAATATAAAGCTGAGCACTGATTGTATATATGTGTGAGGATAGTAATCTAGACCAACTAATGATTGCTAGTTTAGCATGAAATACGTATATGGGTGATTATTTATCTTTTCAACATGTGTGTGATCAGGTGGTCAGCGATATGAGATGGCACTGAGAATAGTAGGTCGTGTAAAAGTCTGAGTTCGAATCACGCATATATTACATACATAATGCAGGTTTAAGCCTGTACAATGTATTAATAGACTTAAAAGGGGAATAGATTGTAAGGTTTAAAGCAAAGAAAGGGAAAGAAACAGCATTTCAATTATGATTCACAATTGAAGTATCATATGTAGTTTTAAAAAACTATCGAAGTGCAACGTTTATAAAAATCGAGGATTTCTTACATTTATAATGAAGACTAACACATACTTGAAATAATATGACATGGGGGAGGGGGTGTTTTTTATCGTGCACCTGCGTTAAAATAAAAAGATAATACCGTTTTTTTTTTCACATTCCATTGTTTACTTCTATAAAATAAACTAATGAAGAAGTTTTATTAAGATTCTGTATTAACCTTTTTTTTTTTTATCGCTTTATTATGAAAATAAATTAATAACGTGGTGTATTTAATTAAACGTTTGTTTTTGCTAGCAAGACATTTTTATTTTTAATTATATGATTAAAATGTGTACAAGTTTAAAAGAAAATAAATTATTTTATCACAAAAAAGTGGTAAATTAATTGCAGTACTATCATTTTTCTTTTGTTCTAAAATAGCTTTTGTTTATCTTTGTCAGTTCATTATGGTGGAACAGCTGCACGGGCTCTTGATAGATTTATAAAGCCTTTTATAATATTCTGACACAACATAATGAATTTGCATTTTTCATTAAAGTATTTTCTCTGTTATCTTCAAATTATAATATGTTACCTAGCAAGAAGAACCGCAAATGTTTATATTTCTCTGTTTATTTTTTATTCATGGCAACATAATTTGAGAGTTATTTAACTTTATATTCAATGGCATTATTTAAAGTCAGTTTAATTCAAACATTATAGGCTTTATATAGAAATCACGTAATAAGAAATATATCTTTAAATTACCACGAATAGTAATGTTGATTCTTTATTGTCAAATTACACGAGTTTTAGCATAACAATAAAATAATAAGTTTTACATGATGATGGTATTACAGAAAAGTACTTAATGTAAATAAAAAAAGTAAAATAATAAAAAAAAAAAGAAATATTAGAAAACAAGCACTTAAAAAATCAAACAAGAACTTTATAAACAAAATGAATCTATAGGGGGAAAAATAAATATTTTGATAAATTATATTTATAACAAGTTAAGCTGTTTTAAAGTGAAAGATAGTATAAACAAATTATAATTTATTATTTGCTTAAAATACGATAATATAATATTTTAGGTGTAAATCACTTTAGCAAAGTTATAAATATATATATAAGAATAAGAAAAACATAGACTTCCCAATTAAACCAGGAATACGTCTAAATGCGCTAAACGGCAGGAAATGATGAAGCTAAGTACAATAATACATAAACAAAATCTTCTAGAAAGTTTTTCAACTAAACTGAAACAATTTCATATATATATATAGTTAATAATTGATTATATATGTCTGTGTGTGTGTGTTTTCAGAAGCTATAACTTATATTCTTGTATTTGATCGTAGATATTTAAAAAAAATATTGTTATGTTGTCTTAATATGCATTCTAGCCAAGCAGGTCTCTTCACTTATACCAAGCCACTAGTTCCTAATAGTATATGTGTTCACTGTATACATTTATCTTACAAGGGTTATATTTTTAGAAAGCATTTATTTTTTAAAAAAACTCCCATTTACTAAATACATCATGATTATTAAAATTTTTATTAGATCAGAAATTATTATTTCTTACAGATGTGAATATAAACTTATTTTAGGAGAAACTAAATATAAATATCAATATAAATATTATCTCTCTTTATAAAAGTCATGTGGGTGTTTGTCCACAAGATTGTTGTCTGATTGGTGAATGTATGTTTTTCTGTAAAGCTGTCATGTGTCAAATTCACAACCAATTAAAAAAAAATATTACATTTATGCAAAGGAAGTAATTCTGCCATTAATAAAAAATGCTCAGAAAAAAGTCAATACATGTGCTTTTAACTATACAGGCCTAGTATTCAAATCTTGAAGAAAATGTGATTACAGTACATAAATTCATGTTTGAAATGTGATATTTACTAAGGTAAAAAATAGATATTATAGTGCCATATTTACATTTAGTTTATATAATTGAAGGTGAATCAATAGCCTTTCAGAATGGTGTACAATTCTCACATTTATTTATATATTATTAAAATCTTTTGTTTAATTTGCATTAAATCTTTAAAAAAAATTGCTAAAGCAACCAACTAAAAAAAAAAAATCATGGCTATTTAGGCCAAGTACATCTGGTTACAATAATAATTCACAAGCCAGAATTTTGAAGAATCATTTTTGTAACAATCTTGCAAACATTTTTTTTTTTCGTGTATCAATGTCAAATTATTGGTCAAACAAAAGATAACACTTTTACTTACTATTTAAGAATATTGAGGTCAGATAAAAGTGTCATTTTGTGTTTAACTAATAAATTGCATCTCAATAATAAAAGTTAACATATCTAATCATGAACTGAATTGCTTAACTTATAAGAAAGTGATGGACAGATCTCAAGATGCTTGGGCTCAGACTGCCAGATTGGGAGCGAATCACTGACCTTGCCAGCATTCTCCCAACCTGTTTAGCCTCTGCTTTGCATCTTGATTTTAAATTTATACTCATATAAATTTTGATGTGCCTTTCAATGCTCAAAAAGGCATGCATAATTGTTCAACTGGGACAAAGTGTGGACCAATTTAGAATTCTACTGAAGCGTTGATCCATCAATCTTGAGTTTCAGACACTACACGTGGTTTCTCAGGTTACATCATGTATGTATTCACTTCTCATTTAGCTATGGACATTGCTTGGTATTCGTGTAATCATCATTGCATAAAGTTGTATCAATTGTTTAAATAAATCATTATTTTTTATTTAAAAAAAACTAATAAATTGCATTGTTTCCTAGAAATAATTTTTTGGGAATCTGAATTGCATATTCTTATGGTAATGTATTCAGATTTAGTTGCTCTGTGAACAAGTTTATATTCTCATTGCTACATATTTAATAGTTATGATTTATTTATGGGCTTATTAAAATTCTTAAAACTAATATATATAAATATATATACATGTCAAAATCTTAATCTATTATTTTTTAAGAGAGCAAAAAAATAAATAGTATAAATATAATAAACAAAAAACTCTGGAATACACTCTAAAATATTTAATATAGCAATATAAAATAAACAATAGTTACAGCCAGCTTGTGGTATGTATGATATGCTGAGTAGCATTTATCAGTTAAAATTTAAAATTTTTAATTTTAACTGTTAAATACTACTTGGGATGATATTAAGCCATAAGTTGATTATAACTATTATATATTATATTGATGTATTGAAACTTGCTGAGTTTATTCCAGAGTTTTTTGTTTATATATATATATAAGATTAATTATTTTAAATATATATAAATAATAAAATGCAATTCTAGTAAAAATTATAAATAAAAACTAAATTAATGATTATTCATTGAAGTATTATACACATATAAAGTATAACTTAATTGTTTGCTTTAAATATAACTCAAGTATCATAAGTTAAACATTTGCAAAATGTATGTATTTATATGCATATATAAGTATAGTATATAATAACAATAAAAATAATAAATGTAATGGTGATTAACTATTACACACAGTTTTTAAACCTGCAGAAGTACTTTCAGTTAATTACTTAACCCTCTTCAATTGCTGTTAAATTCAAAAAAACTAACGGAAACAAACATCAACTCAACTTTCAGAATTTCTGCATTTTAATTCTATTTTATTTTATTTCTATTTATAAAAATTGCCTCCTTAGTTTTTTTTATTATGGTTTCTCTCTTCATGAAGAAATCTTAACATTTTCAAAATCAAACTTAAATTTATATTTACATGTCCTTTCATAATCCAAGAAAACTGTAGCAGTCATTAAATCATTATTATGTTTACTTTTTACACACTTGTATAACAATTAATTCTCCTTTAATATTTTTTCTATTCTGCACTTTGATTCACCTCTTTATTTTAACATACATCCTTAAAAAATTGGATAAACAACATTACTTTTTTTCATAACAGTATGACACTTTTAGAATTATTGACTAACTTATTAAGTATAGGACATGTGAATAAATTAATTTCATCTGCTGTGATTAATTATGTATAATTATTAGATTTTTAAAATAAATAATATTATCTAATCATCAATTTATTATTTTTTAAAAAAGAAGATATTTATTTGCCTATAATAAATGTTACCTGTTTAATCATTTCTGAAAATGGTAATAGTAATTATCAAACAAAATAAAAACCTTTCTTAAAATTGTAACAAAGTAATAGGTTATTGGAGGGGGGTGAAGTTAATTATTTTTGAAATTAAAAAATAAATAAAATATTTAATATATCTCTGAATTGCAAGAATTAAAAAAAAGTGAAGATAAGATTGTTTTACTTTTTTATAAAAATAAAATGTCTACTCAATCTAAATTAAAAACTATCTATATGGAAAGATTCTGCACCAAGATTGTGACTTGTTATTGATAAACACCAAATAAATAATGATTTAAAAAAACAACAGATGCATACTAGGTTGTCATAAATTTCTATGACTCTCAATGTGGGATCAAAAATTGAGATGATGTTTGTGGTATACATATATTCAATGGATTGAAAAATTACTACGTAAATATTTTCAAAATTTTTTTTCATCTGTGTATCTTTCATTTTAGCTCAATTATATCACACCTATTCATTATCCAGAAATCAGACCAATTTCTTTTACTACTGATGCACATTGAAACATCAACTTCAGTTTTGCAAATAAATATAACGTACTTAGGGCATGTTATAGTTTAACTTCATATAAACACACATTTTTAGGCATAGTTAAATTTAAATTCATGTATATATTTTTAGATATATTTCAACTTTTATTCCACACATATTCCTGAAATGATTCATAAGATGTATAGTCCATGTTGAACCAGCATTTATCAGTTAACCCAGAACACAATCTCTTACTATATATTCGTCATTTGTTTAATATTATACTGGTAGCAAATTATTATAATTTTATTACAGGTGTCAAATTTTCTGCAGTCACAACTTTGACACAAACCACTTTATATAAATATATTAGTAATTTTTACTAATCATTTATTAAACTAGAGATTATTTTTAACCCAAATATGTACTTTAAATCTCATTTAATGAATATGTCTATAGTGTTATAAAAAATTTGCAATAAGATTGTGGCTTGTTATTGATTCATTCCAAATAAATAACAATTGAGAAAGCATTTGGTGCCCACCTGTGTAGCATGAATTTCTATGAAATGAGATGATGGTTATTGAAAAATGGAAATGGAATACATATATTCAATGGATTGAAAGATTACTGTATATATATATATATGTGTGTGTGTATGTGTATTTTAGGATTATCTTTCTTTGAAAGCAGATAGAGATAAATGTGCATCTTAAATATTATAACTAAATAATAATATTGCTCATTATTGGTAGTAACTTGTTGTTTATTTTAATACCCTTTATTTAGAGTTAATCATAAATTTTAATGAGCCCTTGACATTATTAAAATGAATATGTATTGTAATAATAATTCAGGTGAACTAAATATATAAAAATATGTAACAGGAAATTATGCTTTTATATTGTAATGATGAAGATGATGATTTATATATAACCTAGCATGGAAAGTTTAAACTAAGTACAAATCCTCTCAAAGGATGTTTAATTTGTTTTTCTAGTTTTAATAATAAAAAGAGAAACTTTAAGGTGCCATATCTTTGGAATAAAAAGTTTGCTTTTGAAACTCTTATTAACACCCAATCATCATCATTTACAAATTATTACCACCATCCTTACATGTTCTCTCCATTGGATTGCATTGTTTCTCATGGTTATAGATATTACTAGCATATTAAATGCTAAAGGCATAATGTTTGGATTAAGTTTGATATGTAAACACAAACTAAATGGATTAACAAAAAAAATAATTTAACAATTTATTAATAGTAAATGTAACATTCAAATTTATTTATTAAGTGCATAGATTGGATGACATTTAAAAGAATGGATTTTACCATTTTAACATATGTGCCTTACTCATTTATAAAATAACCTAACAATGTTGTGTTGAGTACAAAAAAAACTCTCAAATCCAAACACAAGATAGAGATTTTATAAAGATAAGAATGGCCATCTTATAAGAATGGCCATCTTATCTTTAACTGAAATTCTGATTTTTATAGGCCAATCTGAAGGGTTCTGATTTGAGAGAGTAAGGATATTACTCTATTCACTTTTATCTCCATTATCTTTTTGTATACATTAACATTTGTGAAATCTTTTGATTTACTACATGTTAATATTACGAATTAATAAAAATTATGTATTGTTCAAATTTATTTATTAAGTGCATAGACCATATGGAATTAAAGAGAAAGGATTTCACCTTTTAAACATATATCCCTTACTGATTTTTATAATAACTCAGCAATGCTGTCTTGAGTATAGAGGAAACTCTCAAACCCAAATACAAGGTAGAGACTTTATACAGATAAGAATGGTCATCTTATCTTTAACCGGAATTTTGATTTATATAGGCCAATCTGAGCATCTTGGTTTGAGAGAGCAAAGATGTCACTCTTTTCACTTCTACATCCATTTCCTTCCTACATACATTAACATTTGTGAAATCGTTCTTAACATGTGGAATATTTAAACAGTTCCAAACCATGGTTTCTTGCCGATATCATTCTTTTTAGATATCTTCACTAGTTCCTCCAAGGTTGGTAGTTATCTTTTTGGTGCACTGGTGATTTTATATAGAAAATACAGCAGCATTGATGACACTAGATAGAGTATAGTATCAGTAGATCCTGGGTCATTCTTATGGCATTGTCTGCTTTTTTTTCTGGGTGTTTATCTGGTATGATTTTTGGTCACACATAGTAATGGTCTTCTGGTTAGATAAAATCATCATACTTTCTGATATAAATAAAATATTGAAAAATACTGTAAAACTGTCAGCAAGATTCAGCTATTCAAGTTACAGTGGAAAACAGTTTTAACCAATGGTTTCACTCTTTGGCATGGAATCACTGCAACATTGCTTCTTGAGTTGATTATTTGTATAAATTAGAATAATCTAGAGTGCCTTACTCAACTGAAATACTCTGAGTTGTTTCAGACCTATTGATATCCACTCAATGGTTGTTTTCCAAACAACATATTTGTCACCAGCTAGTTACAAGATCTTTGACATCTCCTTCTTTAGAACAACATGTTTGTGAAAAACATTTTCTTAATTTCTTTCACAACATCTTATGGAAACAAATGAATTTACAGTTATTTTAAATTACAATGTTATAAACCACTAAACATCACATGATCACCATCTCTTATGCTAGCACATAACTGTTATTAAACAAGCAAAACTCTTCATGCCAACCAGAGTAATCAATGGATGTGAGAAGGCCATTGCATTAGATCCTAAGATCTGGGTGCAGTGCTCTCGGATCCAAAGTTCCTCACTGATGAAGGCCATAAGCCAGAAACTAATCTGGGGATATTGGATGAGTGGGCACTAGATGGGGATTTTATACACAGGCCTTCTGGCATCTAATGATTATTCTGGTTGGCACAGGGTGGCACTAGTGTATAAAGTTTTTCCAGTAAAAAAGCAACATGAATAAGACAAAAAAGCTAAGTAGAAAATTTTTTAAAATTTTTATTTGGTTTTAATGTTGTTTACGTGTACTTTGATCTTTTGAGAGCAGCAATTTAAGACTATTGATTGTGGATGAAAGTATAAATTGTGATTGAGAGAGTGAGTTATTTGAAAGATTGAAAATTTTTTGTGTTTAACTGTTTGAAAGATTTTCATTTGCCATTTTAGGTATAGTAATTTTTTTTTTAAAAAAAAAAAAAGTTGTTCTTGGTGAATGTGTGTTAGTGTAAGGATAATTATAAAAAAGTTGTATGTAAATTTAATTCGTTTTAGTTAAGTTTATTACTGAAAGTTTTTTAAATTTCAAAATAGACATTTATTTTGAGAAATAAGGCAACGTTTGGGAGCCTAACGTTAGGAAACACGTGGTTGTGATTATAGTTTGATCACGTTTGGGAAAAAGTTTTTATTTTTTCTGTATAAGAGTGTGTGAAGAATAGGAGAGGTATTATAAAGAGGTACTTATAAAAAAAGTTGTATGTAAGTTTAATTCATTTTAGTTAAGTTTGTTATTGAAAGTTTTTTTAAATTTTAAAAGAGACATTTATTTTGATAAAAAAGTTAATGTTTGGGAAGCCTAATGTTAGAAAATAATTGGTTATAGTTTGATAAAGTTTGGGAAAAAGTTAAAAAGTTTTTATTTTTCCGTATAAGGGTGTTTGAAGAATAGGAGAGGCATTATAAAGTCAAATATGCAATAAGGTGAATTGAAAAGTAAGAATATGGATTGCATTTGTTTGGCACAGTATATATATGATCGGCAGAAAGGAATTAGAAGAGCATTAGTAGAATGTACAGTGTGTGCTGAGGTCTATCATTTGAAATGTTTGAATAAGAATAGGAAGGATGTGACAGGTTGCTGGTTATGTAGTCAGTGTGTAAATGTGATTAAAGAGGTAAGAAAGTGGTTTTTAAGTGTAGGTAGTCTAGAGAGAAAGTCAGAGGAGAGGGAGCAAAATGTAGTTAAGGAAGATAGGACAGAGTATGGTTTTAGTGGAATGACAGGAAATATGGGTGGAGAAAGTAGTAATGCAATGGAGATGGTTAGACAGAGAATAAGTAAGATAGAGGAAGAAGTGAAGGATGTAGAAGTAAAATTAAAATTGTTAGAGACAAAGTGTGAGGAGATAAAGGAATTATTGAGTAGAAATGATAAGGAAAAAATGGATAAGGAGGTCCAGAAGATGGTAGACAAGGTTACAGATGGAGTAGAGAAAGTAGATTATGAGACAGTGTTGATAGGAGATTCACTAATAAGAGAATGTGGGGATATAATTGCAAGGGAAAATAGAAGCAGGTATGTTAGAGTATGTATGCCTGGAGCAAAAATTAGGGATGTGACAGATAAAGTAAAAACACTAGGTAGTAGAGATGTATATGTTATGGTAGGGACTAATAATTTGTTAGACCCCCATCAGAGAGAGTAATGGATGAGTATGTAGAATTGATTAGAAATTTGAGGGAGATTAAAGGAAGAGTAGGGGTAGTTAGAGTATTACCAAGATTTGATAAGAGGTATTTGTTAGATAGAGCATGATCTATAAATGAGAGAGTGAAAAAATTGTGTGAGAGAAATAATGTTGTGTTTGTGGATGTATGGGATTGGTTTATTAGAAAGAGGGAGTTGTATAGTAAAGATGGATTGCACTTAGGAAAACAAGGAAGTGAAGTTTTAGGGAGTTTGATATTTAAAGAATATAATTTGGGAAACTTTTAAAGGGGGGTGGGCTTTTAAATTGTAATATTATCAAAAGCAAGACAAATGGAGGGGATATAAAAAATAAGCAAAAGATGGTTGATTTAGATATAAGTGTAGATGTGGAGAGGGAATGGTTTTGTAAGATTAATGGTAAGAAAGTTTGTTATAAACATAATGGAGAAGAAAGAATCAGAAGAATTTATAAAAGAATAGTTAGGAAAGAAAAATTGTTAAAATTGGGTTTTTGAATATGCAAGGTAGTAGGAGACCAGAAAAGTGGCTGGAATTAAATAAAGCAATTGAAAATGAAGAGCTGGAGGTATTAGCAGTAGTGAAAACTCATCTAAGAGAAGAAGAAGAAAAACCTATTTTGGAAGAGGTGGTATGGCAGGGTGTAAACAGAAAAGAAAAAGAAAAAAGGGGTAGTGGTATAGGTGTTATATCAAGGAAATATTTAAATATTGTTAAACGTCAAGAGCATTTGCGGTTTGAAATAAGGTTGGGTAGACAAGAATGGATGGTGGCTGTAGTATATATAGCTACTGGAGATAGTCAAACTGTAATGGAGTGGAATAGTAGTATATATGAATGCCTAGTTAAGGATATACAAATTTTTAAAAAAAAGGGGAAGAGAATAATGGTTATAGGGGATATGAATGGACATATTGAAGAAATTGATGATGTAGATAATAAGAATGGTCAGTTTTTGAAGGAATTTTGTCAAAGAGTAAATTTGAGCATTGGGAATTTATCAAATATGTATGAGGGACAATACACATGGTCTAGGAATAATGTATTTCACACAATAGATTATGTATTGGTAGAGAAAGAGGGAATGAATAAAATACGGAAAATTAAGGTGTTTGATAATGAAGAGAGAGTATGTAATAGTGATCATAATTTTATTGTAATAGAAATGGTTAATAATGTGATGGAGGATAGAAATAAAGGTAGAAATAATAGTGAAAGATGTGGATGGAGAGTGAATGATAAGAACAAGTTGGAAGAATATAAAATAAAAGTTGAAGAAACCATGGAGCAGTTAGATGGGGATGAGTATAAGGACTGGGGTGGTGAAATAGAAAAAGTGGCAAATAGGGTTTTAGTTGAGAATATGCAGAAGAATAAAAGTAATAAAAAAATGAGAGTTAGTAAAAGTGTAAAAGAGAGGAAAAAAGCATGCAGAGAATATAAGTGTGCTATTAAAAACAAAGAAAGTGAAAATGATATTAATGCTAAATGGAGAAAGTACTTAGAAAAGAAGAAGTTGGCTAAAATAGATAATTATAGAGAGAGGATGAAGTTAAATAGTAAATTGTTGGAGGATATTAATAAAAGTGGAAGAGATGGGAGTAAAAAATTTTGGAATTACATTAAAAGGAGAAATGTAGGGGAAAGAAAGATAGTATTAATAAATGATGAGGGAATAGAATGTAGCTATAGAGAAGAGGTAGAGAGAATCTTAAATAGATATGTAATGGATATAGAAAAGATGTTAGATGTGAAAAAAGTAGTGATAGAAAAAATGAAAGCAGTTAGTAATGGAAATATTAGGTTCACAAAAAATGAATTGGATGAGGCAGGGAAGAGATTGGAAAGTGGAAAGGTGAGAGGTTTAGATGGATGGGAAGCAGAGATGGTAATGAATTTAGGGCATAGAGCAAAAGCAAAGTTATTATCATGTTTTAATAAAATGGCACAGAAGACAGTTTTTCTGGTTAGTTGGAGTAATACAAGAATAAGATTATTATTTAAAGGGAAGGGTAAGGATCATAGAAAGTTAAATAATTATAGACCAATAGTGGTAACATCAGTTTTATATAAAGTTTTCTCATATATGGTAGCTGGAAGAGTTGTAAAATGGATGGAAGAAAATAATGTAGTGGGGGAAATGCAAGGAGGTTTTAGGACAGATAGGCATATAGGAGATAGTTTGTTTGTAGTTACACAACTTATTGGAGATGAGTAGGAATTCAGGTAGATCATTATATATGAGTTTTATAGATGTAGAGAAAGCATATGATAGAATAAATAGAAATAGATTATGGGTAAGGTTAGCCAATTTGGGAATGGATGAAGCTTTAGTAAATATTATTAAGAAATTATATGAAAATAATTATTATACTTACCAGTTAGGGGATATAGAATCAGTTAAAGTTAAAAATGGGGTGAGATTAAGGCAAGGATGCCCTATGTCACCTATTTTGTTTTTGTTGTTTTTGAGTGAAATGGAGAAAGCAATAGAAAGACTAGAAAGAGGGGTAGAGATACCATTAATAGGTGGCAAGGAAGTATATATTCTGCCGGGTCTTTTTTTGCAGATGATATCTTTTTGTGTGCAGAAAGAAGAGAAGATATGGAAATTATATTGAGGACATGTGCAAGGGTGGGTAAAAAGATGGGGATTAAATTTAGTGAAGAAAAATCAAATATAATGATGGTTAATACTGGGGAAAGAGAAGATGTAGAATTTTTATTGGGGGATATAAAGTTAAGTGTGGTGGATAGATATAGGTATTTGGGAATCGTCTTATGTAATCAGGAAAATTGCTTGGATGAATGGGAGAAAAAATTGATAAATGAAGCAAAGAAAAGAAAGGGTTTGGTAAAGAAACTAACAATATTTTCATATAATAAATATGATGTAGATAGAATAGTATGGAAGGGAGTTGCAGTAGCAGAGTTAACATATGGTAATGATGTATTATGTGTTAGTAAAAAAGTTTTAGATTATTTAGAGAAAGTACAAAGGGAAGTAGGAAGACATGCATTAGATGCAGAGATGTGGACAGCAAAGGAGGCAATTCAGGTTGCAGTTTATGAATAGTAAAAGAATAGCAAAAATAGTGTTCAATTGGGTTACGAGTAAAGGGCAGGTAACAAGATGGGTGAGAAAGGTAATGCGGGTATGCGAAAGATTTGGATAAAGAATTGATATCAGTATACTTGTATAAAAGTGAGATGATTGTGTTAGGAGGATTGTTGAGTGTTATAGTGGTAAGGAATGGGATAAAAGAATAGAAGCATTAATAAAAAATAAGGAGTTGGAGAAATGGAGAACTAGTATGGAGGGTAAGAAGAGTTTAAATATATATAGAAGTAAACGGAATATTGGATGCGAGTTAATTTATGATAATAGTAAGGAAAGTAGTTTATTATTTAAGGCTTGAACGGGATCTTTAGCAACAAGAGAATATACATGTAAATGGAAAACTATGGATAATTTAGTGTGCAGATTGTGTAAGGAAGGTATAGAAAATATTAGGCACCTGTTGATTGAATGTAAATGCTTGAAAGCAGAAAGGGTACAGATAATGAAGTTATGGGAGGATAGACATGAACAAAGTGACTATACAGAAAGTGAGTTATTAGTTTTTATGTTGGGCTTGCGAAGAGATAAGGGGGATTTAGATATAAAGGCCATAAAGTTGACAAAGTTTATGTTGTGGAAATGGGGATGGGGCAGAATATGGGAAGACTTAAGAGTGGGGAATGGAGAATAAAATGGCTAACAGGTTTATCTGGGCATAATTACTGCGATATTCTTGACTTCGTTTAAGGAGAAGCCAAATACATCACATCACATCACCAGTTCTTTTCTTCCTTTATTAACAATTTTTAATGAGAGGAAGAAAGAAAAAAATTATAACTGACTTTTAAAAATTAAATGATAACTTTTAAAATTTAAGTAAACCCAAAATTTTAATAACATTTAGATTTCTCATTTAATTTACTATAAGAATTGATAGACTGCAGAAAGGAGTTTGCTATTAACTGAAAGGAGACCCTTTGATTCCTCTTGGAGGCCTTAAAGGAACCGAGCAGGGTAAATTCCTAATGTCCACTCCATACGTTCTTGTCGTTGCAGCTGTTATTACTATGTGATTATTCATATAGTATACGAACATGGATGGACTGCTCACCAACACACATTAGCCAGTGTGGTGAGTTTATTGGCTTTTTACCTCTGAGTTTAAGATCAAGAAACACCATGGTCTTTCTTCTCAGTGCCTGATAAGGCAGAATGAATGTTTGTGTAAATGATAAATATTTTTCCAATACATATATACAATTATGACAGACAAAAATAAAGCATGGCCCTTATTCCCAGGAGGCTGTAAAGTCACCAACCAAGGCAGCGGTTGGTGACTGAAGGCAGAGGGTGCTAAGAATCCCCTGATTGGGGGACCAGGCTGCCATTTGATGACGACTTTTTATTTAGGTACTTACAACTGCAGATCACTTTCAAGTGAAGGAAGATTGCAGGAATTAGAAGAAGAACTGTCTTATATTAAATGGGACATTATTGGACTTTGTGAAGTTAGAAGAAAAGGAGAAGAAACAATTGATTTAAAAAGTGGACATATACTCTATTATAAAGGCACACATATTGGAAATACAAGTGGAGTAGGATTCATTATAAATAAAAAGTGGAAGAACAATATTGTGGAGATTGATGGTGTATAGGACAGAGTGGCAAGATTAGTTATACAACTTAATAGCAGATACCAAATGCAGATAATTCAGGTTTATGCCCCAACAAGTTCTCATAGTGATGAAGTAGTAGAAGATTTTTACATGGATGTACAAAAAAAAGGCTTTTGATCAGAGTAAACAACATTTTAAAATTGTTATGGGAGACTTTAATGCTAGAATTGTTAGACAAATGAAAGATGAAATTGCTGTAGGTAATTTTGGTTATGGTAATAGAAATGAGAGAGGACATAGACTTGTGGAGTTTGCAGAAAAAGAAAAACTTTATATTATGAATTCATTTTTTGAGAAAAATGTTAAAAGGAAATGGACATGGAAGCATCCAAATGAAGGTACAGCAGAATTGAATTATATTTTGACTAACAGAAAATACATATTTCAAGATTGTAATGTTCTTAATAAATTTAACACAGGAAGTGATCATCGATTAGTAAGGTGTAAGTTACGTGTTAATGTAAAACTAGAGAGACAAAAATTATTAAGAAAAACAATATTTACAGTTGATATTCCTAATCTTCAGAAACATTCTAATGAATTTAAATTAGAACTTACAAATAGGTTTCAAGTGTTAGGAGATTTTGAACATGATTCAGATTTGAATGAAATTAATATGAAAATAACTGATACACTTTTAAAAACTGCAACAAACATAGCTGGTAGAAAAAAGCAGCAATTGACTAATAAAATTTCTACTGAGACTAGAGAATTTATGAAGAAAAGAAGGAATATGAAGATATACAAAAATGATGTATTAAAAAGAATTGAATATCTCGAATTTTGTAAAATGGTATGGAAAAGAATTGAAAATGATATAAGAAAGTATAACTGTGAAATAGCAAGGAAAGCTGTAGAAGAAAATAAAAGTCTCAAAAATGTTAAACAACATTTTGGTATTGGTAGGAAATTTATATCTGCAATAAGAAAAAAAGATGGAATTATTATTAAAAAGAGAGATGACATCATGAAATTGGTAGAAGATTTTTATCAAGAATTATATAGTAATAAAGAACAAGTACCTCCTATATCTATTACATCTTCCGAATTGCCCAGAATTTTAAATGAAGAAGTGAGACATGCAATTAAGTGTATGAAGAAAGGAAAGGCTCCAGGAAATGATGGAATTATAATTGATATATTAAAAGAAGCAGGTGAAGAAATAGAAACAATTTTAGCAAAGTTATATACCAAATGTGTAAATGATAAAGATGTACTGGAAGATTGGAAGAATGCAGTAATAATATTAATATTTAAAAAAGGTGATAAAGAAGATATTAGAAATTACAGACCTATCAGCCTTTTATCAGTTTTATATAAAATTTTTACCAAGATAATTACAACTCGTCTACAGAGAACTTTGGATTTCCACCAACCAAGAGAACAAGCTGGATTTAAAAGTGGTTTTAGTACAATAGATCATATCCAGGTATTGAGAGAAGTCATAGAAAGGACAAATGAATATGAGTTGTCATTATGTTTTGGATTTGTAGATTATGAAAAGGCATTCGATTCTATACACATTTCTTCAGTGATTAAAGCATTGGATCATCAAGGTATAGATCCAGGATATTGTCATATTTTAAAGAATATTTATAAAAATGCAACAGCAACAATTAGATTACATAATGATACTGGAAAAATCAACATTGAGAAAGGTGTAAGACAAGGTGACTCCATATCTCCAAAACTCTTTACAGCAGTGCTGCAAGAAGTATTTTGTGGATTAAAATGGGAAACTAAAGGAGTGAAAGTAAATGGAGAGTATTTAAGTCATTTAGATTTCACAGATGATGTAGTTGTTTTTGCAAATAATGCTTCAGAGCTGCAGGAAATGTTGCAGGAGTTAGCAGATGGAAGTAGAAAAGTAGGACTAAAGATAAATGTTAAAAAGACTAAAGTAATGTTTAATCGATTTGCTCAAAATATGAAAATAAAGATTGATTATGAAGAATTAGAAGAAGTTAACAGTTACAAATACCTTGGTCAGATTATTAATACAGATGGAAACATAATGGAGGAAATTAATCATAGAATTAAACTTGGTTGGAGTGCTTTTGGTAGAAATAACTTGATACTAAAAGGAAATATGCCTATGTGTTTGAAAAGGATGGTTTTTAACAAATGTGTTTTACCAGTTCTTACTTATGGATCTGAGACTTGGACACTTAATAGAAGAGCAATACAGAGACTTCAGACCACTCAAAGGAGTATGGAGAGATGTATGTTGGGAGTAACAAGAAGAGATCGAAAACGCAATATATGGGTAAGACAACAAACAGGTGTTACTGACCTTATTGAAAAAATTAAAAGATTGAAATGGAGTTGGGCTGGACATATTGCTAGAAGAGATGATAATAGATGGACAATTGAAATTTTAAACTTGATTCCAAAAGTTGTAAAAGACCCAGAAAGAGACCACATGTGAGATGGATGGATGAAATAAGAAAATGTGCAGGGGTGTTGTGGAGAATAGAAGCTAAAGATCGGAGAAGATGGATTAAACTTGGAGAGACCTTCATCCTGCAGTGGATTGATAATGGTTGATGATGATGATGATGATGAAGAATAATTGATAAATTTGTTTTATTTAAACTTCCATTTAGAAGACAAATCCAAAAGATACAAAATGCTTTAGGTCTTTGTAACTACACAATTCAAATTTTTTTGTGTTTATCAAACTATTTTGTTTTCTTCTATTACAGTTTAATTTATCATTTTATTATTTATTACAAAGTAACTTTATAAAATATTTAAAAATATAACTAAAGGTATAAACTAAATTTTTTTTTAATTTTTTAAACCGAAATTTTTTTTTCCCATGCAACTTTGTAATATAATTAATTCAAGCTGATTTCACATTTGTTTTAGTTACAATATATAAATTATGTAATCTTCAATTTTATTTACTAGCACAGAGATCATATGTAATTTAAGTAGAAGGGATTTATACCCTAAGTATGTGCTTAAAGTGGAAATCTCTTCTGTTTAAATTAAATATATTAATTATTAATTTTAACAGATATAATTGTTTAAATATTTAAATATATTAAAATATCTATTATATTTTCATATTAGAAAAATTACCATCAGATGTTAATAAACAGTAATCAATGAAAATAGTAAACTGTAAATGCTTCCAGCATACAAAAGTGGTATTTCTTCTAAATACAAACTCTTAGTATTATATAGAGACTAAAGTGGTACAATATTTATTTATGGTTTAAGAAAAGTTAACAGCATTTTACATATTCCTTAGAAATAATATACTATTCCACCAATCAGATAGATGATATAAATTAATAATTTTTTAACAGATGTAATTGTTTAAATATTTAAATACATGGAAATCTATTTTTATATTAGAAAGATTACCATCAGATGTAATTTTTCTAATATGAAAATATATTTCCACATATTTAAATATTATATGAGGTGTATATGTGAGTAAATATTAATTAATTAAATACCACATAACTAAAACATCTATTAACTTTATGTTTTTCTTTTCTCTATGGACATTTGCAGAAAGTTTAGTCTTATATATAGCAAGTTTAAAGATCAACTAACCTTTTGCAAGATAAGTATTTCTATCAATCAAACTAAACATCATAGGCTACTTGGGAGACTAATTGGGATCACATCAAATATAGACACATGTTTCTGTCAATCAAACTTGATATAATCAGCTGCTTGAGAGACCACTTGAGATTATATCAATAATAGCACCCAAAAAGCTTATGACATCACATTTAATTGACAGAAATATTCGTTCAGTAGGAAATTAGTTTTTTAATCAAGAATTGGCATATATATATATATATATATTGAAACAGAAACTGTTCCTCATATATATATTCAAAAGATCCCCCCCCCCATTTAAAAAAGACTAGCGTGATTTGATCAAATTAAAAATGAAATAAAGCAAAAAGTTTAGAGTTAAAAGAAAATCATTATTGATTTTATAGTTTCAAATTAAGATGTAAATAAAAGCTGTGATTTGTTAAAAAGATTACATTTTTAATTTTTTTTTATCAATGTTTTTGAATAAAGTGTTATATCATCTTGAGGCAGTCTTAATCAATTAAAAAAAACATGGCTTAATCTTCATGCTTTTTTATCTATCCCACTAAAAAATTAGATTATCCGATCATTAAGAAGAAAAGAAAAACACTCGGGCTAAAATGAGGGCAGTATGAAAATCAGGCACGGCAGAAAAAAGGCTGTTCAATCAATCCAGAGAGCGGAATAATAATAGTTAAATTGGATGTTCAGAGGCAGATTAGATTGATTTTTTTTTTTAAAGTGTATGTTTAAAGAATTTTTTTTTTTTTTTCCGAAAGATTTTTTGAAAAAGATAGTAAGAAAAGTGAAGAATTAAAAAGTTAAAATTCTTATTTAAGTGTTACTCAACTCTGACTTTCGTCACCTTGAAATATAGCCTTTACAACTACTGTTAAAAATGGAAAAAGGAAACGTTATTAAGGGAATTGTAATGATAAAAGAGTAAGCCAACAGCTTCGTCTCTCCATATCAGACCATGATTTTCCAAGATAATGCTATCTAGCTGAGATAACATGCCCTCTTTTTGAATAGATCAAACTGGATAAATGAAGGTAATAATTTTATAAAAATATTTGAACGTCTTTATTATAAATTTTAAATTTAATGAAATATTATATGGACTCTAAATGCCTATTTGCATGTTGATATAAAATGACCGATGCTTAATGCTCACCTGAATATTGGATTTTGTGGGAGTAATTTAAACCACATTACTGGATTTAATAAATTTAATGAAATATTATATGGACTCTAAATGCCTATTTGCATGTTGATATAAAATGACCAATGCTTAATGCTCACCTGAATATTGGATTTTGTGGGAGTAATTTAAACCATATTACTGGATTTAATAAATTTAATGAAATACTAATGGACTGCAAATAAAATAACTTAAGTTAACTGGAACTCTGAATTAGACATAAAATGTAAATTGTTAAAGAACTTTTATTCTTTAATTCCTATTGTACTATTATTGAATGTACAGCAAGATACACAATGGACTGAAAATAAAATATTTGTTAAATTAAGTGGGACTCTGCATCAGATGCTATCAGTTGTCTTCATTACTCTCTCGATTGTCTCAATATGTCACACTCCTCTCTGTGAAATAACTAAATGATTACAGATATAAACTGTTAAAGAACTGTTGAGAGAAGGACTTTATTATACTCTCAACAGACTACATTTTTTTTAAAGTCATATAGAAATCTTTTGCTTGATGGACCTTTATTTAAATTTGTTGTTAAATAAAACTATTGTTATTTAAAATTAATCTTAGTTATCCAGTTGTTCAATTCTATTTTTGTTTTTATTGCATCACTCATCATTCATTGCACTTGTTCATGAGAATCTCATGCCTCCTGAGCTATGTCTGGCATAACTAGACCTAGGTAAGTCAGGTTGTAGTGAGATGGAACTCTAGTGGCGCTGTTTGGAAAACCAAACATAGAAATGTCAGATGCTTCCAGCCTCTATGGTGCTACATCCTCTGATGAGCAGAAAATATTGTTGTAGGGGGCGTTAATGTCTGCATTGGGGAATGCCAATCGATAGTTCCTTCCTGCAGCATGCTCACCAGGAAATTGTTACAACTGATGTAATAAAAGGGTTGTGTGGTGGTCCGGTTACATTTGTCACCCTACTGTGAGGCCTTATCTAGTTAGCCTATCCATAGGCATAAAAAGATCATGATTCTGTGATATGAGCAGTACATATGATGCAGTGATGTGATTTATTCAAAAAGGGGTGGGAAAATAAAATTTTAAAAGAAAAACCAACATAAAAATGAATGGCATAAATGGTAGATAAAGAATAAAACAGGCATAACAAAGTCTTTGGAGTTAAGTCATGGTGTGGATGGAGAGAGAAGCTTATCAAAGTTGAAATAAAAAATACAAATAAACTGTAGAATAAAATATTGATGATAACCAGATCAAAAACAAAAAAAATGATGAATACAGAAAGCATAGAGGATCTTCTTGAGAAAGAAGATAAAAGTGGATGAGCAATCAGAGAAAACAGAGGAGACATCCATGTTAGCCCAGTTAATGGAAATTATAAAAGCAGACTACAAGAAAAGAGATAAACAAAGAGAAGATGATATCAAACAATGAGAAGAAAATAACCAAAAAAGAGATAAACAAAGAGAAGAGGATAACAAACAATGAGAAGAAGACAACAAAAAAGAGATGAACAGAGTGAAGAAAATAACAAGCAAGCAATAGAAGCAAACCAAAGAATATAAAAACAAATTATAGAAGCAGTGGAAAATCAGAATGAAAAGTTTAAGCAAATAATTAAGCAGATAAATGATCAAATATTAAAAATAAAGAAAGATGTCATGGATGAAGTTAAAGGCTCATTAATAGAGCAAGAAGTTAAAATGACCCAGATATGTGAGGCCATGGATACAAAAATAATAAGAATTCAAGAATCCATGCAGGAGAAGGTGGATATATTGACCACCCAGATGAAAGAAATAGAAATAAAAAATAGCAATATATTGCCTAGACAAGAAGAAGCAGAAACAGTCCCAAAAAAAAGTCAAAAAGAAAATTGCCAAGTTAGTCATGAAGTCCCTACAACCAACCAAATGTCTGGAATTGTAAACCAATTCTTAAAAATTAGAACTTTTTCAGGGAGCTGTAATGAAGCACCGATAGAATATGTAAAAAGTTTGGAGAGATACTTTAGTATTAATGTATTGACAGAAGAGGCAAAACTGGCAATAGCATGTAATCATCTCCAAGGTACGGTGCAAGCATGGTGGGATTTACTGTTTACCCAACCTACAAATTTTGATGAATTTAAAGGAGCACTAATGAACTGTTACTGGAGCGATGATTATCAGGAGGGGATTAAATATAAGGTGTCCCAGGAGAAATGTCCACCTGGAGAGCCTTATACACCCTTCTTTAGAAGACAGGTGCCCAGGTTGAGAGCCTTGACATCTCACCCTCTATCTAAACTCCAGATTATTAGATTGATATGGCACAGCTTCCCAAGTTACATAGAAAGAATGCTAATTGGGACTGATCATCGATCTATTGAGCAGGTTGCTGAACTATTAACAGCCTATGATAGCTGTGGTACATCAGCGACCAAGGAAGGAGGAGCAAAGCAACCACAAAACAAACCTCCCTATAGAAGAGATGATGGGCCTAGAATAGGAGCCATCAGATACAAAAGGAAAATGCCTTCTTGGCAATATAGCAATTATGGACCTCCACCATGGTATCAGCACCAAAGAAATCAGTCACCACCATGGGAAAGGCAAAGAAGATATTCAATAGGCAATGTGCAGAGCCCTTACCAAACCCGAGTTATAAGAAGATCAAATAGTGATCATAACCTACAAGAAAGTGTGGCTAGAAATGCAAGCCATCATGATGACATATGGCCTGATAAATGCCCAAAAATAAAAAAAACAAGTGTATCACCTCAAAACAAAGAAAGATGCCATAAGAGAACTGATCATGATTATCAGTCTCCCAAACCAGGTTGCAGTTACAATACAGAACAATAAAATTGAGATAGCTGATGGAAGAAGTTTGTGAGTGTGATGTAGTGATGCATGGACTTGTGTTTTTCATATTGAGATGGGCAGATGATTGAGCAGAGCTGCTTGGATGTGTTGTGTTATGATGCTCTGAAGTATATGCTCAGCATGATCCAGACCTGGATGTTGTGCTCCAAGAGTAGCCCAGCAGTGTGTATATATAGGCCTCATGTATAGGCCTTCATCTCATGAAACCAAATGAATAAGCCCTGAAGACTCACGGAAGTTGAGCAGGGTTGGCTGAGTGCCAAATTGTTTTTTTTTTCTGGCTCCTAATCTTGGTTGGAGGTAATGCTTAAAAATGAGATATTTTCTCATGATGTCATGGGGCAGTGCATATTGGTAGTTTGTGCTTGGCCATCTATTTATCCCGGCATTGGAGGCTATAGTTCATGTATTCACTTTTCCAGCTCACCTTATCCATTTCATCAGCAAACCTAAAACCAATAGAAATGCAGTAATGAGAAATGATGTGTATAGTATATGGAATAAATCGTGCTTTCAGGCGATTTCATCCCAAAATTTGGTGGGGGGTAATGAAACAGATATACTGTTCCTCGTATATATATTCAAAAGATCCCCCCCCCCATTGAAAAAAGACTAGCATGATTTGATCAAATTAAAAATGAAATAAAGCAAAAAGTTTAGAGTTAAAAGAAAATCATTATTGATTTTATAGTTTCAAATTAAGATGTAAATAAAAGCTGTGATTTGTTAAAAAGATTACATTTTTAATTTTTTTGATCGATGTTTTTGAATAAAGTGTTATATCATCTTGAGGCTGTCTTAATCAATTAAAAAAAACATGGCTTAATCTTCATGCTTTTTTATCTATCCCACTAAAAAATTAGATTATCCGATCATTAAGAAGAAAAGAAAAACACTCGGGCTAAAATGAGGGCAGTATGAAAATCAGGCACGGCAGAAAAAAGGCTGTTCAATCAATCCAGAGAGCGGAATAATAATAGTTAAATTGGATGTTCAGAGGCAGATTAGATTGAATTTTTTTTTAAAGTGTATGTTTAAAGAACTTTTTTTTTTCGAAAGATTTTTTGAAAAGATAGTAAGAAAAGTGAAGAATTAAAAAGTTAAAATTCTTATTTAAGTGTTACTCAACTCTGACTTTCGTCACCTTGAAATATAGCCTTTACAACTACTGTTAAAAATTGAAAAAGGAAACATTATTAAGGGAATTGTAATGATAAAAGAGTAAGCCAACAGCTTCATCTCTCCATATCAGACCACGACCTCTTTTTGAATAAATCAAACTGGATAAATGAAGGTAATGATTTTATAAAAATATTCGAACGTCTTTATTATAAATTTTAAATTTAATGAAATATTATGTGGACTCTAAATGCCTATTTGCATGTTGATATAAAATGACCGATGCTTAATGCTCACCTGAATATTGGATTTTGTGGGAGTAATTTAAACCACATTACTGGATTTAATAAATTTAATGAAATACTAATGGACTGCAATTAAAATAACTTAAGGTTAGCTCTGAATTAGACATAAAATGTAAATTGTTAAAGAACTTTTATTTTTTAATTCCTATTGTACTATTATTGAATGTACACCAAGATACACAATGGACTGAAAATAAAATATTTGTTAAATTAAGTGGGACTCTGCATCAGATGCTATCAGTTGTCTTCATTACTCTCTCTATTGTTTCAATATGTCACACTCCTCTCTGTGAAATAACTAAATTATTACAGATATAAACTGTTAAAGAACTGTTGAGAGAAGGACTTTATTATACTCTCAACAGACTACTTTTTTTTAAAGTCATATAGAAATCTTTTGCTTGATGGACCTTTATTTAAATTTGTTGTTAAATAAAACTATTGTTATTTAAAATTAATCTTAGTTATCCAGTTGTTCAATTCTATTTTTGTTTTTATTGCATCACTCATCATTCATTGCACTTGTTCATGAGAATCTCATGCCTCCTGAGCTATGTCTGGCATAACTAGACCTAGGTAAGTCAGGTTGTAGTGAGATGGAACTCTAGTGGCGCTGTTTGGAAAACCAAACTTAGAAATGTCAGATGCTTCCAGTCTCTATGGTACTACATCCTCTGATGAGCAGGAAATATTGTTGTAGGGGGCGTTAACGTCTGCATTGGGAATGCCAATCAATAGTTCTTTCCTGCAGCATGCTCATCAGGAAATTGTTACAACCGATGTAATAAAAGGGTTGTGTGGTGGTCCGGTTACAATATATATATATATATTCATTTTATTCATGGTTCTTGTTCAACATTGAGAGTGCTATTAATTTAAAACTTGAGGGAGGCTAATTTATTCTCTTCATTTACATATACATATACTTTGAGCTCTCCTTAATTTAATGTTTATAATATCCTAGCACCTCACTGAAGAACCCAGTAGCAGAAACCAGTCTGGGATTGGAGATATTCTGCAAAACTTGTTAAGAGCTTATTTGCAGGCTCTTTATATAACACACACACATACATATATATATATATATAAAACCAATGCATAAAAAATCTCACAACAGCCTAACATATGTAATTACCTATAAATAATATCTAGTGTTACAGAACTTAAATTACAAGCATCAGGAAAAATGATTCATTTTTTTCCTATTCATTTAAACTTATAAATTTACCATAATTAATGCATTATTACAATAGCAATGAATATTTAAATATTTACTTCCATTGTTATAATGACTTAATTATGGTCTATATAGAAACTTAGATGAGCAGAAAAATGGTATGTCATATTTTCTATTGTTAATAAGGTATTTGTAAAGTATTACTGTACAGCTTTTGGTGGCGCTGTTTCTAGTTAAAAACCGAGCGATATAACATTACCGGGCTGCTAGATTTTTTTTTTCTAATATATCATATTTTGACATACGGCTGTAATTTTTTTCTTTTTAATATATTGTTGTTGTTTTTTTGTTTTTTTTTGGACATAATTATTTTTTTTTGTTTTCATTTGATAAATTTAAAACTATAATGGACACTTTTACTTTTTTTTGGGTCTCAAAAGTACATACTTTTTGACATAGCCTTTGGGGGGGGGGGGATTTCCATTCTAAGTCTACTGTTGTTTGACAGATGTCTTTTTTTTTTTGGTTTGGATTCGATACATTTCAGGGGACAGTTTTAACTTTTTTTGGAATATCTCAAATAGAAAAAATTTGCTTTACATACGACTTTTTTTTTTTTTTTTGCCTTTTAATATACTGTTTTTTTTTTAAACAGACGTCTTTTTTTTATTATTTAAAATTAGAATCAACACTTTCTTTTTGAAATTGTTAAAAATGTGGGTTGCTGTTTATTGATTTAGCAACAAAAAAAAAGTCAAAGCTATCCAACAAACTCTGCCTCAGATGTCTGTATTTGCTTATAAACGAAAAGAATTGTTTGGTATTTTGACTAATATATCGATCAAGAGAGTCGATTCTCTTCCGACCAAAAGAAGCGTAAAGTTGTTGAATGAGTTGAGAAGAATACAAAGCTGTCCAACCAACTCCACCACACTCAGCTGTAAAGCCCTACCCTTTGAACACTGACATTCTGGGTGTTAATTAATTGACTTACAGATCAAAATAATCACAAACAAAACACATGATTCTTTTAAATCAAATAATAAATTTTATTCACCATGTATTACTAAACCAAATCAACTGTGTCATCTTTTTCTCACTTTTTTCGACATCCCCCAATTGCAATAACGTGGTAGCCATTTTGTTCTTCTTTTGTTACTCTCATCCAAGTCACGACAGAAACGGTACTTTTTAGCCAACAACTACAATCATCTGACAAAGACGTTGACATACTTTTTTGGGGTTCCAAATAACAACAAACCCCCCCCCAAAAAAAAATAAGCTCAGCCAAATCTCAAGAATACGCTGATAATTACTAGTAGGCCAAAAGATCTCAGTTGGGAAATACAGAAAATCATAAACATCAACAAACAAACAGTTGGAAACCATTCCAGTGCACACACTCTCAGATTAAATTCGAGCCAGAATACAAATTTGCTCCCTATGCATAGGAATTCATGCCATGATGAAATAAGTGGCAAACTAGACGATCATCTAGTGTTTTTAGTTTAGACATAGGGTTAGGAGCGCGGAAGAATTGGCCACGGATTCTAACCACAACATCTATTGTCTCTTGTTCAAGCGGCTAATACGATCACTAGTCGTGTATTAGTCATAAGATTCGGCCACGAAAGCAGTATTATTCTGTGATTTTACACAGAAACAGTGCCACCACAGGCTGTAAAGTGAATACTTTACAAATACCATTAATAATTTAAACTTTGTAATGTTAGGTAATAGTTTATTGGTAACTGCATATATTATGCTAATGTGAGGTTTGTTTATATATGTGTGAATTTTATATTTACACTAATAATATTTAATTTTTAAATGTTTTTATTTAAATTGCAATATGTGTTTGTTTTTAAACTACTGTAATCACTTTTATTATTTAAAACAGGCAAAACTCACTATACGTATTGCCACACACAGCAAGCTAGAGTAATCAATGGATTCCAGAAGGCTTGTGCATAAAATCCCCATCTGGTGCCTACTCATCCAATATCCCCAGACTAGTTTCTGGCTTGTGGGGATTTTATGCACAAGCCTTCTGGCATCCATTGATTACTCTAGCTTGATGTGTGTGACAATATGTATAGTGAGTTTTGCCTGTTTTAAAACAGTTATACACAAGCATAAGAAGTGGTGGTCATGTGATTTTATTATTTAAGTTAGAATAGCATTTTAAAATTGAAGTTTTATAGAATTAAATTCAATAGAATTGTTTCAAATTTGATAAATAAGAAAGAAATCTAGGACCATAATATTTTAGATAGCTAAACTAGTTTCTTAGACATGGAACAGTGGGTGGAAATTTTTTTAATATTTTGATATCAAATTTAAAAATTATTCTTAGAACTTTAGTATGTTTTAAATAATATGTGTACTTTTTTTCATTTTAACTGTAAACTTCATTTATATTTTAATAAAATAAAGGTATTTTACAATATAATTTTGTTAAGTTTATAAAAAACAATCAAATAAGAAGAAAAAATTGTCAAATACTTTTTAAAACAAGAATATCTACATATTTTAAGTTAATTAAATGTTTTATTATATAAATATATAATTATGTGCATATACTAAATATGATATATACATAAGAAGTATATATATTAACTTAATGCAGAAATATTTAGTAATATCTATAACCTATAAGTGTCAAATTGATTTTAAATAAAATCACATGCATTAAGTAAAGTTCATTTACAATATAATTGGGTAAGCCTTTTTAAAAAATAAATAAAAATTTCCAATCAAAAGCAAAAATGCCAAACACTTTTCAGTTAACATAATATTTTCATATTTTTAATCACTTAATGATTTATTATTCACATATAATATTATGTACACATACTAAGTACATATACATAAGGGATATACACATTAACCTATAGCAGAGATATCTAGTGATACTTATATATATAATGTATTATTCATTTTAATGTCAGGAATGTGGTTTCCCACATTGGTGAAAGATTTTTAAGAAATTTTAAAAATAATAATTTTAAACTCTCTTGTCAAAGACTGTATTGCAAATAATGTAATTAGATAAGAGATTTAAAAAAATTTCAGGCAATTAAAGTGTTATGCAAATTAATTAATTTAAATTAAAAAGAAAAAACAAAAAGTAAACATTTATATGAAATCCTTTTTTTCTTGGGATTCATGCTGAATTCTCACTTTATTAAACCACATTTGACCTTTATTATGCTTAGTGAGTGACAGGGAAAAAACCCATCCTCTGCTATAACCTGGACATCTAAAAAAAATTTGCATGCTGTTTTGAATAAATCTGGTTAAAAGAAAGAAATAATGCATGCTCCACACATGAACTGTTTAATACTTCCCATCAGGAACAAAATAAATTATGGTTATCTTGTTTTCTAAGTTTTACTTTTAAAAAAGACTATTTAGATTCTTAATTATTGTAAGTTTATATTTAATACTAATATGCTATATCTTACCTTATGAATTGTTTAAACAGGAAGCAAAGTTTTAAAAAAAATGTTAAGAAATTCTCTTTTAATATATCTTAACCAAATGTCATTTTGTAGAAATTATCAATTTTAAAAAGTAAATAAATAAGAATAATAATGGAAATGTAATATTTATTTTAAATGTAATATATCCACATATAAATCATCCAAAATAATTATTAATAGTTTTAAGTTAATGACCCAATTGTATCCATTGGGTTCATTTACTCATAGTTAACCCTCCATTTGATTGCTGAGAATTAGATTTTGTGTAGGTGAGATTATGGCATATATATGTAGTCTTTGTAGTTTAAATATATCTGTATCTGTATGGGAGGATTTATTTTATTAGTTTTAATATTTTATTAAGGCTGTGAACCTCAAGAGCATGCACCTGAAAAATGCAAAGATAAGGACCTCTAGAGGTCTTAAACACAAGCTTACAACTTTGGAAGAAAAGAGCAAAACCACTCTTTACTTCAACCTACTTTCTATATGAATAGGCAAAACTAAAGCATTTAGATCTGAGAGCATGAGGCTATTTAATACTTCACTGATTAAGTCCACAATTTCTATTACACATTAGTACTCATGAAATCTTTTGATTTACAACAAGTTAATGGAAAGATCTTATAGCTAGAAATATATTACGATAATTTAAAGTTGTAATTATAAATGTATTAAGTGCATATACATTATATAAGTAATATTTTATTAAGGCTGTGAACCTCAAGAATATGCATCTGAAAAATGTGCAGATAGGGACCTCTACAGGTCTTAAACACAAGCTTACGACTTTGGAAGAAAAGAACAGAATCACTCTTAGTAAATTAGAGATTAGACCTAAAATAAGTCATCCCTGTATCAGAATTAGGACCTTAAAATATCCATTTCTTGTAGTTATTGTTATAGAAAGATGTAGCAGTTATGTTTATCCCATATTAATTATATTATGTGTTGGTAATAAGAAACTTATGAGTCAAAAAAATGTCTTATATTTATAGGCTTATCCATATATAGAGTTATATTTTAAGTTTATTAAAGTCTTGAGTTCACTGTATGGCAAATATACTCAATTTATATAACTGTATTAATATTATACTATAATTGAAGTTTAAGATTAAATATAGCAAAGATATCTTGGACATTTTATAAGTAATTATTGCTTCCCTGCATGCATATGAAATAAAGCAATAATATTTAAGAAACTGGAAAGCAAACTTTGTAAAAGAAGTAGGTAATATGTCACCTGACAATTATATTTAGTAACCAAACAATTACTGTATTAAATGTAATATTGAATGGTCTACATTTATTCATCAAGAGTAACTTATGTTTTTCATGATCTAGCCGGGTTTTGCAAATAGAGGCTGTATATAGTGATTATCATTATTCTATTAAATAAAAGATTGTTAAAATATATACGCTGATTCATTTCCCGATGTTTAAAGACAGGTGGTGCATGTATAAAGTATATAAATAAATAATAAAAAATATAAACCATAAAAAAATTCTTATTATATCCATTACAATATATCAACTATAAGTGTCAAGTTGATTTAAAGTACAATAAAATTCTACATTTTCATTTACTGTGCCAATACTAAAAAATTAAAAATAAATAGAGATAAAAAATTGTTTCATATTATATGCTTTTATTTACTGTGCACTAAAAAGAAAAAACATAATTGCGTCTTCATCTGAATTTACAGTTTCTAAATTTAACTTGAAATAAAAATGTGGGGGTGTGGGTAGAAATTAATTAAGTCAATCTCTATTTGTCATAACAAGGGAATGACTTAATTAATTTCTGTACACACAGCCTCCATGCTTTTATTTCAAGTTGAGTCTAAAAACCCCAATTGAGTTTAAAGAAACAATTATTTTTTTGCTTTTTAGTGCATGGTAAATAAAATCATGTAATATAAAAAAATGTATCTTTATTTCTTTTTTAAGTTCTTCTTAATTTTTTTTCTATGTAAGAATCAGATTATTACTGAGTATAGTTTATAACAGTGAAAGTATACATACTTCTATAATATTGTCTGAAAATTTGTGATATTGGTATTTACTTATATTTATATGACAAACTATTTATCAACTAAAATTAATTGTCAAATATTCAAATTTTATTTAAACTTTCCAAATGCATTCAACTGTTAGTAACATCATATAGGTTATGATATAATGCAATGATTTGAGTTGTATTATTCTCTTCTTCAGGTGTTACTGGTCTAACCAGTGACATTCTTAGCATGGGAATCAAGTCAGTATATTTAGATTCATGCATATTGAATTTAGAGTAATGTTCTCTGGCAGAATGTTGAGTTGGTTAGAGTGATATCTTAATTTCAATATTCATGAATATAAGTCCAGGTTTGATTCCCATGCTAGTACTGTCTCTGGTCAGATCAGCAACACTTGAAGAAGAGATAATAATAATAATAAAAATATTGTTATATGTTAATCATTGCCTGTTGAATATATTTAAAAGATTTAAAATCTCTAGCGCTTGTTAAATACTTAACCGACAACCAATCAGATGTCAGGGATAGCTGTCCCATGACATCCAAACACAGCAAAGATTTTATGAGAAAAGGGCGGCCACCCTTCTCTCTACTTTTCTTTCTATATATCTAAGCCAGTCATAAGCATTTAGGACAGCTATCCCTGACATCTGATTGGCTGTCAATTAAGTATTTAACGAGCACTAGAGATTTGGCAGTATTTCGATTTATTTCAATTCAACTATCTGCATTTCGCAAATTAAAATATTATTTAAAAGATTTAAATAAAATTTGAATTTTTCTAAAGATGTTTAACAACTAATGTTAGATGGTGAAAATAGTACATCATATAATTATGAACTCTATGATGATAAATTATTTAAAATATACTTTGAACATTATCAATTACTACTCTTTCAATTAGTAACATTCAAGGTATAATTAAAATACTTTGACATTATAAAAAAGTGGTAAGCATACTTTTAATGTTTATTATATTTGTGTTAAAATAAAAATGTTTATAGTTAGCTCAAAGACATAAACATGCCTTTCTGGTTCATCCATATTTGTATTTATTTGTTATTAACATCTATTTTATACTGAACATACATAGCAGAAAAAGCAAACAGTTTTTGATTTCTATTTTTATTTATCTACAATAAATCTTTGGAAAAATATGTTTTAAATCCTAAATTTCAAAACATAATTTTACACTACATTAACTATAATCATAATTTATTCTAAAAACATTCTCAAAACACAGTATGACTTTTGAACAGATTGGAAGCATTTGAGATTAATCGTGTAGAAGGATGGAAAAAATCAGTTGAATGAATGAAATAACAAATGAAGAAGATTTGAAAAGAGTAAATGAAAAAAGGAAATTGATTGAGGAAATTAGAGATAGAAAGAGAAATTGGATTGTGCATATATATTAAGAAGAAAGTACAGTTTAATGTCAAGCGTTGTTAGCCGAGAGGTCATCGCACCCGCATTGCAAGCAAGTAGTTGGTTGCAGGCGGGTGTGGGTTCGCAAACCCGGCCAATGCTATGACATATGGAAAGAAAAAAAAAGTACAGTTTAATGAGGTATGTTTTGTAGGGAATAGTGAGGGGAAACAAATAAAAAGGATAGAAAAGATTGGACTTACTGGTTGATATTAGAGATGGGAAAAGTTATGTGAATTAAACAGCTGGATAATGAAGAGAACGGAGTGGAGAAATGGGTGAATTGATGAGAATACTATCGAAAAAGTTTTAAAAAATCATGTTACTTAATGCAAGTGATATTAAATAAAGACAAATCCATACGTACACACATATGCATCTAACAATATAAAATATTTCAACTATTAATAAATAATAAATATTAGTCTACCTTAACAAAGTGCAATAAATTCAATATCAACGTATATATAGTACACTCGCACACATACGTGCATAGCTAATATAAAAATAAAATATTTCAGTTTTCAATTATAATTACGTTTAACTTATCACGTTATTATTCTTAAAGTGTAACAAAAATTTAAAACAAATAAAAACATCACTTCTTTGAAAGTCTTCTTGAAAGTTTTTTGTCTGAACATTTTTAAATTGTAAAGGAAATCTCTATCTACTTTGAAAGTCTGTTTGGAAATTCTTTTGTTTTTAATGTTTGTCCTCCAACTAAGAAAGTTTGCCCAAATTTATTTACATTAGTTAATTGCTTTATTTTATGCAAAAGATTGTTTACTCTTGAATCAACACAGCCGATGTTCAATATTTTTCTTAAGGCAACAAGCAGAAATAGATTTTTATTAACTGCAAAGTTAGTGTGCAAAATAATGGTATTATTAATATATATATATTACTCACCAGCCATTTCTTTTCCTTTGCACTTCATATATTTGTTCAAGGAAATAAATCTCATGAATGGGCAGATTTTTTTGTGGGTGCTTGTGCATATGTATGATATAACACGTATATAAAGCATAACACTGAAGACTCTCAAAACTAGACTTGATCAAATCTGTTAGTTCTCAGCTAAGTTCAGCTCCACTATGATTTTACGACTGCAATGAGTAAAGCACTTAGTATATACATATGTATTTTGAAATACCACAGGAAAAGTGTCCCTTACTTCCCTCAGAACTCAAACTTAACCAGCATAGAGGTAGCAAAAAAGAGGCAAAACTCTCTATACGTATTGCCACTCAGTGCAAGTCAGAGTAATCAGTGGATGTCAGAAGGCTTGTGCATAAAATCCCCATCTAGTGGCTATTCATCCAATATCCCCAGACTAGTTTTTGGCATGTGGCATTCATCAGTGAGGAGCCTTGGATCTGAGAGCCCTGCAGCTAGATCTTAGGATCTAATGCACTGACTTGCACTGAGTGGCAATACATATAGAGAGTTTTGCCTGTTTTATTAACAATTATAAGCAAGCATAAGAAATGGTGATCATATGATGTTTATTGGCATAGAGATAGCAGTAAGCAGTCTTTTCTTTATTCTCTCCAATCTAATTGTTCTGACCAAATTATAATGTTAGACTGAACCCACCACTTGTAGCAGTGGTGTGCAACTTGTGGGTTATAATTCCTTCAGGGATCACAGAAAAATTGTTGGGAATTATGATAATTTTAGGTTCTCATGTTGGATAATAAATATTTAATTGAAAAAACAAAAACCTAAACACTATTACAAATATATGAAAACTTCTCAACTCACTAGTGTGTATTTAATTACTTTTGACTTTAAACATTTCTATATCTATATTTCAATTCACTTTGTATAAACAGCATATTATAACGGACTTTGCTTATATTCTCTCATTTCTCTTCTTCACTCTCAGAGTTTTGTTATTCATGCTAATATCCCCTTAACATTGATACATGGTACTAATTTTTAAATGTGCATATTTTCTAAAATTGGCTAAAAAAGTTGTAATTGCTACAAATCAACAGATCAACTAAGAACCAAGTATTACTCAACATATACCATATTTGTTTTTTGTTACAACGTTTACAATTAAATATTGTTTAAACCCTGTTTGGGTAATAAAAACCAAATGTTCAGAAAATGATAAAAAAAGTAGCAAGGAAGAAGATACATATTTGTATGTAATTATAAATTTATTTAACGCACATTGACGTAAGTAATATTTACTAAGGCAATAAATCTAAAGCATGTGCAGTTGAAAATGTGAAGGTAGGGATCTCTACAGGTCTTAACCACAAGCTTATGCACTGGAAGAAAAGAGGGGAACCTCTTTACTTCAACTTACTTTCTATATAAATAGGTGAAGCTGAAGCAGGTAGATCTGAGAGCGTGAAGCTATTCAATATGTCACTGATTAGGTCCATAATTCTTATTATACATTAGTACTTAGGAAATATCTTATAGTTAGAAATCTATTACAATAATTTAAAGTTGTAATTATAAATTTATTTAATGAACATTAATATTTACTAAGGCAATCATGTGCGGTTGAAAATGCGAAGGTAGGGATCTCTACAGGTCTTAACCACAAGCTTACACAAGAAAAGAGGGGAACTTCTTTTCTTCAACCTACTTTCTATATAAATAGGTGAAGCTGAAGCGGTTAGATCTGAGAATGTGAAGCTATTCAATATTTCACTGATTAAGTGTTTCAGATCTTAGGATCTAATGCAACCCTCCAGCAGCCACCTTTTATCAAGGTTGCATTAGATCCTAAGATCTAAGCGCAGTGCTCTAAGATACAAAGCTCCTCACTGATGAAAGCCATAAGCTAGAAACTAGTCTGGGGATATTCAATGAGTAGGCACTAAATGGGAATTTTATGCACAAGCCTTCTGGCATCCATTGATTACTCTGGTTGGCACTGAGTGGCACTACTGTATGGAGAGTTTTGCCTGTTTTAATAACAGTTATGTGCTAGCATAAGAAATGGTGATCATATGATGTTTAATGGTCTATATTATTATTCAATTGTTGGAAAATGATGTAGACAGGGAATGAAAAAATAGTAGAGATATAAAAAAGGGGTCCTTAAAAATTTGCTCACTATGCAGTCATTCATTTTTGGTGTGGAGTTTTTCCATTGCTGATTTCCAGTAGAACACTATTTTGATTCTAGATTGCAAGCTGTACAATTGAAATAATTAGTACAGGTGATTGTTTGTAATGTGAAGCTATGCAAAACAAGTAGCAGATCAGCCAAAAGACCCTGAATATGCAATCCAATCCAGTAAATAATGTTGAAATCTGTGGAACTACATTGCTAAGTCTCTAAGATACCAGTGAAGGAAAGAAAATGCACTATACCACTAAATTTCCCATAACATATTAATATACTACATACTACATGTCACCATGCTGCTGTACTTACAATTCACACATTGAGTGTGTGAGAAAAAATAGTGAAATGACCATAATTATATATATATATATATAAAAAACATTTGAAAATCCATGATTTATGACTTTAAAGATTTAAGATATTAATGTTATAATATTAAAAAGGCATTAGACGTAAAAAAACTGAAAATATATTAATCATTGTGATATGTTATATTTTATATTTGCAGTTGGAATCATGATTATAGACTTGAAAACTAGAAAAATATTAATTGTTGTGATGTTTCATTTTATATCTGTATTTGGAAATTATTAGTATATAGATGGAGCCAAGTTACATAAATTATTGTTTATTAAACCTATCTGTCACCTAATTTAAATCAAAATACGGTAGTGATTTATTTAAATTACATAATTATGTATCATTAGTATGGGTTCAAACCCATACTGTAATTATTTATTTAGCATTACAATATACATATATATGAAGTAGAAACAATGTATAATACTAGCTGAAATCAATATAAAATACCCCATAGCTATATTTTTTTAATGACACTTCCCTTTAAATAAAGAAGAGTTTGAATTTTGCAGCCATTCAAAACTTTATTTATTTGCAATGTAAGATCTTTTCTTGTTTAGTTTCTAATTCTTTATTTAAATTATTTTGAATTTTAATATATATATATAATATTATTGGAATATACATTCAAGAGGAGTTTTTTTTTTTAGGAGTTGCATTTGAATGGTGGAAAATTCAAACTTTTTTTATTTAAAGAGAGAGTGTTGTTAAAAGAATATAGCTATGGGGTATTAAAAATATTATACACATCTGCCTGTTCAATGAGGTTTATTTACACTTCTTTGAATTAATAATTTTACTCTTTAGAGTCACATTGCAATGCCATCTGGTTATGCATTGAAATGTTTATATAAAAAAATTTTCAGTCGTTCAGTTATTTTTTAGGAGGATTATTAATTATTAAAATCATCAATTAATGTATTTCTGATTTATTTTGTTATATTTAATTTTAAGTTATTATTTTAAAGTTGACAGATGATGTCTTGTCTTATATATTTAAATTATTAAAGAAAAAACAAAAATAATATTTTCAATTTGATCATTATTTTAAAAATCATATGCAATCTGTTTTAATGTTTCATTTTAAAATTTGCTGGAATTAAAAAATAATTTTATTTTAATAAGGGTCATAATGACATCTTCTCTGATTTTTCTTTTATTATATCTAATTTTGTGTCATTATAAGACACGAGATATAAGAATGTTTTGAGTTGTTTTATTTTTATTTTATGTTTCAAAAATAATGCAATTCATTTTATTTTATATTTAAGAAAAATCAGTCCACAATAAAGCTTGGCATCATGTTTTAAAGTCATTGATCAAAAATTAAATTATTTCAATTTAAAAGTGTATTATTTTTTCAGTCAAAACAATATTCCTTGTCTATATGGTTAGCAATGATTATATTTTCAAGAATTATATAGTAATAAAGAACAAGTACTTTCTATATCTATTACATCTTCCGAATTGCCCAGAATTTTAAATGAACAAGTAAGAGACGCAATTAAATGTATGAAGAAAGGAAAGGCTCCAGATAATGATGGAATTATAAGTAATATATTAAAAGAAGCAGGTGAAGAAATAAAAATTTTTTTTAGCAAAGTTATATACCAAATGTCTAAATGATAAAGATGTACCAGATGATTGGAAGAATGTAGTATTAATATTAATATTTAAAAAAGGTGAAAAAGAAGATATTAGAAATTACAGACCTATCAGCCTTTTATCAGTTTTATACAAAATTTTTACCAAGATAATTACAACTCATCTACAGAGAACATTGGATTTCCACCAACCAAGAGAACAAACTGGATTTAAAAGTGGTTTTAGTACAGTAGATCATATCCAGGTACTGAGAGAAGTTATAGAAAGGACAAATGAATATGAGTTGCCATTATGCTTTGGATTTGTAGATTATGAAAAGGCATTTGATTCTATAAACATTTCTTCAATGATTAAAGCATTGGATCATCAAGGTATAGATCCAGGATATTGTCATATTTTAAAAAATATTTATAAAAATACAACAGCAACAATTAGATTACATAATAATACTGGGAAAGTCAACATTGAGAAGGGTGTAAGACAGGGTGACACCACATCTCCAAAACTGTTTACAGCAGTCCTGCAAGAAGTAATTTGTGAATTAAAATGGGAAGCTAAAGGAGTGAAAATAAATTGGAGATTATTTAAGTCATTTAGATTTTGCAGATGATATAGTTATTTTTGCAAATAATGCTTTAGAGCTGCAGGAAATGTTGCAGGAGTTATCAGTTTAAAGTAGGAAAGTAGGACTAAAGATAAATGTTAAAAAGACTAAAGTAATGTTTAATGGGTTTTTTTTTTTTCAAAATATGAAAATAAAGATTGATTATGATGAGTTAGAAGAAGTTAACAATTACAAATACCTTGGTCAGATTATTAATACAGATCGAAACATATGGATGAAATTAATCATAGAATCAAACTCGGTTGGAGTGCTTTTGGTAGAAATAACTTGGTAGTAAAAAGAAATATGCCTATGTGTTTGAAAAGGAAGGTTTTTTAACATGTTTTACCAGCTCTTACTTATGGATCTGAGACTTGGACACTTAATAGAAGTCTTCAGACCACTCAAAGAAGAATGGAGAGATGCATGTTGGGAGTAACAAGAAGAGATCAAAAACGCAATATATGGGTAAGAGAACAAACAAGTGTTACTGACTTCATTGAAAAAATTAAAAGACTGAAGTTGAGTTGGGCTGGACAAATTCCTAGAAAAGATGATAATAGATAGGCAATTGAAATCTTAAACTGGATTCCAAGAGATTGTAAAAGACCCAGAAAGAGACCGCATGTGAGATGGATGGATGAAATAAGAAAGTGTGCAGGGGTGATGTTGAGAAGAGAAGCTAAAGATCAAAGATGGTTTGAACTTGGAGAGATGTTCATCATAAGATGGATTAATAATTGTTGATGATGATATTTTCACTATACTTATATGTGTGATTATACATATGTGTGTATGCTCATTGTGAATACAAGATTATTGTAAAAAAATTTAACAATTAATGAATAATGTATTATTATTTTGGTTCGTTTTAAAAAATTAAAATTCTAGAAGGACATATTTGTCAGAAACACAAACCTGTGTTTAAAAAACATCAATGATTATTCAATGAGACTAAAGAAATAAACATGAGTGTATCCATAATGATATTTGGGTATTCATTACATTAACAGATACATAATATAACTAGCCCTTGCATTTAAATTCTTTATTATTTTTATTCTGCTTGTATATATTTGCTTACTTCAATGGAAGCTATGTATTCTTGATAAGTATTTTTTTTTTCAAAATCGTAATGTATGTATATTTTTAAAGATGTTTGAAGTAAAACAGTATAATATGAATAACTAAAGAAGGAAAGTTTGATGTCTATTCCTGGATAGAAATAAAAATTTTGAGAGGCTTCTTAAAACAACATCGAAATGAAAAATTTATTATAGCATTCTAAAAGTTTTACAAAAGAAATTTACAAAATTTACTTAGATTTAACTTGAAAATTATATACTTATGTATCTCATGAATATATATATATGATAACAGATAAAATTGATAATTTAATAAGGATTTGAATAATAACAATTTGCTAAAATGAATCTATTATTTTTTTGAAGGAATGCTAAAGGTTTTGATTTAATACATTGTGTTATAACGTGTTTAACACCATTTAGCAGATTTAAATTATAAAATATTAAAGTATTTTACTACAGATTTATATACATGTTTATATCATACAGTATCTGTGCATTATTAATACCCTAATATCTCACAGAGTGATAGTTATTTTGAAATAAAAAGTTATAATAGCTGAAACGTTAAGTAAATCAACTATGTGAATTAATATATATTTATAGTGGTACTTCATATTGTAATGAGATGGGGATCTGGGTGGTCATACCTGAGATGGTGGAAAAATCATCATCAACCCCAATTTAAATATTTCAATTAAAATTATTTTAATATAAAACATAAAATAATGAGCAATATTAAAAAAAAATATAAGAATGTTATATATTAAAAGAAAGCATGAAATCATGAAATCTCTCTGTGAGATCAGCCAGCTAGATCAGAAGAGATCAGTTAACTCTTTAGAGCAACTAAGATTAACTATACATCCACCAGAATTATCAATAAGTAAAAGTAAGTACCAAAACAATTTCTTTAAAAATACATATATCAAATCATCTTTCTTTTAGATGTTTGACTCCAGCAAATTATTCATTTGTTTTACTTTAAGTTATTAAGTTATAATTTTAAAAGTCATTTTAAGGATTTTAAACTAATTCACCAACTATATATATGTTTATCTACACTTGTCTGCATACAGATACATCAGCATAAATATAATTACTTCTTCAGCAACTGATGGTTTCTTTCATTGGAGACCAGTCCAGGTAATTGTCAGCATCGGGAAAGTATAATCAGGTATGTTGGCATTCCCCCTTCTGTGTAGGGCTTGATGAGCTTCAGGCCAGCAAACTCTCTTCCAGAACATATTTGTACAGGCTAATTCATCCATTTCAAGTTGATCCAGTCTTCTAAGTGAATCAAAATTCCACTGCTGGATTTACTGGATTGACTTTAGCTACATCTTCATGGGTGATCTGTCCAACTCTGCTAGCTAATTGTGCATCTAGCTATTCTGCTTTTCAAAAATATTATTAACCAAGCCTTCTGGCCAGTTCTTACAAAATATATTTAGCCAAGACTTACTACCAAATTCTTCTGGACAGCTCTTTTAAAAACTACAAGCCAAACTGAACTGATATTTTTATCAGTCTTTTTATAGTCTTGGTGAAGTGATTAAAACACTAAATTTAAAAACAGAGTTTTTATCTTTCTAATTCCTTATCTTTTTAAAAAGATCACTAATCCTATCAAAAGAAAGTTTGAAGTTTTATCAAGATGTGATATACAAAGATTTTTAAAAATAGATAATTTACCAATTGATTAGAAGATTTCAAAAATACCATTCTTGTTTTTAAATTTCAAAATCAGAATAATAATAAAATATTAGTATTTATTTAGACCTTTTTAAATGTTTTAATTAATAATAAAATTCTGTTTTAAATTCAGAACTATTTAACCCTTTATTTATTATTTTTATTCCCACTGAATGTAGAAAAATATCTACAAAAATTTATGCCTGTGTTTATTTCTATTTTTCCTTTATTTATATATATGTGCACACACACAACTATGTTGCCAGGTGCCATGTAACCCAACCAGTTACAATATATATAATAAAATTAAAACTTCATGGATACACTGAATAATTTATGATGTAGTAGCAATCATTTAAAAGGAATAATATATCTCAGTACCATATTGCAAATTCTTAGTCATCAGCTTAATGGAATAAATTTTAAACACTATATTTTTGTTTTTCTGAAGGTTTGTGATGATGGTGTTTTAGCTGTATTATATATTAAACTATTTCCATCATCTAATATGAGTATTGAATGCATTTAGAAAATTTAACTTTATTTAAATATTCCAAATACATTCAACTGTTAGTAATAGCACATAGGTTAGTATATGCACAATGTTTTGAGAGGTATTATTCTCTCTTATTCAAGTGTTGCCAGCCTGACCAGTGATAATACTAGCATGGAAATCAAAACCTAGACTCTTAGATTCTTTCAGTGCTGAATTTTAAGGTAATGCTCTAACCAACTAAGCAGTTTGGTTAGATACCTTAGAATTCAATACTCAAGAATCTAAGAGTCCAGGTTCAATTCCCTTGCTAGTACTGTCACTGGTCAGGCCAGCAATACCTGAAGAAGGGGGGAGAATAATGCCTTTTGAAACTTATACATATTTAACCTGTTTGATGTGCTATTACAAACAATTGGGTGAATTTGGAATATTAAAATAAAGTCAAAATTTTCTAAAGACAGATGATGGAAATAGTCCAATATATAAATACATCTATATTTTTGTTGTTATTTTATAGTTGAATTATAGTCATTGGATACTTTCAACAGATTATATTTTGAACTTGGTGAAAGAAATCCAAAGTGCAATAGAATCTATGGATGATAAACTTTCATCATTATGCATCAGTCATTTACTTTATTTAATGTTTATCATTATATTTATATTTAAAAAAGAGACATTTCAATGTATATTTTGTATGTGAACAAATGTTTAGATATGTACTTAATCTAAGGAAAATTAGAATAGTTTTCTAAAATTTATAAATGATAGTTAAATAGATTTTTATCTGATGATTTGTTTAGGTTTTCTCAATATCTTTATTGTGGATAAACCATAACAAGTTAGCTTTATTTATAATTTTATATCTGTTTAACAAAATTAATTTATAAATAAATATTTTCCTTTGATTTTGGAATAAATGTTTTGTCCAACAACTCTTATTAGTACATACCTACAACACAGTATAGCATGTTAAATTTATTTCCTTAATGTAGTCTTAATTTTAATCGTTACTATTTATTTGTTGTAAATAAATTATTATCATTATTTATATAATCTCTTTAAAGTGCATGCACATTGGCTTAATCGCTAATATTACTATTACATAAATAAACATAGCACTATATAAAATAATATCTCATTATATATGTTTAATTTCAACTAAAGAATGATGATTCGTAAATTGTAAAAATTTCGCAAGTGTCATTCGTTCAAACTTAACAAATGTAATTTAAAGTGATCGTGTAACATCTCACACTCTTATTTCCACACACTTAAGATTTGCCCATACATAAACGTTTGGGTCAGAAAGAATGGGTGGATTCATTCCATTCTTTCTAAAATACTATATCTCGTGTCTGAAAAATTGAGTATTCATTTATATAATCTCTTTAAAGTGCATGTGCATTGGCTTAATCGCTAATGTTACTATTACATAAATAAACATAGCACTATATAAAATAATATTTCATTATCATTATTTTATTAAATTGGAACTTTGAATTTTATTTATCTTAATATTTAAAGTATAGAATCAGAATCTATATTTTGGAAATAATCATGAATAAACAATTTCCAACTAGTTAACAATATAAACCATATCATTGTACTGATATCTGATGATTAAATTAATATTTTATGAACTTTCACTCGTGACAAAACTATTAGTAGATTTTATAAGGAAATTCTCTCAGTTACTGAGTTTAGTATTTTACATTTTTAAACACAACATAAATTCAACACACAGTAGCTTAAGGATTAATTAAAATAAATATTAATTATAAATTTATAACAACCTGCTAAATATTTATTCACTTATTTTATTACAGTAACTTGCTAACCGATACAGCATTACCAATTCTAATTTGTATTAACATTCATTATACGCTTATATTATTTGTTTAATATTATTTTGATGTCCTTTATCTTATAATTTACAAGACATTATCAAGGAGAGCTAGCATTATTTATTATTTATTTTAATTTTAATTGTATTGCTATAAATTAGGAATTTGAAATCAGGATATATGAACAAAGTTTTTCATTTAATTTGCTTCAATATGTTTTTTAAACATTTAAATTTTGAATTTTTATCTGGTTTTGAAGAGTCTCTATCTCTTGGGCATTCTACACTGTTGGTTTTGTCACCTCAATTCATAAAGCTTGTCAAAGAGTTTTCTTATATTTTGTTTAAGTGTTCTTGCATGATAGATTGATACCTCAATTTGGTTTCATAATAGTGTTCTTCCCATTGTTACCATCTTATATCAGTACAGTTTTGCTGCCTAAATATATGGAGCCTTTGAAGGGTCAGCTTTTGTCATTTTATACCATCACTATATATATATTACATATAAATAGATTTACATAAGTTTGAAATTAAATTATAATAAAAAATAGAGAGATTAAAATCAGAATGGTGTCTAAACTATATTGTTTTGCTTAATCAAATAAAATATTTATATTCTCTAAAACTCCGATCTTAAAAATAATTTGGCATATATGCTGAGTGTTCCAAAAATGTAACTGTTGTATATCATGTAGTATAATTTTTGAATGACTGTAGATGATAATTAATATTGCTTCATATATATTATCTTAATATGGTGATAATATCCGTATCAAAATAATTTCAGTACTAAACTAGCTTTATGATATAGGTGCATAAAAATTGTAAATAATCATAAAGATAAAAAATACCAAAATGTTAGAGCATTTTTTACAGGCATGTGACTTTTATAATGGCAGATAATGTAAAAGTATCTTATAACCTTAACAACAAATTAAAAAAATATAAAATGACTATGCTCCAACTTTAGTTATATGCGATTATAAAGTCCAGTACTACATATTAAAGATGGCAAAATAAAATATATAATTTCAAATAAAGGATTTATTTAACAAAATCAAATAAAAACAAATTTTTAATCATTTGGGAAATAATAAAAGTTAAAAAGTAAGTAGAAGTTTGATATTTTTTTTAAATTTAATATATAATAATTAAGTAATTATAATTAAGATCGCTAATGTACATTTTAAAATAGTTCTTTAAAATCTACTCATTCAGTTAATTTAAGTGAAATTAGTTTCCACTCCTACAGGGAATGAAAATATTTACTTTTCATTTGACATTAAGAGGATTGAAATTAAATACCAAGATTTCATTAAAATTAAATTTCGTTAATATCGGACTTGACTCGATTAAATTATTTAAAATTAGATGTAATAAAATATGTTAAGGCTCCCTGAAATTTAATTTTTAACATTTATTAAATGTATAGTAAGGTTGTACGGCGTAATTTATAAGTTTACGTGTTTTCTAATTAATAAATTTAAAAGTTTACATTTTTCAATAATCGTCAAAATTTTATGGCATTAGATCCGCATTATTACCATTTTCATAACCTAGGTTTCGAACCATAGTTGTTAATAACTCAAAAAATTTTCAGATTTCAAACAGAATATTTTTTAGTTTAGTCAGTCAATTATTGATCAGAAAATGGGTGTCTAACTATAAGCTTGATGGTTAAATAAAGATGGTAAATAATAACCCAGAAATTGATGAGTAATGTTTTCTCTTTCATTGTGTATTTTTTGGGGGCTTTGGGAGAACTATTTGATTTGTAGTGGACTATTTAAAAATTGTATTATCGTTTGTTTGTTTTTTAAATACGAATCAATTACTGACATCTCTCTTAAACTCTCATATCACAATTAAATAAAATAAATGCAAATATAACCGCGGATTTAGTTGCTTATTAGGATTAGGTCAATTTACCTATCAATAGATCAATTGACAAAATCACATCACCTTATAATTGTTATTATTTATTATCTTTTCAATCAGTGTCTCGTCACTTATTTGAGCAATAAAGATTAGCCTTGAACTTTTACTTTCCAATTATTCAATTATCCATTTACTATTACTTAGACGGTTTATGATATGAAAAAATTTCAAGATTAATCCGGATAGTGGATTTAAGTTTAAATTAGTTAAGTATGCTAACTCTCTTCATCTTTAAATATCATAACTATTGAATAAAATAAATAGAAATTAAATAGCAATAAAATAGATCTAGATATCTTTTTTTTCATTTTGTTAACCACAGAAATCGATTATAGCAGACATCTAATTACTATCGATGTTAGTTCAATGTTTAAATTATGTTTTTATCTATTGAAGACAGATATTACTACTATCTAATAAAACAGAAGCTTTATATATATGGTAAGGTGATAATATGTTTGAAAAAGAGTAATGGCCATTATGGAAAAGATGCAATAGAAAATTGAGAGAAATATTTACAAGAAATATTTATATGGTAGAAGATATTCTTGCTCATAACTTAGATTAGTAAGTTTCTGTATGAAGAAAATAAATAACTTAATGTATTTTGGTAGCTTAATATTTATGAGTTAAGATATAATAAATAATAATAATAATAATAAATTTTAACTAAATAACTTGGAAAAAGAGGAAAACCAAGATGGTCTAATTGGATTATTATGTTTTTGGGGATTGTTTGATAGTGAATTTTTTTTATGCACAAGGGGATACCCAAAAATGACCAGAATCATTCTCTGGCAGCCATACCTAGTGTAATACATGCTTCTGCTTCTAGATACTTCTTGCAGGAACCCTTCTGCATCAATTTACCAAGTAATGTCATCATATGAAATCATGGAACCATGTAGCATGTTCTTTTACAAAGTATGTTTTGCCTATTTATTAATTTTTGCAATGACTGAAAATTTGAAATAATGTAAAATTCTGTAAAACACAAGTTTACGAGTAATTTAATGGAAGTGCCAAATTCCCCACATCCTGCTGATTTATTTTGGATGCAAATGGTAACATTTGCTCAATCATGCATTAAAGTTCTGAAACTTTTGCATGATACAGTAAAAGTGTAAGTGCCCAATTTGTGAGTGTAATATAATTTACAATGACAATGTGCTAGCAGTCAAAATCTTGAGTGTGAAACAAATTTTAATTAAATTTAGCATGATCCAGCTTATGCATCATCCATATTCACTCAATCGTGCTTTATGCATCTTCTTTTTATTTTCTTGAATATAAAATCTTAATCTTTTCTTTGTTTTTGAAGACTTAAAAGTAGTGAAGAAAAAAAATAGAAGCATTAAAAGGCATCTCTTTACAAGAATTTTCAGACTACTTTGAAAAGTGAAAAATATTTTTGGGCCAGTGCATTGTATTAAATTGACAATACTTTGAAAGGGATTAAATTATTAGCATCTATAATTAAATATGTATTTTTTATTACAAAATTCCAGTTATTTTTGGGTACCTTTCATTTATATTTAGAAAGTAGTATAAAGAGCCAAAAATATATATTATATAAAAAACAAAATAGAAAAATAAATAATATCGGTCAATAAAAAAAAAGATAAAATATAGAAATGTAACTATGTAAGAATACACTATAGTTGCATGAAAACAAAAACATATTAGGTTGAAGGTGTGTGTATATAATATTTGATCAAGAAATAGATTGTTGTTTAAAGCAATGGAAAGATTTTGAGAAATTTGGTAAGGAATAAATAAATGGAATGATGTAGAGGATAGATTGTGTAAAGATGCAATAAAATATGTAAATCATATAATTATGAGATGTGTAAAAGAAGAGAAAGTTGATGTTTAGTAATTGGAAAGAAAATTTTAGGCACATATTAACGGAATGAAGACTGAGGGAGAATGATTTATTGGGATATACAATATGGTTTAAGAAGAAAAAGATAAGAGAGACAATACAACAAAATTCATAAAAGCTATGTTAAAAATTGGGAGAGAAAGCAAAAAATATTTAATTCTAGATAAATTGGGAACAAAATATCATCTGGGCATATAAAACAATATGAAGATTTAATACTCTTGATGTTGTGAAAAAAATGACTTCTGAGTACATAATGTTAACTGGAGTAAATATCCAAAAAATTATCCCATAAATATATATATTGTAACTGAAAGATCCACCCCAAACCATAACAATAGTGATATAACACAAGACTGTTATGATATAATCTGGTCGCAGCTAGGGTATACCATGGAGACTCATCACAACATTACATGAAGATATATTAAATTACCCCAAAATAAATTCTGTAGCTATTCATTTAATATCTATTCTCACTAATGAATGTATCTTAAAATTACATTTCAAAATCTTAAACTGAGATTTTATTTACATAAGACTTTATGACCGACCATGAACAAGATGGTATGATCTATAAAACTACTAAAGATTACTTTTCCCGAATTAAATATATGATCCATTACATCAATATTAACTATCACATGGTGAATACAGGCCATTTAACAAGTCAATATTAATTATAATTAGCATCGTAACACGATTGATTGCAACCCAGATATACTCAGGATTTTAATACAGAAATGCTATGTAGAATATTTGCTTTGCAATAAAAGATAAACAACATAAACTGTAGGTTCTTTAATCATTAATTTAAATTGTCAAATCAAATCAATAGCAATGAAACTCTTGTTGTTATAGGTAAAGTGTAAGTTACAATATTAGAAAATAAGTTCAATTATAATATCGCTAGCAAATCTATATATTAATTTTGGTCCAAATATCACAATCATCAATAAAAGTAACAAATTCTGTATTATATTCTATAACTAACAAAGCAATGAAAGAGGCAAATGGGATTTTGTTATACTTTTGAAAGCATTAAGACATTCTCCTAGCATTTCAATAAACCTTGGGTGCATTATCAGTGACAATTTGCGCTCTCACATTTGACTTATTTAATATGATGGATTTTCTGGTTCTATGTATGACAAATAGCAATGATACAGTTAGGTTAAATTATAAAGTTAACATTTATTTACAACTCACTCAATACCAATAAATAATTTATTAATACAATGATCAAAAATAAACAAATAAAAAAATTAAATACCATCATGTTGTAAAGATAGCTTACAGTCCAATTCAAACCAACTCTTATTTATTCTCAATATTAGACTAAACCCATGTAAAACATAAACTAATGTGATAGATTTAAATATGTTTTATTAAATTTTTCATTCAAACAGACATGTAGACCTAAACACACTAAAAGTTTGTCTTAATAAGTATGAAACTCAAGTAATGCTAAAATTAAAAAAAATATTTCTTTTTTAATGGAAAATAGAAATAACCAAATTAAAAACACATTTCACATATATATGTAAGACAATAACTTAGTAGTCATGGTGATGAACTTGATGACAAAACAACACCTAAGCAACCAAGTGTTAGAAAATGAGAGTAGACTTTTGCTATATAATTTTACTACATAATCTTGTTATGTAATTTCATAACAACCATTAATTCACACAACAATAGGCACATACAGAGACGGAAAAGGAAATTAAAAATGCGAGTTCACCAAACAATGGAAATTCAGGCTGAGTATAAAAACAAACCCAGTTCATTTCATTCTTTTTCATAATTTATCAGAGGATATAAAAACTGCATGCAGTAAATATTTTAAAATTGAACATTAGAACAAAGGATAAAATGGATGTCGTGTTTGAAAATATCATCTCAATCGTATAAAATGTTATAGCATTAAAAAAGTTGAAAGAAATCATAGTCAACATTTAAAATGGCAAAAGTTGATGAATTTTAGCAGTTTTATAAAAGAACTGAAATAATTTTACATTGATAATCAAAGACAAAAGACTGCTATCAATCGAACAAGAAGAAAAGGAAATATTGTATCACCTGCTCATACATATAAATGGAGTAAAAAAATTTGCATAAATTTACTAAATGCCAAACAATAAGCTGAAGAAAATTAAATCTTTTGTAAATTATTAAGCAGTGTATACTGGGTAGATAAACAAGCCATAGGATCAGAGTGCTGCCTTAATTGCCATAAAGCACGATGTTTTAATTCACTTATTAAATAATGCCTAGAAAAATGCCAAATGATTCATCTAAAGTCTCTGAATGCAATTAGGAAGAAAGTCACATCTGAAATGGAGACAACCTCATTCAAGCGCATCACTGGAGAATCTGAGTAAATGATGGAGGATTTTTCAAAGTGGACTGATGAGGAGATAAATAGACTATATCCATGAGATACATTAATGTTAAAATTATTGACTTTAATCAAGATGATCTGAACAAAAATCATAATTATTATATGTTATTTATTTATTTATTTTGCTTTGTATGTTTGTAAAATTCTATTTTCATTTTTATCTCACACTTGGAAGTTTCAATGTGTTTGCAGTCAGAAAAGTCCATTGCAATAAAAAGCAACATAGTGCAGGTGGGAAGGTTTATTAAGCAAGAAAAATATTTTCTGTAAATAAAATTTAGGTTAATTCCTTCCATAGTGACTTTACATCTGATCATCATCATTGTATAATATGGGATGAGGTAAGGATTTTTGATACTCTTCCATATTGCATTAACTAGTACAGGACAAAGTTTGTATTATTTGCTTATTTGTTTACGTTTAACTAATAATTGACATTTAGTTTATTCAGTATGAATGACTAATGCTCTTGTATGAATGTTCTTTTTCTGTTAATGTTAAGAACTTATATATAGTTAGGGGTCCCCAAAAAAGATGGAACCTCTACAGTTGAAACTGGATAATGAGGTTATTGTAAATACAGTAAAACGATTTTGTAAATAGTTAGTTAGCTTTGTGGTCATTATGACAATGAACTAATAATTTCTTTTTATTTTTATTTTAGCTAATCTTATTTGCTTTGTAAATAGAAAGTGTCTATTGATGCATATCTGCCATGGTTATGGGTTGGAGTAATAGATAATTTAATCATTGACATGATAGAGAAGCATATTAGACACATATTTTATCTTTTGCTATGTTAATAGAATTTGAATTTTTTATCTGTTATAAATAAAAGTTGTTAATATGTTTTAAATCAAATTGGTCTTTGGTTTGTCAAATCTCTTGTACAATCGCTCATCAACTTAATTGATTATCTATATGTGTTCACACACATATATTATTATAATGTATAGCACCACAGTAATGTTGAGTGTATCTTAAGTCAATAGAAATCTATATAGAAATACAATAGTTGCTACACAAAGTAAATTCTCCCCTGAAGAGAGCCAAAAACAACATTCTCCCAGAGTTTAAATACTGAGGCATAATGGAATCCAAAAAAGGGGTGAGGTATGAATGAACTGGCCTAAATTATATCTATATTTAATGAGTAAACTTGGAGCTAGAGACATTGGTGGTAGATATGATCATTGGTTAGTTACTTCATTGTGTCATTCACAGCATCCTACTCAAAGACTCTAGGTCTTACCATAGTGAGATGGTTCCCCCTCTTCTGGTACCATTACATGTACTTGTTTTTATACATGGATAATGTATGTAAATTCCAAAACAAACACAATATAAAACTTTCTCACTAATGGACTTGATTTCATCCTTTATAGGGGAGAGGATGGATTTGAACACTTAGTCAATAACATCTCCAATATGTCAATACCAGAACCCATGCAGATATATATCAAAACAAGTATAAAGTAATATAGTTTCATATCTAATTATTTTTCTTTTTTTTAATATGATGCAATATAATTATTTTTGTTATCATTATCCATAAAAGATATCATTTATTTATTTAACAACTTGTGTAAGCATAAGAAATGGTAATCATGTGATATTTTGGTAATTTTAAAACAATCCTGCCTGTGAGATGATAACTATGGTTTTTTTAAAAACCAAAGACTCCAAAATGTGTAGCAAATGAGCTTGGATTGAAAACATTATTGTGTTTTTATCTTGGGCTCCTATTTTTATAATTAATTAAATAGATAAAAGGTGGCTTCTGGAGGGTTGCATTAGATTCTAAATTCTAGATGGTACTCTCAAATTCAAAGCTTCTTACTGATGAAAGCCATAAGCTAGAAACCAGTCAGGATATTGAATGAATAGGCACTAGATAGAAATTTTGTGCACAAATCTTTTTGCATTCATTGATTCTTAAGGCTTGCACTATGTTGCACTACTTTTATGGAGACTTTACTACTGTTATTTTGTGTATGCATATGAAACGGTGATCAGTACTATCATTTATACTTCTTATTTTTTTAAGAATTTTTTTGTTTCGTTCTCTGTTACTTTTCAACCAATTTAAAAATAAAAACAATCTAGTCTTTTTTTACTATATTCCTTTTTCCTATTATATATTGTATATCTCACAATTTTATTATTTCTCTCTATTATTACTATAATCTACTATATTCTTTGTCCTTAGAGAAGATATTAATTAGTATTAAAGTTTATCGGCTTAACGTTTTCGAGGATCCATGCCTCATATTCATAGCCTTCATAAAATGTATAATAAAATATGCAAATACAAATATTCAAATAAGCTAGTATTACGTAGCCCATTTCTTCTAGATCTCGAAGCAAGTATCCTTTCTATTAATGGCATGGATGTTTCCATTGATGTAAAATGCCTCCTTTATTTTTCTTTTGTGATCATTTGATTCTGAGCACAATATTATGGGATTGGTGGGTGTGAAGTTGTGTCCAGATTGTTTAGCAAGCTCCAAGAATACAGAGGACATGCTGCTGTTTTCACCCGCCAATCCCATAATATTGTGCTCAGAATCAAATGATCACAAAAGAAAAATAAAGGAGGCATTTTACATCAATGGAAACATCCATGCCATTAATAGAAAGGATACTTGCTTCGAGATCTCGAAGAAATGGGCTACGTAATACTAGCTTATTTGAATATTTGTATTTGCATATTTTATTATACATTTTATGAAGGCTATGAATATGAGGCATGGATCCTCGAAAACGTTAAACCAATAAACTTTAATACTAATTAATATCTTCTCTAATTAACAATTATATATTTTACATATACTGAGAAGTAAAGCTATATTTATAATCTACTATATTCTTTGTCCTGCATTCATGTTAATCACATGATATTAATGTAATCTTTTCTTTTCTTTCATAATACATTTTTTTTCATAATAATTCACTTTTCCTTTTGTTATTATAAATATTTTCAGTTTCAATATTAATCTTGATTTGATACCTCATTGGGGTGTTTATATACTATATATTTTTAATTTTCATAAGATTTTGTTTCAATTACTTAATAGATTTTTTATATCTATAACCCATCTTCTAAGATATTGAATGTTTAATCCCTTATTAATATGCTAATCTCATTGTCTCAATTTATCATCTAATTATCTGACACTTCATATATCTCAGTATTCGATGACCATGAGAATATCACAGGCCACTTTTTAAGCCTGCTATCGCTAGATTGTTTGCCTTGAAAGCAATCACATAAAATGGAAAGTTAAAAAAGCTTGATACATAATAAATCCTATCAATATGATAAACATTAGAGTCAATAGCATTCATCTCAACAAACACTGGTCTTTCAATTTGATAGCATAGGTGGAGTTTTGTTGATCTGTAATTACAGTTATTATACACGCAAAATTATTAAAATTAATGCCCAGATTAATTATCTAGATACATAGGTGGAAATGCCGATACATTTTGCTAATTCCTTTTCAGTCCTGCTTTGACAAAGATACTCCATAGTGAAAGCCTGGCTTAGCATATTAATAAATTTATTTTATTTTTATTTTTGCCATAACTATTTACTTGTTTATTTATATATTACATCTAATTCTCTTGTATATTTTAATGTCTGCCTTAATCAATTTGTCTGACAACTATTCTAATTAATCCGATTAAAAATTTGCATTAGCAATTGTGTTCCAGCTCATAAATTGTAGCCTTCTCAACATTTTTATTTATCCTTGACATTTCTCATATGAATTGATAACCATATAATTTCATCTTGTATAGCTTCTTGGCCATCCACAAATGTACTTTTTTTTTTACTTCTGAATCTTATCCAAAATTGATAATTCATTTATTCATATGGTATACGCATCTCTTTCATGAATGATTTTAAATACAGACATTTTTCATAAAATTGTATTTACATTGTCATTATAAACTAATAATATCTATATTATATGCAACTTTTACTGTACTACCATCTTTTGCTACATATAAAAAAATCTGTTTCAATCTGTTATAGTTATTTTTCTTCTATTTGTAATCTACTTAGTGAGTTTATTTGTGTCTCTCAATAGTAATCGTTTTATTTAGATTTGGACTGAAAGTAAAAAATATTTTGAAATTTATACTCATAATCATATTCAACCATTATTCATCCACTGCGTGATGGTCTTGTCAATTTTAATCCTCTTTGTTCTGATCCTTACGTGGTTCTTTTCTAGGTTTTTCCCCATTTCTTGGGGATCCCATTTAAAACTGCAGCTGTCTATGTATTATCTCTTTTAGTAATATATATCACTCAACTTCATTGCAGTCTTTTCGTTTAATGATGTCAAAAATAGGTGTTTATTCTCTTATTCATGTACTTCGTTTTTGATCTTTTTGTTACTCTTAATTTTCACTTTCATATTAAAAAAAAATTCTATCAGTTTTTTCTAGAATAAAAATTGACATGTTAATATTCAAATTAAAAATTAGATTTTTTTAAAAATAACAATCTATTTTTAATATATATATATGAACAAATTCCATCATATTCTGTAAAATTCTAAAAATAACTATTAACCCCTTAAAAAATAAACACACTTATTAAAATTATTTTAACACCAGTACAATGTTATTTGATTCTTCCAGCTTAATATTGTTCTCATTTGTCTACTCTAGCGCTATCTATTGTAAGCTTGAGTAATTACTGATTATCAAATAATAATGCAATTTAATCATCATCACAAAATTAGTTTCTGGCTTTTGTCTTTACCAATAAAGAATTGGCATTTAAAGTTGAGACTAATCTGCAAGTCATCTTTTACTGACCCAAGCCAACTTCTTTATATAGTTATATAGATTTAACACCAGATCAAAGGCTATAAAATATTTTAACAAATGTGATTCTATCTCAACTGCTTTGTCTTGTTTAGGTACTTTAATACCAACACAGCATCCCTTAATTCTTTCAGCATCCTATAATATTATAAACAAAAGCAGACCTCCTTACTCTTCTTTAACCCAACCTATTGTAAGTTCGAGTAAAAATTCATAAACTGGTTTGGAGGTGGGAATTAAATGGCACTATAGGATAACTATTAATTATTCAATATTATAATAGATTAACCCTATATGGTTTAATGCAGTGGTAGAATGCCATATTTCAGAACTTAAGGTCCATGGATTAAATACTCAGATTGTAAACTCCAGAGTTTTAAATCCACAAATCATTTTCAATTCTGTCATTTCCAGTACCCAAATTTCTGAACTCTGAACAATAAAGCCATTTGATTGTTGTTCTGTGTGGCTTGTTGTCATGGGAGATTTTCAGATTCTGTTACTTAAGATCTATGGATCATGCTCAGTTCTATTATTTCTGGCACTCAAATTTTCTATACTTCTGAGCAATAAATCTATTTAATAGTTGCCTTTATGGTTTGAAACAATGGTAAAATAGCAAATTCTGCAGCTTAGGGTTCACAAATCATACCCAGATCCACTATTTCTAGTATTCAATATTTTTATAAATGCTCAAGCAATAAGCCGTTTGCTTATTTATTTATAATAAATTACACTAGAGCAGAGAAAGACCAATTCGTCTTGTTTAAAATTATTTTAAATTGAAACATCAGCAATTTTTTGATTTTTTTTGTCAGGTTGCCCACCGTTTTCCTTCTTTGATTACATGTTTTTCAGAATTTTTTTAGATGTTTATTCATCAATTAAATCCTCTCATTAAGCCCTTTCCCTTTTCATTTTTGTTAATCATTACAGAAATGTTTTAACTAGGTTTTTAAATGGTCATTTTTAGTTATTCTATAGTTTCATTTCTAATGTAAACAATTTATATATTTAATGTTTGCTTGAATAATATTCAACTAGAACATATTGTATAAATATGACAGATAATGCAGCAAATAAACAGTGTAATTATGTGAATATACATAATTAACAGAAAGTTGGACATTCACACAGGGATGGTAATGTTGTGTGATTTTAATGAGATTTAAATACTAACATTTCATTGCTACTGAAGATGGCATAAACTGCTGTAAGCTGGTTATATCTAATATTCAGTTATTTACTTTATATACGTATATTGAATTTTGTAAAGTATATTCTAGAGTATTTGGAACATTGATGAAAATTAATTGCTAACAATTAACTAAAAACAATCTTTAACCCAATTTGGCCAGCAATCTTTTGCTGGTGTAAATATTCCATTTAAAAAAAAACATTCAAATTATGAATTTTTTAATTATTTATATTTAATCATTCTTTTAAAAAGCTTTTATTTACAATGTCTTCTTTTTTCAGTATTTTTTGAAATATATATTGTAAAGGAACATTTTATTCTAATAATAAAATGAAAATATAAAAATAAAATATTAATAAAGGGAAATCATATTCTAATAATGAATAAAATAAAATGAAAATATAAACATAAAATGAACTTGTTTTGGATAGCTTGTAGATTTGGGTGCTATTTCATAAATAGAATAAGTCCTTTTGATACACCCAAGTTTATAATGGATAAGATGAGACAATAGACTGTTGATCACACTATATAACTAATATCATAAATGGAACTGCCTATCAGTAAATGCTCTCAAATTAGGTAACCCAAATATACTAAAAATATTACAACTGAGCAGTGTTAGCTGGTCTGCAAACTAAATGCATTACATATATGGGTAATCTAAATATGCTCAATAAATATAATACTCAGATAATTTAAAATGTAATGAGTAAATAAATAAATTGATCACAAAAGGCTTTATAATAGTTTATATCTACATATATAATAAAATCATAAATTTACAAAGAGTGCTAATGGGTCCATATGCACATTCTTGATTGCAAAGAAGATAATATTTATTAAATGTTTTACTTGATAATGAAATATCACCTGGAATATACAATAGGATAAGAAAATAGTTGTATAATAATTCATGCAGTAGTAAATCAAAACACCTAGGTTAATAACAATATGAATTTAGTAGGATAAACAATTTATTTGCAGTGGTTAAAATAAATAAGAATTTATAAAAGCAATTAACATCATATAATGTACATTTATAATTCAATTATAGTTCACCTTCCTTTTAGTATGATTAGATGTGATATATAATTTATAATTACAGTTATAAATATGCATATAGTCAAGAAAAAGTTGACTATAAATCTCCTTTCACATAAGTAAGGAAATGAAATATATGGATGAATTTTAATATTATTATCAAATATGTACATATATAATAATCAAGTAATATTTTTATAAAGTTATTAATAATTTTAAACTAAGTTATGTGAGTAATATTTATATTCTAATTGATCTTTTGCTTTACATGATTGATCTTAATAAAGATACTTAATGACAAACCAAAATTGCATGGTAATTAATACTATTAGTCTAAAAAAAGATTTTGTGGATAATAAGTAAGATTTTTCTATTAGCATCTGTTAATATTAATATATATATATAAAACTTCAGTTTAACTTTCTTATCTTGCATTTCCTTTGACATCTTCTTGCTAGCATACTTAAATATTATCCAATTATTTCCCTTTGTCAATATTACAATATAAATAGATTTTGCAGTTTTAAATCCAGTGGCAGTCAGCATAGTGCTTTGTTGTTAATCATTCTGCTTAATTAATGGTTAGAGTCTTTATAGCATGTCGTGCATATGTGGAAGCAGATTCATTGAACTTTTTTCTTTTTTAAATTGTGCAAAAACTATAAGCATTACACTAACAGAATTCTGAGCATTCATTGCTGCTTAATTCCATTTTTAAAATGATGTATCACAATTTAAAATTGGATAAAATTTGAATTTTTTATTAATATTTTTATTAATAGGTGCATTTATTTTTTTCTTTTCTGGTCAGTTTACTAGTTTACATAAAGACAAGAAAGGCAGAAGATCTTTATCAGCCTTATTAGTTAATAAAATGGATTAAAAATATGCTGATGATTCGCATGTCAAGGCCTTCAACACAATATAAGTGTAATCATGGAATATTGGTTGTAAGTGTTAATTATAATTATTTGAATAATATTTTTAATTTTTTTATTATTTGATAAATGGCATAATTTGTTAATTTGTTTGTATTGGTGTAACTGTGTACTAAATAAATTATACAATATTAAATCATTTATGCTCTTTATTATACAATATATAAATTTGTATTCAAATATAACACAAGTGGTTTATGTACAATGTAATTGTTGGTCTCTGATCCAAGTTTGAGGCAAACTTATTTTATAGACATAAATGATTCTCAAAAGGTTTAATAATTTATTAGTATGTATTAGTGTGTTTGTGTTTGCTTTTGTCTGTTTGTATAACAAGTAATGATTTACATATATAGATCAGTGCAATGTAAATTTTAAAAACTGATAATCAAATGTACAGAAACATTGCAGTTGATAAAGCAATCACAAAATTTACTAGACACCATGTGAAAATATAAACACTTAAAACCAATGAAGAGAGATTTCAAATGGTTGTGTACAGTGGTATCCACAAAGGTTATGCATATACCACATGAAATTGTATGCAGGCAAAGAATCAAATTCTGATTCTTGCCTATGCCTTGCTACTCATGCTGTGGAGTCAGTAGTTTTGCTACATCTTGCACCACATTATTTTCAAGTTTATAGTTAGGAAATGAGTTACATGCAAATAAATTACATTTATGTGGGACAATAAATATAACAAGATAGCATCACTGGTGTGCATAAAGTATATAAACATCACTGATGTACACAAAAAATATAAAATGAAGAGATGAAATTCATTTTATCAGTGATACAGAGCGTAGCCTACAATTTCTAGTTTTAGATAGACAAGAAGCCAATTGCTATGATGACAAATGCATATCCACCTTCTGGAAATAATTTGTTTTGTATCTTTTATTAGGATGAATCTTTTCTTGTAGATGCCTTTGAGATTTGTTAACTTTTGGGGTACAAGATAAAAATAAAAAATTCTTATGCCACTAGTTTTGGAGATTCTGAAGTTATGGATTATTTCAGGAAAGAAGTATTATATATGGTTTGAAAGATAATTTTATGCAATATACAAAGAAATTATCACTGAAGATGTTATTTAAACTTAGTTAATGAAGAATGAGAAATTATGAACAAACAATAAAGTAATAATTATGTCTGATGTTGAAATTTTTTTTTCCTTATTTTTTAAATAGTTATTACTATTTGTCGTAACCTTATTGTTTTCCTTAGTTTTTCTAGTTTCTATCAATGTAAAAGTTTTTGCTCTAATATTATTAAAACTGAAGTTATTGTGAAAATTGTGTCTCAGATCAGTTTTTTTTTAATTCAATGTGGCGCCTGTAGAATGAAACAATTTTAAAACATAGACATTAAATGAAAGGGACTCCTGTTTCTTTTTTTCAAGGGTTCACTATTCACAATACACTTTCTTTGTTGCAAGTCCAAAATTTATTTATAGAATAAGATTAAATCACAAAATATTTAAGGGAAAGAAAGTATGTTTTCTTCTTTCTGAAATCATTTTCTGTCTTTGAAGTAACCATAAACAACATAGTCTATATTTTTTTTAAGTGTCATAGCATCGGCCGGGACGCGAACCCGCAACCCGGGCAACTGCCTGCAAGTGCAAGGCAGTCGCGCTGACCTCTCGACCACCAATGCAAGACTAGTCTATATTTTTAAACACTAATTTTGAAGATGTAATTTCTTTCTACCATTTATAATAAAGCATTTTTTGTTGTCATCCAAGATAAAAAAAAAAAAATTTTTTTTTTTTAATTTTAATAAATAAATAATTCATTTATTCCAGATTTATTCAAAACAAAATAACATATTAAACATTTAAACCTTGAATTGTTTTCTTTATTTAACCACTTTTAAACTATTTAAAAATAACAAATGAAGATATGAGTATAACACAATATATTAATCAGTACAATTTCAAAGTTGTTTTTTTTTCCTAATTTGCGTAGTAGTTAAACTACATATCAAATAATAACTTACATTAATTGCAAACAAAAAAAATTTTTTTAAATTTATTTTTTTATAAACATTTATAATTTAATTTACAAAAAACACTGATTTACATATGTAAGATAAAATCACTTTTAAATATCCAATGAGACTGTGTAGTTTATGCAATGTTACATTGGCCAACTTTGAGTGTAAAGTCCTCAAACTGGTGTTGTCCAATAGTAAGTGAGTTTGAGCACTTTTCAAATCCCTGTTTTAGTTTTTTGCTTAAAATAAAGATTTACTGAACAATATTGGATGATTAATTGTGTTGCTTTGGATCAGTCAACTGAAAAATTTCAAGTTTAATATAATCTGGGTTCAAATCCAGATTGAAGGCATAGAGTTATATGCATTATCCGTAAACCATGAAAACTTATACTATATTTGCTTGGGTGTAAATATTTATATATAGTTGGATGGCATTATAATTGTGAACAAGTGTGCTTATACGATACTATGGAGAAGATAGTTCATCTTGCTATGAATAGGAGAACGCCATAAGTTCTCGAAAGCGCAAAGCTATATTTAATTTATAGAAATAGCAAGTTTTTCAATAGTTGTGTATAAGTGCACTTTATTACATGTCTTATATTCCATACAGAAGAAGCACAAACAGTTAACGTCATTATAACTTTAAATAATGTAATATTAAAAAGTTTGTATCAGGCAGTTAAAAGTGTTTAAAAACTATTAATGACTTGATATAGATTTTAGAAAAAAATTATTATGACCGCACTTTTAAAGATTCGTTTAAAATTATAATATATATTTTCTAGGCAGAAAAATATATATCTCGAAGTAAAAAACTACACAAGATATTTTTCAGAAGTATATAATACAAAAAAAATATATCACTTTTTGAACTTGAGTTAATAAATACATCATTAAGCACTTTGGATATGATTTAACTTCATTTTACGCCTTATAAAAATTATGATTGATGATTTCATCTCACCTGGAGACAGAAAGAGAAAGTGATTGACATATGAAGAGTACTGCCGACATATCATTAAATAATTTTTTTAAGATACGCTTTTAATGAAAAATTAAATTGATAAAGCAATAATATTTAAAGCATATATATATATGGCTAATTTAATTTTTTTTAAAAAATAAATAAATACATGAAAAATATAAAAACTTTTTAAATGAGTTTTTTTTTCTCTCTCTTTATAAATATTATATTAATAAAACAGGAAGTAATTAAATATTTACTTATTTACAAATATTGTATTAATATATGATTTTTTTTCTGCAGTACAGGCTTTTTCATACCTGCATTCCAATCTGTAATATATAGGGGATTTGAACTCAGACTTTCACACGACCCTCAAACATCCATGCTATCACATACTGCTGACACACTTGATCACACACATGTCGAAAAGATAAATAATCACCAATATTCGTACTTCGTACTAAAACAGCACTCGTCAGTTGATCCAGATTATTATCTCCACACATATACACAATCAATGCTCATCTTATATTAAGATAGCCAATCTTCATACTTTAATGGACAGGTTTCAATTCACTCCATCCCACAACTATTCAGCCGTCTTTTTCATTGAAAATTTGATAATGGAACGCTCAAAGACCACATTGGTGCCAACCTTCTCATCCTACCCATGTTTACCATAAGTCACTCTGACCCCTCATAAATGTACTGTAAATGAATAAAATAAATAAAAGGTATAGTTTAGTGCTCTGTGGTGAAATTTAAAATTTTACAATTATTAATCGCTACACACGTTGTTTCAAAATAGGAATCCGAATTTTACTATAGTTATCAGCTTCCAGCGATATGAATATAATAAATAAAAGGTGTAGTTTAGCGATCTCCAATGCAAATGTAAATTTTACTATATTAACCGCTACCCATGTCGTGTCAAAGTAGCAGTCCGAATTTAACGTATAATAACTAGCTTCCAGCAATATTTTAATTTTCAAAGACTAAACATGTTAACACTCTACGGCAATTTTAAATTATATTTACCACCAAAGCGTGTAATTTTAAGCATGCAATTCGGAAACAATTATATTCTGTTTTTAAACATGACTTGCTTCAGAAATTATTTTAAGCTTTATATAATATTATTATTATGAAAATAATTAATTATATTTAAAAATATAGCCGAAACGTAAGCAAGTGATTAGCCCTACAGCCTACATACTTTGACTAAATTGTTGTATAAGATATCAACCCGATTACTTTACATTGCAAATCACTTAATGATATTAAAATTTAGACTTGCACTGAGTAATGCTAAAATATATTTCTCACATCCATAATTCTTTTATTAATATGGTGTGAATTACCATTTGCATATAACACAACATATATTTTTATCTAGATTAAATTATATAATATTTTGAAGCCTGTTTAAAAAAATATTAAGCTATTTCTCATCATAAAGCATTTCAGGTTATATGCTAAAAACTGGTGGAAGATAGTGATCTCTCACTCACTAATCAAAAATACCTTACATTAACTCAATACCTAAATCAGGAGGTTTGGGAATATGTAGAAAATATATATCAATCTCATGGTTTCCAATATTGGTGTGCTTAATCCATTATCATCTTTTAAAATGATAGTATTGTTTGAAAAAAAGTATTTGCGTCATGTAATAAATTTGATCCTGTCCACCTTCCTAGTTGTTCACATATTCTGTGCTTGGATTTTTCCATGAAGAGTCATGATAAACTATGAGAAGATTATAATGTGGTTTGACAATCATTGTGGTTCCAAATGCTTGCAATTGGATAAAATCAAGCTTAATGGTGCTTTTTAGTCTATGCAAGGTATACACTATTCTACTGGTTGGAAAAACCATGAAAAATGATTGATCTATCATATGATATACTTTATCCAGTTATCACACTCCTAACATTGTCCATTTTATATTGTTGTATTCACATGAAGGAGCAATGTCTTTAAAATGGTATCTTACCATAAAGTTGAGTTTGTGAATCTTATAATGCATAATTTGATATGCAATACAATGTGTGGGTGTCTGTAGACATCTGCAATAATTCATTCCATTGTGATTTTGCATACAATTTTAAAAATGCCCCTGATTTTTTTTTCAGCAAATATTAATTTTCAACTATTGTTCTTCCCCTCTTTAATGAATGTAGTAATCATTCTTGATAAAATCACTTTTGAAGAAGAATAACAACAACAACACTTTTCCTCTTAAAACAGGCAAAACTCACTATATGTATTGCCACACACAGCAAGCTAGAGTAATCAATGGATGCCAGAAGGCTTGTGCATAAAATCCCCATCTAGTGCCCTATTCATCCAATATCCCCAGACTAGTTTCTGGCTTGTGGCCTTCATCAGTGAGGAGCCTTAGATCTGAGAGCACTGCACCTAGATCTTAGTCTGGGGATATTGGATGAGTAGACATTAGATGGGGATTTTATGCACAAGCCTTCTGGCATCCGTTGATTACTCTAGCTTGCTGTGTGTGGCAATATGTATAATGAGTTTTGCCTGTTTTAACAACAGTTATACACAAGCATAAGAGATGGTAGTCATGTGATGTTTATTGGCTTAAGACCTTTGCTCTTACTAATAACCCTCGATATCACCCAGAAACATAGTAAAACTAGAATTGTTCAGAAAAAAAGACAGCATTCTAGCTCAACCAGATGTGTTTTGCAGCTACGTGGTCACACTTGAAACCAAGATTCAGTCTATAAAATATAAGTCCAATATGATACATGATGACACCTTCAATATTAGAAATTTTCAACTTTAAAGTGATGCAAGCATAAACTGAACTAAATAGAAAACCAGATTCTAAAACAAACAAAAATCATGCAGAAATCAAAAAGTCTTATGCATTGAAAAGATGTCTTAATTGGTCTCCTTGCATAGTTGTAATTTGTTTTGCAATTGTAACAAAAATCAATATATTACTAGATGTGACTCTGTAACCTTTTAGACTCAATAAAGTTTTGCTTTGAAACATAATAATAATAATAATAATGATGATGGTGGTGATGATGATGATGATGGCTATGATGGCGATGATGACAATGATGATGATGATGACAATGATGATAATAACAACAACAATTTCATTCATTTATTTAAACATGAACTGATCAAACATTTTTCTCATAAGATTATTAAAATATTTTCAACTATTAATCAGATATTCTTTAACATAGCCTTAGATTTAAAAAAAGTTTAGCATATGTTTTTATTCCTATGCTATATGGTGAAAAGAATAATGTTAATGTGATAAGTATTTTGTTCATCTTCTGTATAAATATATGTATCATCATCATCATTATCAATCGTTATCAATCCACTGCAGGATGAAGGTCTCTCCAAGTTTAATCCATCTTCTCCGATCTTTAGCTTCTCTTCTCCACATCACCCCTGCACACTTTCTTATTTCATCCATCCATCTCACATGTGGTCTCTTTCTGGGTCTTTTACAATCTCTTGGAATCCAGTTTTAAATTTCAATTGTCCATCTATTATCATCTCTTCTAACAATATGTCCAGCCCAACTCCACTTCAATCTTTTAATTTTTTCAATGAGGTCAGTAACACCTGTTTGTTCTCTTACCCATACATTGCATTTACGATCTCTTCTTGTTACTCCCAACATACATCTTTCCATACTTCTTTGAGTGGTCTGAAGTCTCTGAATTGCTCTTCTATTAAGTGTCCAAGTCTCAGATCCATAAGTAAGAACTGGTAAAACACATTTGTTAAAAACCTTCCTTTTCAAACACATAGGCATATTTCCTTTTAGTATCAAGTTATTTCTACCAAAAGCACTCCAACCAAGTTTAATTCTATGATTAATTTCCTCCATTATGTTTCCATCTGTATTAATAATCTGACCAAGGTATTTGTAACTGTTAACTTCTTCTAATTCATCATAATCAATCTTTATTTTCATATTTTGAGCAAATCGATTAAACATTACTTTAGTCTTTTTAACATTTATCTTTAGTCCTACTTTCCTACTTTCATCTGATAATTCCTGCAACATTTCCTGCAGATCTGAAGCATTATTTGCAAAAACAACTACATCATCTGCGAAATCTAAATGACTTAAATAATCACCATTTACTTTCACTCCTTTAGTTTCCCATTTTAATCCACAAAATACTTCATGCAGCACTGCTGTAAAAAGTTTTGGAGATATGGAGTCACCTTGTCTTACACCTTTCTCAATGTTGACTTTCCCAGTGTCATTATGTAATCTAATTGTTGCTGTTGCATTTTTATAAATATTCTTTAAAATATGACAATATCTTGGATCTATACCTTGATGATCAAATGCTTTAATCACTGAAGAAATGTTTATAAAATCAAATGCCTTTTCATAATCTACAAATCCTAAGCATAATGGCAACTCATATTCATTTGTCCTTTCTATAACTTCTCTCAATACCTGGATATGATCTACTGTACTAAAACCACTTTTAAATCCAGCTTGTTCTCTTAGTTGGTGGAAATCCATTGTTCTCTGTAGACGAGTAGTAATTATCTTGGGAAAAATTTTATATAAAACTGATAAAAGGCTGATAGGTCTGTAATTTCTAATATCTTCCTTATCACCTTTTTTAAATATTAATATTATTACTGCATTCTTCCAATCATCCAGTACATCTTTATCATTCAGACATTTGGTATATAACTTTGCTAAAAAAATTTCTATTTCTTCACCTGCTTCTTTTAATATATCAATTATAATTCCATCATTACCTGGAGCCTTTCCTTTCTTCATACATTTAATTGCATGTCTCACTTCTTCATTTAAAATTCTGGGCAATTTGGAAGATGTAATAGATATAGGAGGTACTTGTTCTTTATTACTATATAATTCTTGATAAAAATCTTCTACCAATTTCATGATGTCATCTCTCCTTTTAGTAATAATTCCATCTTTTTTTCTTATTGCAGATATAAATTTCCTACCAATATCAAAATGTTGTTTTACATTCTTAAGACTTTTATTTTCTTCTACAGCTTTCCTTGCTAATTCACAGTTATACTTTCTTATATCATTTTCAACTCTTTTCCGCACCATTTTACAAAATTCGAGATATTCAATTCTTTTTAATGCATCATTTTTGTATATCTTCATATTCCTTCTTTTCTTCATAAATTCTCTAGTCTCAGTAGAAATTTTATTGGTCAATTGCTGTTTCTTTCTACCAGCTATCTCTGTTGCAGTTTTCAAAAGTGTATCAGTTATTTTCATATTAATTTCATTCAAATCTGAATCATGTTCAAAATCTACTAATACTTGAAACCGATTTGTAAGTTCTAATTTAAATTCATTAGAATGTTTCTGAAGATTAGGAATATGAACTGTAAATATTGTTTTTCTTAATAATTTTTATCTCTCTAGTTTTACATTAACACATATCTTACACCTTACTAATCGATGATCACTTCCTGTGTTAAATTTATTAAGAACATTACAATCTTGAAATATGTATTTCCTGTTAGTCAAAATATAATCCAATTCTGCTGTACCTTCATTTGGATGCTTCCATGTCCATTTCCTTTTAACATTTTTCTCAAAAAAAAAAGAATTCATAATATAAAGTTTTTCTTTTTCTGCAAACTCCACAAGTCTATGTCCTCTCTCATTTCTATTACCATAACCAAAATTACCCACAGCACTTTCATCTTTCATTTTTTAACCAATTCTAGCATTAAAGTCTCCCATAACAATTTTAAAATGGTGTTTACTCTGATCAAAAGCCTTTTTTTTGTACATCCATATAAAAATCTTCTACTACTTCATCACTATGAGAACTTGTTGGGGCATAAACCTGAATTATCTGCATTTGGTATCTGCTATTAAGTTGTATAACTAATCTTGCCACTCTGTCCGATACACCATCAATCTCCACAATATTGTTCTTCCACTTTTTATTTATAATGAATCCTACTCCACTTGTATTTCCAATATGTGTGCCTTTATAATAGAGTATATGTCCACTTTTTAAATCAATTGTTTCTTCTCCTTTTCTTCTAACTTCACAAAGTCCAATAATGTCCCATTTAATATAAGACAGTTCTTCTTCTAATTCTTGCAATCTTCCTTCACTTGAAAGTGATCTGCAGTTGTAAGTAGCTAAATAAAAAGTCGTCATCAAATGGCAGCCTAGGTCCACAATCAGGGGATTCTTAGCACCCTCCGCCTTCGGCCACCAACCGCTGCCTTGGTTGGTGACTTTACAGCCTCCTGGGAATAAGGGCCATGCTTTATTTTTGTCTGTCATAATTGTATATATGTATTGGGAAAATATTTATCATTTACACAAGCATTCATTCTGCCTTATCAGGCACTGAGAAGAAAGACCAATATAAATACATTAAAACAGTCAATACTTAAACAATACCAATATCTATAATAATCAATATTTTCAATCTGCTGTCAATGCAATAACCTTTTAACAAAAAAGTTGGAAATCACTTTTATTTATGGTCTAATAAGTTTTTAAAGATTGCAACCTAACTACAGAGAGTAAAATTATTAATTCAAAAAAGTTTAAATAAAGTTCATTAAACAAGTAAATATAACCTGTTCTGAAAGCAGATTAACAAATAGTCAATTATAACCTTCAAACTGCAGTCCAATTATGCATTACTTGGATAATAGAGCTAATAATACTCAATGCTAAAGAGGTTTATAAATGCAAATACATGAAAGCAGTCAACTCTTAAACAATCTCAATAACAATCTCAATCTGTTGTCAAGGCAACCTTTTTTTAACAATAAAGATGGAAATCTATCTTTATCTATGATCTAATAAGTTTATATAGACCCTAAAGATTGCAACTTGACTACAAAGAATGGAATATATACATGTATTTATGTGATTATTTTAAATTATAATAAGATATATAACTTATGCAGAAGTGCTTTTAATTGCCTACATCTTAATCATTATCAACTGAACTTATTACATGGATAAAAAAATAGATGATATTTTTTACAAATTAGATTGTCTATTTATTACAGAATCCTTAAATTGACTTGTAAAAAAATACCTTTTTTAATTTTTCTTTTTTTACTGTGTCTTTCTTCATGTAATATTCTTGAATAGGGGTGGGCAATTGTTTTGGCTCAGGGGCCGCAGAGGTTGGCAGAGGGCCACATCATGGGCCACTTTGTGGAAGTGAAGGTTACAGAAGGCTGCACCTTATTTTTTTGGAGGGTTTGTGGATTCACTAAAGTTGGAAATGTATATATTTGCTAATGCAAAGACAAAATTGAAATTAACCAGATAAAATAGAAAAAACACTGCACATTGTATTTACACTGCACATGTGTATTGATGTGGCCATCCTAGTGAAAAATAAGAGATGAATCTTCGTTGTGCACATGAAGAAAATCTCAGTTCAAGGCGGATTTTTCTGTTGTCTTGGTGGGCCACATAAGAACTCTTAGTGAGCCACATGTGGCCCTTGGGCCACTATTTTCCCACCCCTGTTCTTGTATGATCTGATTAAAGTTTAATTTGAATTTATTAAATTTTTCATGATGAAAAAAAATGAAATGCTATTAGAATAATTATTTGTTATATTGTTTGCAATTATTCAATAAAACTTTAAAAAAAAAAACATATGCATGTTTTTATGAGGTCAATGTAAACATATATAGAATTGATGACAAAAACTTGATAATGATGAAAATTTTTCTAGGTATAACATACTATTTATATATTAAGTTGATTTACATATATATAGAAGCATAGTCAAAAGAAATATTTTGATGATAAAAAGGCCAGTGAATTATGCATACATACAATGCATATTATTCTAATGTATTTGATTCCAAGTGCTAAAGAGAATGCAAGTCATGATTTGTTTATGCCCAAAAGAAAGATTCTTCTTGTACTGAACTAATTTGTTTTAAATTTCTCATTTTGCAAGACATAGGTCTTTAGTCAGAGAACTTGCTGTTTGACATTTGCTTAAAATTGTGCTTGTATAGTCATTTTTAGTGATATTCCATTAATTTTTTTAAACTATAAAATTGCAATTTAACGACTATTGATTTTTTAATTTTAAAAAAATCTGAAGCAGTCAGTATTTTTACATAAATGATATGATCAAACTATTTTAGTCTTGCATTCACATGTTTGATGAAGTTAGTTATTTGGAATGCATTTTCCATATCATTTGTGAGATTACATTGAGAAAAATTTTACAATAACAAAAAATTTGATATTTTGCATAGTTTATTAAAATTCATTATTATGTTTACACAATAATTGTATGATTATTATTAAAAAAAAACATATATATGATCAAACTCTTATTTATTACATGTGTTTTATTTTTAAAAATAAAAATTAATAAATTCTAGGATAATGCAAATAAAGAAAATCAAGGCTAGTAGGATAATCACAATTTGTGAAACTCATTGGTAATATCATTTCTAACACTGTGGTAGAATCTTTGTGATATTCTAAAAATTACATAGCAGTTTTAATATTTCAAAGCAGAATTTTATACATTTATCAGATCATCATGATTACTCATTCCCATTTTAAAAATAAATTTCCGTCAAAGAATATTTTGTTGGTTTCCTGGAATCACTCACTTCACTGTGTTGCTGCCCATTGAATAATAAAAACATTCTTTGTTCACATTGCATACTCTCTTTATAATTATTTTTTAATATTTGCAAAGTATATTATTTTTAAAAATATTTTTCATTTATAAATGTGTATTTTTAACAAACAAGTCCAGTTTATTGAATTTAATGTATAATAATTTAATGCTAAAAACAAATGTTAAATAATTACAAAAAGAATCACCAGGAAGGATAATAGAAGTGTCATCCTGTTGAACAATTAAAAAAATAAATAACTTGAAATAAATTGGCTGATGGTTGCTAATGGTAATAAGCTTAAATTTTTTTCAAATTCCACATATAAAACAAAAAGACTGTTCAAATTTGAAGTTATAAAAGAAAAGTTTCAGTTTAAATTATATATATATTTGATTAATGTTTACAATATTAATTTCTGTTTAATTATTAAAACAAAGTCATTAATAGTGAGATTCAGTCTCCATTCTTGTATATTTGACTATTAATTTAATAATTATTAATGTCATGTTTTTATCTGGATATATTGAAATTACTCTGTATTTTATCAATGATGGCAAGGTTAATCTTATAAACATCAGAAGTGTAAAGAATAGAAGTTTTTTTTTTTACTTTTTGCCAAAAGAGTAGCTTAAGGGCAAAATAATTCACTTCATTAAGTATAAACAGAATTTTAAATATTTATTATCCAGGTTTAATAAAAAAATTGTTGATTTTTATCAAATATTGTTACCCGCTATGATTATTTTTTAATTAAATGCTGATAACAAATATTAATTCTGAATTATTTAATATGCTTGTATTTGTTAATATAACTTAACATTGTAAGTTTAGAATAAATTAAAATTAATAATTAAAATATTTTTATATTATTAAACACGCCGGTGTGTGCATACTTATATTATATAGCTTATCTATGTTCATATACCATTTATATATAAAATAATAATTAGGCTTTATATATTTTGAAAGCAAATTATTAAGAATTGTAAAATTCACATCAGCATGTATAGGACACATCTGGTCAACTTAGCATTTATAGATAAGCTAAATGATGGTAGCAGTATTGTAGATATTCTGTGCTTACTTATCTTCTCAGTTTCTGCTTTTAAACACTGTGAGGAGCTGCTGAAGCTATACTGTGAAAACTAATCAATAAATTTTTTTTTTTTTAAAAAATTGATTCTCATAAAAGTACATAATACTAAAGTAAAAATCAATTGTAAATTACATATTTTAAAATCCCTTTATTAATTGTAATTTACTTTTTTTTTAAATTTTCTTATTTGATTTTAAATTTTTTTTTTTTTTTTGCCTTTCAAAATGTACAAAAAAATAAGGTCAATTATAAATGTTGATTTTTATGAAATACAATACTAGAGGACAAATCAACTGTAAATTACTTATTTTTAATAAAAGAAATATTTAATTTATATAGTGCTACATTTATAAACTATAATATTAATAATTAGCATTAAGCTAATGCACATGCATTTTGTAGATTTTTAATTATCAACGAGTACTCTCACTTTCAAACACAAGATAAAGTCTTTGCAAAAAGATAGAATGAATCCTTCTATCTTTTCGACCCAAACATTTATGCATGTGCAAATCTTAAGCATTTGGAAGTGAGAGCATGAAGATGTTAAGTGATCACTTTAAATTACTTTTACTATGCTAGAATGAATGATGCTTACAAAATTTTCTAGAATTTATGATACTTTTCATAAATTCTAGAAAATTTCGCAAGCGTCATTCATTCTAGCATAGTAAAAGTAATTTAAAGTAATCACTTAACATCTTCATGCTCTCATTTTCAAATACTTAAGATTTGCCCATACATAAATGTTTGGGTCGAAAAGATAGTAGGATTCATTCTATCTTTTCACAAAGACTTTATCTTGTGTTTGAAAGTGAGAATATTCATTTATAGTTAAAAATCTACAAAGCATGTGTGCATTAGCTTAATGCTGATTTTTAATATTACAGTTTATAAACATATCACTATATAAAATAAATATTTCATTTACATATATTTAATTTCAAATAAGAATGATGTATCATAAATTCTAGAAAATTTTGCAAGCGTCATTCATTCAAGCATAGTAAAAGTAATTTCTGATAAAAGAAAATGAAAATGTATTACTCAATACATAATACAATAAAAATGAACTGAGTTAGTAACAAAAATAAAAGAGGTAAAATGAAGATTTCTTTATTTTATTTTGATTACTGTCAATAAGCAGAATGAGGTTCCATTTCAGTATTGTTTTATTATTGAGACATTTCCAACATATATAATCCATATGAAACAATATAGTTCAAATGTATGACTCTCATCTTCAAAATTTTGAGTTTGGCCTCAACCAATCAATGTTCAATTGCCAATGGTTTTAATAATTAACATTAGAATATCTAATTAATATCATGGAAAATGTTTTACTTTTCAGTGATAAACATGCATAAATGTTCAATTTTTCAACAAACAATATTTTATTATTGAACACCTATAAATAATATTTATTTTTAAAGTGCTTCATAAAGGTAAAAAACTAATGTTAATGGAAAATGTTTTATTTTTCAATTATGAAATAAATGTAAAGTGTTCAATTTTGGTCACTATTTGTGTCTTTGCTTTTAGATTACTTTATAAAAAAAGTTTTAAAAAACTGTTTTATTTAAATACAGATAAAGGTTGTAAAAGTACAAATTTATGTTTCACTAACCATGTATTTATTTTTTAGATTATTTTATAAAAATCTATGTTTTACTATTTATCTTTACATATATATTGTAACGTTTTCCTTTTTACTAGGCCTCTATACGCCTCAAATTTATATTTGAGCGTGAGTTGATCAAGCTGTATCAAAAGAAAAAAGAAAGTTGTATTTCTATTCTCAACACAGCTATTTTTCCTGATCAACTTCGGCCTAGAACTATTACCGAGTACTATCGTGAGCAGAACCAGTTTTTAATTTCTACTTGAGGGCGCCAGAGTCGTTAGACCCACTGAGACTGCGTCAAACATATGGTAACTCGTAAACTAAACAGAAAAAATGCTTTTAAACAAATCGGTATTACCTCCTACCGTAACGAGAATTAATAGTTTTAAGATTATTATTCCTGGGCTTATTCAAACATATTGGCAACGGTAAACTCCAATTTTAAGTCTTATTAAACTACTAATAGATTTAATAATAAAAAATAATAACCATTATTAATAACACACAATGGATAGGGGTATTAGAAATCGAGATTTTTATTTTAACAAATTAAAATATAAATAATAAAAAAAAACATTATGATTTAATCAATTGGAAAGATGACACACACACTAATCTAGATGTGAATTAATTAATAATAAAAAAAACAGTTCTATGATTATAGTTCTTAGGTACACAAGAGTCTTTTGAAGAATAAATTTTGAAGTCTTGATCAGGATTATTTTTGATATCAATTTTTTAGAATTGTTTGCAAACTTTGTCACAATTAGGAAAAGTTACTCTTAACTTACCGGTAAGTTCATGTAGGTTTATGGGATCCCAGATCATGAGAATTTCCATTGGTCTCTCACGCCGCGTCTTCCATTATTGTTCCGTTCTATAGCTGGAGAAAAGGCACGGTTGTAGTGACCCTTTTATTGCAAAAAGCGGTCTTCACAAGTCCCATTTCCATAATTGCGTGACAGCTTGGTACAGCAAGGGGCATACCTGTGTAGAAGTATATTCCTTGCCACAGGTTATGCTTGTGGAAACCTCCAACTTTCAGAGATGTAACTAGAAGTTAAAGAGAAGACCCAGATTGAAGTTGTCATCTCCTTTTTATATCGCGCTCCATTTTTGGAACTTCTGCGCACTCTTTTGTCTTTTTATCAGCGTATAAGATAATAATCTTATACACTCTCTCTTAAATTTAAGTTACAAAGTTCTCTTTTTTTTAGCATTATTCTTCCATCTTTAATTAGCTAAAATATTTTTCTTTTAGCTTATACTTTTAGAATTCTTTTAATTTATCTGGATTAGTAATCTGTATGTCATTTATTCTTTCCAATTAGATAAAAAAAAATAAGAATGACAATTTTAACCTTCATTGCACGTTTTAACAAAAATTATACTAATCAAAAAAAAATCTAAATTTACTTTTTTAGCTTTTACCAAATGCCAATATATTTGTAACGTATATAAATAAACGTTACAATATCAATGCAAAGTATGTTTAATTTTCAATTTATTAATTAACAGTATGACTTGAGTGACTCCACACTGAGAGTAATAGCAAAAACTTAAAAGAAAAATAATCATAGAACATTTACTATAATGGTACCCCAAATAAAATTGTATATTAATAAACGAAATTATCCTAGATTTAAATTACACATATTGTCTGACTATACATGCTATATTTAAGACCACTTATCATTCATATATACCTGCAAACACAATTTTACCTTTCAAGTAATATTAATGTGATGTTGCATTTTTGTTGATATTTTTTCCATTGTTTAGTTTAATTATAAAAAATTGAATTTAAAAAAAGCTTTTATTGATTTTTAGTGATTAAAAAATTAGATTTTAATTCTAATTATATTCCATAGACATCAGAATCTATCAGTCAATTGTTTAAGAATAATTATTAATTTTTCAAAAGAAAATTATGATCAAAATTTTTTATTAGATTGTAAATTTGCACAATTTTCTTCACTTGTTCATTATTTTTTTGTAAAATTATGAATTTAAAGTCTTATTTCAATGTAATAGCCTATTAATAGATTTTGGTGAATTGTAAATTTACATGTCATTAAATCAAAATTACCTCCAGAAAAAACTTTGTTTTTTTTTTGTAAGTAGTTGAAAGTTGATTTTTCATAGTTTGAAGAACATTTTGACTATGTCAATGCATTTTTTATCAAATTCATAATAAATAATATAAATGTAATTGAAAACTCTTTGTACTTTATTAAAAATACATTTTTAACTCAAAGATATCCAGAAGTCTTTCCTTTTATCTATTTACTTTTGTTTATTATTCTTTTATTTGCAAAGTTAATATTATATACTTCAGAATAATTTTATTTTTAAGCTTAAAAATATTTTTTAAAAATAAATAAATTATATTTTATTAAATCTTTTATATTCTGACATTTTCTATTGTTATATCTCCTGAAAGTTTTTGAAAATGCTCAATTTTTTATGTCTGTATAATATCTGTATTTTGTACTAAAACTTAATAAATTGGGTTGTCATCTGATCCTTCATGTCAATCACTAGAGGCGCGATTTCTAATCAAAAATACATTAATATAACGTTTCCAGGCCAGCGATTCTCTATTAATATTGATTTTTTTTTGTTTGTTTGTTTGTTTTACAAAGTTTACTTTCTTTCATTTCTGAATTATTTTTCCCAAATAATATTTTTGACGATGGTATAATAATAGTTGTTTTTTTTGGATTGCCAAAATTTAAGAGAGAACGGGTCTTTTTTGGTGTGTGTTCAAATAGTAATTTGTGTTTTGTTTTGTTTTTAAATAGTATTACTGTTTTTGTAAAATTGGATTGCCGAAATTTAAGAGAAAACAGGGTTTTTTTGGATGGATCTTTAAATAATAATTGACATTACTTTGATAGGTTTCCATTTGATTGCCGAAAACAATTAGTGGGAGGGGTGTTTTTGTGTACGGTTAAATAATAATTTATGTTACTTTGATAGGTTTACGTTTGATTTCCGACAATTATCGGGAGAAGTGTTGTTTTTTTTTTTCGCGTGTATGTTTAAATAAAAATTAAAACCATTACTTTTATCGGTTTACATTTGATTAACAACCAATATGACTTCCTTTCGTTTATAAATTATGATTTTTGTTTCTACAAATAAATATTTTTGACAATGGGACAATAATAGTTGTTGTTTAATTTTTATTGACAAAAGGTAATTTTTCGGTGTAGTTTCAAATAGTAATTTGGGTTACGTTTAAATAATAAGTTCCCATCTTACTTTTATTGGTTTACATTTGTTTGACACTAATTATTGGGAGGGGTGTTTTTTTGTGTGTACGGTTGTAGACAACAATTATTGGGTGAAAGGATGGGTTAACCGTTTAAACAATAGTAGTTTTAAGTTATGGTCTTACTTTGATTGGTTTACATTTGGTTGCCAATAGTAATTATTGGGAGGGGTGTTTTTTTGGATGTACGATTGTAGACAACAATTATTGGGGAAAAGGGTGTAACCGTTTAAAGAATAGTAGTTTACGTTACTTTTAGTGGTGGTGTACATTTGATTGCTGACAATAATTAGTGAGAGGGGTGGGTGTTTTTGGATGATGATTAAATACTAATTTACCTTCCTTTTTATTTTACATTTGATTGCCGACAGCAATTATTTGGAGAAAGGTTTTTTTTGTGTGTGTGTGTGTGTATGTTTAAATCAAAATTGAAGTTACTTTTATTTATTACATTTGATTGACAACCGATTGACTTTTTTTTCGTTTATAAATTATTGTTTTGGTTTCCCAAAACAATAATTTATAATAATTTTGACAATGGGACAATAATAGTTCTTAATTTGATTATTATTCACAAGAAAGGATCTTTTTTGGTGTACGTTTAAATAGTAATTTGGGTTGTGTTTAAATAGTAATACTGTTTTTAAAAATTTAAGTGACAAAATTAAAGAAACAATGGGGGGGGGGATATGGATCTTTAACTAATAATTTTCGTTACTTTAATTTGTTTACATTTGATTGACAACAATTAGTGGGAGGGGTGTTTTTGTATATTTTAAAATAATAATTTACATTTTTTGGTTAACAACAATTATTGTGTGCGTATGTTACATTACTTTATTTATCAATTTGGTTAATAATATTTACTGGTAGACATTTCAATATCATTAATGGCATGCTGTATGGTCAACTCATCACGGCTCTGGTAATGCAGCAAACGTAGACTTGATGAACGGCATTTGAAATCCCTCAAACCAGTTGCCTTTTCGAAGTGCACATTTCTTTCGGCAAGAACGAGACTTACAAATGAAAGTCCAAAGATCTTTATGGACTTCAAGTCTCATACATTTGCTGCACAAACATCTTTTTTCTTTCAGCAGGATGTTTTTCTGCTGTAGAAATGTTACAGCACTGACGGCTTCCGTGTCTGGCAATTCCCATCTTTTCATATTTTCTGTTTTCGAATTTGCCATACTTTTTGTCTCGTAAAATTTCTCGCTGAAACGTGACTCAAAGCATGATCTTTAAAATATTACCCTAACCCACCGTAATCGAAAATTTAGGAGGAATATAAATTTATGAGGATCAATCACGATACTGTTAAAATTGTTAAAATGTAACAGTACATCAATTCATCTTAAAAAAAAGGTACCAATAAAAATTTAAATAATTTTGACATGATCAAATTAATACACCCTCGTACGATATTGTTACATCAAATACATAACACAGAATTACGATATAGTGCGTGACACAAACAACTACGGTATTTTCCTCTACTTTTAGCATCGGAAAAAGCCACACCATTAGCCACTAAGCCGAGTTAACATTCTTTCTAGATTTTATCATAGAAAGAAGACTTAACTCCAAGTTAACAGTCTACCTTTCAGCATAGAAAGAAGACTTAACTCCAAGTTAACAATCTTTCTAGGATTTATTTTAGAAAGAATGCTTAAAGGCTTGGGTGTGGCCGTGGAAACGGCATATTTCTAGAAATTTAGCTAGAAATCCCGCTTCTAGTGGCTGACACGAAGGATCAGATGACAACCATAAATTGAATTTGATTTATTTTTTAAAATCATATTTGGACTTCTCAAATATTGAAAAAATGAGTTCCAGAACAAAGGATATACATCAACAATGTGAAGGTAAAGTCTTTTCAAAAAATGAATGAATACATTTGTATTTTGATTTTTTTAAAGAAAATAAATGAATGTGTATTTATTGTAAATTTATCAAATTATCAATATTTGAAAAGATTTTATCATTGTTACCAATTCTGACAAGCAGTTACTTATAAAGTTACACAGTGATTTACTTTATTATTACAGTAAAGTTTAACTTGTTTTTAAAAATAAAACAAAATAAGTGTATATATGTAGTTTTTTTGTTTTAAATAATTATCAACCAATTAATGTGTAAAAATAGTCAGAAATATTTAATAAACAGACAAAAAATAAGTTTTTTATTCCCAAAACTTTTGAGGGAAAACAATATTAGAGAGAAGCTATACCTATAAAGGAAGCCTTTTTTCTGACAGAGTAAAACTTGTCAAGTTAACTAATAATCCATAACATACTGACCTCTTCAGATTTTTTTAATTAATAAAGAAATAACAGCAGGATTGCAGAAACTGAGTTATAAAAAATCCTATGGTAATATAAAATTAAGTTAATAATAAAACAGCATTTTAAAGTAGCAGAAACTATTATCCTATTTCAGAAATAAACAAGCCATGTTTTAAATGAAAATGAGGTTTTAAAGGTTAAAATGTAAGAGGAAAAAAACAATGATTACCCTGTATTCACTATGGTGAAAAATTGATTGTGAAAGTGTTAATGGGTAGATTGGTTGTAGCATGTCATATGCTCATGGTAGCTGATTCATTGAAATTTTTTTTAAATTGCATAAAATCTATAAGCACCACGTCAACAAAAATCCCAGAATTCATTGCTGCTTAATTCCCTCTTTAAAATGGTGTATCACAATTTGAAATCAGATAAAATTTGAATTTTTTATTAATATTTTTATTAATAGGTGCATTTAATTTTTTTTGTGGTCAGTTTACTAGATTACATGAAGATGACAAAGGCAAAATTGCTTTATCAGCCAGATTAGTTAGTAAAATGAATTAAAAATATACTGATGATTCCCATTTTGAGGCCTTCAACATGATAAAAACATAATCTCGGAATATCAGTCATAAGTATTCAATTATAATTTTTTAAATATATGAATATTTTACATTTTTTTAATTATTTGATAAATGGTATTTTGCTTTTGTATTGGTGTGTCTGTGTAGTATATAAATTATATATTAAATCATTTATGCTCTTTATTATACAGTATATAAATTTGTATTCAAATATAACAAAAATGGTTTATGCACAATGTAATTTTGGGTCTCTGATCCAAGTTTGAAGTTTAATAATTTATTGTGTTTATATTTTTATTAGTATATTTGTGTTTGCACTTGCATGTTTGTGTTTGTATAACAAATAGTGATTTACATATAGAGAGCAGTGCAATGTAAATTTTAAGACTGATTATCAGATGTACAGAAAGGTTGCAGTTGATAAAGCAATTACAAAATTTACTGGGCATAGTACTATGTGAAAATATAAACACTTAAAACCAAGAGAAATTTCAAATGGTGTGTGTGGTGATAGCTACAATGGTTATGTATATACCACATGGAATTGGATACAGGCAAAAAATCAAATTCTGATTCTTACCTATGCCTTGATACTTATGCTGTGGAGTCAGTAGTTTTACATCTTGCATCACATTATTTTCAAATCTATAGCTAGGAAATGAGCTATATGCAAATAAATTATATCTCTGTGGGGCAATAAATATAATAATAGCATCATTGGAGTGCATAAAGAATATATACATCACTGGTGTACACAAAAAATATAAAATGAAGAGATGAAACTCATTTTATCATTGATAGACAGTAGCCTACAATTTCTAGTTCTAGATAGACAAGAAGCCAATTGTTATGATGAAAAATGCATATCCACCTTCTGGAAATGATTTATTTTGTATCTTTTATTAGGATGAATCTTTTTCTTATAGACGCCTGTGAGATTTGTTAATTTTTGGTCTACAAGATATATATATCACTATTGTTTTAGAAATATTTTTAAAAACATTAGTAAATTTTGCATATATATTTTTAAAAAATCTATTTGTGCTATACTTATTCAATAATTGTTTAACAAGGTTAGTGGATTATTTTAATTATTTTTTTATCTAATTGTATAAACAAGTTTTTTTAAAAACTCTAGTTTAATGAAATCGAGGTTGTGATTGGAGTAAGTCTGGCGCTTGTAAATAAAGATGTGACAATTCGCCATAGATAAATACTCTTCATGTAATAAAAATTATGAGAGCTGGCGATCTGGGCCAACTGATGAGTGCTGGTTCAGCATGAAATGCATCTTGGGATTATTTGTCTTTTATTCTATCTTTATTTATATAAAGAAGAAAGAGGAAATATGGAGATTATTAAAATAAGTTTACAACTATATTAAAATTTTATATCTTCTGATACAGCTAAATTTGTATATGTATGTGCCCAGTGTTTTATATGCTGAAAAAAAAAAAGATGACTGAAATCAGTAAAATAAAAAAGATCAATGATATGAGAATTAAGAAATTCAGTACAAAAACAATGATTAAACATAAACTAAAATAAATGCAAAAAATATAAATAATTATGTTAATCTAATATAAGTCATTCACATCTGAATCTTCCTTCAATTTATTTTTGTTAATTACTTCAACTATCTTTTAAATTGGAAGTAAAAGTAATTCAGTGTTGTGCCAAACTTCCTTCATGTATATCTATCACATATAATAGTTCATACGTTGATTAATTTTCATTAGAATAGAATTATATTGTTTATTGAACCACAAGTGTACAATACTTTTTCACCATGCACATAACACAAATGCTTTTTTTTATATATTTTTAACATGCAAATATAAATTATGTAAACATTTTTTTGAGAGGACACATTTATGTGTGCTACCTCATTCACTGAATGAAAAAATATGAATATAAAATAACTTATTGTACCATATTTTTATTTTTTTAAATAAAATAAGTAGCAAAATGTCTGACTTCATCAATTAAATATGTTCTGGGCAATTTTTTTTCTTATTTAAAAAAAAAAAACTTGTTTTGCTGTTTTTAATGTTTTAAAATTTTGTAAAACTTTTAGCAAAATGTTTAGCAAATATTTTATTATGTGAAATACAGCACATCAGATTCAAAAAACATTTGACAATGAGCTATGATTATGGGAACTTAGATTTTCCGAAAGCACTCAAATGATTAAGATTATTAATTACTACACTATACAGTTTCATTGCATGTGCATAAAGCACAATTATAGAGGAATAAAGGAAAAATAAAATGTATATGCTTTCAATATAAACCAATTACATTTTAAAGACACTTGTTCACGATGCTCCAAGATGAAAAATCAGTTAGTACTGAATATTGCAAAATTTATTTACAATTTTTTTTTTAAACATGATCATGTAAGGTTCTCAGAGATGAAAAAATGGCTGCTTAAGTATCATAAAATGTATTAAATTTATTAGTTTTTAGGATATTCAAATAAAACAAGGTATAAAAAATTTGAGTTATAATGCTATTTTTAATGTAGCTTTGATTGAGCTTAAATCTTCCCTTCCAAATAATTCAATCAGATTAATATTTATCAATCATTAATGGAGAGACAATATATGATGAATCAATTGCATTAAATACTTTAATCAAAAAATAAGTCATAATTATGATTAATTTGCTGTAAATAATATTTTGCTAAATAATCAATAACAAATATGAAAAGTATTCTTTCTGGATGTGCAAACAAAACATTAAATTAATTTTTACCTAAGATCTTGTCAATACAGGACATGGCCAATCCCTGAAAATCTTTAGCAGTAAATTAAGATGTTGCATGGTATTTGTAGTGGTCTCTCTACCTCATCATAAGGATAAGTAAATGTTATACAAATAGAAAATAAAATATTGTTTTTGATGTAGCTAACTGATTTTATCTTTCAATTCTAAATTCTATATTGTTTATTTAATCATGACATAGCATGATCTATCTTTATGCACACTAAATAAATATTCCTACAAGAATCATACATCAATTATGATAATTATATAGTTGATTTCTTGTAAGATCATATGATATCCAAAAACACAGGAGTAACAAATTGCACACAAACAAATTTATTCAGTTTACTAAATTGAATTGTTTTTTCTTTAATCAATTAAGAATTGATGCAAAAATCTTTAGCAATCAAGTCTATCATTTCTGCTACAATGCTCAACTATATATTAATTTGGGATAAAAAATATAGATAGCTATTTACATTTATTTATATGGAGACTTTTAGATTACAGTAAAAGCTGGATTGATTTGTCATTTTACTGCTTCCTTAATCCACCTATGAAAAAACTGGATATTCATTAGCTATATGAAAGATAGTCTGTATTTGCCAACAACTTCATAAGTTGATTGCTATTAAATTCTATTTGTGAAAAAAATATGAGATCCTAAACTTATTTTTAAGATTCCAATAACATCTGAAAAGAATTAAATTATCTAATTAATCTGGGGGGGACTGTTTAGGATCACGTGAAATTTGTTTCTAATGCCATAATTTTTCTGTTGCTTGATGTTTTCTAGTTGCTTATTCATGGCAAAAATATTGACAAGTAATGTGTGTTAAGTTTTAAAATTGGGAGTTAGTAGTCTCCGTTCCTTTATTAATAGGTTTTATAAGTTTTCTTTGGGATAGTGATTTTTTGATATCTGATGAAATGAGATAGAACTGAAAGAGGATTTGATTGTGCCAATATTTCTCATAATAATATTTCATTACATTATTCAAAAGTTTAGTGTAAACATTTTTTCTCTAAATTGAAGTCTAATCATTCAGCAACAGAATATGCAAGTACAATGGAAAATATTCTTAGAATATACATATCATATTTCTAAGCTATGGCAGTCTGTTTCTCAAGAAGATTGTTTTAGTAATAATTTTAGATATAATCTCTGACCAAAGAAGAAAATTTTTGATCTACAATCCATACATCACTTCTAAGAAGCTTAGGATCAGGTTTTTTTAGTATTTTGTTCAATAAAATTATACTGCTTTCAAAAACCTTCCTTGTTTAGACAGAATAATGAAACTAAACTGTTTTCAGATCTATACAACTTTGCATGCAATTATGCTTGGATTGAAAAAAAAAAGTTTTTTGTTTTTTTTTTAATTTGAGCTGGTAGTTTGATAGTATAACAGAAAGGAAAAGTGTTTGCTAAAGGAAAGGTTTATTAGTTTCAATAGATTCAAGTACATAATTTTTAAAAAAAATCCAAGCTAGAAACTAATTTGGGGGTATTTGGATAGAATAGTGCTGGATAATGATTTATTAAGCACTGTCATCTTGGAATCTATTGGTTATTTAAGATGACATTATATGGCACAATAATAGGAAGAATAAAATAATTTACTAATAAAAAATGAATTTACATTGATTAGACTCCAATCTATGAAATTTTTTTTTACATTTTTGTAACATTTAAAAACACTTTGCTTTGAAAATATTTCTTGTGAACTCAAAGTAATGTAGAATAATTTTCACATTGTTTCTGAAATATTGATAATGAATATATTAAACCATGTAAACTATTGGGACTCTGAAAAAAGCTATTCTGTAGTCATTTGAATTTTTCTATTAGAACATTTTATAAAGTCATAATTTTTTTGCATTTAAGAATTTTTGAAATTTTTTAAAGATCGTTTTTCTAAACAGTCACAAATGAAGGAATATCAGTAGTAGTATAAACAAGATATTAATTTATTTTAGAAGCACTTTTTAATTGATAATTAGATAGAATTTTTTTGCAGCAATTTTAGTCTCAATCCAATCTGTGAGCAAGTGCAGACATGTAACGATTTTACATGTAACACTTTCAATAACACATTTTACCTTTTTGTTCAAAAGTTTGGTATGTAATGTGTTTTTATCAAAAAAAAGTGGTCTTTTTTACATTATTTTATTTTTTAATTAGATACTTATTGGAATCATAGATGTTTTGAAGTAACAAACAAATAGCAGTGGTAAGGGGGTTTATTTTTGTTGTTGATGATATCCGAATTTTTTTATTGAAACTATCGACTCCTGGAAAGTTCAAATTGATTCCAGGGGGTCAATATCGACCACTACTCTTGGCCTAAACAATCCAAAATTGAGGATAAAAAAACCTCCTTTATTCTCATTTGCATATTATGATGATAAAGTGAATTAAATAAAATTGCTAATAAATATAAGAAAAAATTGAATCATTAAGAAAGACACTGAATATATATGAAGACTGATAAATATAAAAACATTACCTATTCAAAATGATTTCTATATTTGAAATATTTTCAATATTAGTAGATTGTATTATTGTATGGTTTAAAACCACATGGGGACAAAAAATCCCATAGGTGTTCTGCTCAATTATCAATATAGACAGATATTCTAAGAGAAAAGAATTTCTTGTATGAAAATACATTCTTTGTTTGAGAATATCCCCATTTTGAATATTCCTTCATTGTTTATGTGCAGAAAATTCATAGTGGTTTAGTGTAGTTGCTTTTTATTTTGGTAATTATAATCCTTACTGTAATGATGTTAATGTGATTATTTTCCAAAATTCAACTAGTTAAAATATATGGTTTTATTGTCTCATTTCTTGTTGATGTCTTTGTTTTATAAATTCAAATGTGGACTATTTGAAAAATGGGTCATGAGATAACTATCATTTACTGATCTCATAGTTTATTTATATTCCAAGTCAAAAACTTGAATTGTAAAATATTATATATTTGTGTATCTTCAAAACATATATATTTGTGTAATCGAACAAATTATCCAAATTTATTAATAACAGCAAACAAATTATTAAAAAAATGTTTATTACATTTAATTATTTTTGCAGTGGTATAAACTTACTTATTATAATACAAACATATATATTTATAAACAAACATACTCTGTTTACAAAATTCATCAAAGATTTCAAAAAATCAGAGATCAAAAATTAGAATATGCTTATATAAAAATAAATTAAATCTATATTTCATTTAAACTCATTACAAATAACAAAATTGTTTTGGTGCATTTATTTTAATTTCTATAATATAGGATTTAAAACTGAAATGAAGTTTGAATTTTTTTTTCAGAAAATCTTCTGATTTTTTTTTTTTGAGCAATCAATTCACGACTAACCAAGATAACGATTTAATATAAATTGATACATGTGTATATAATTATTCTCAAATGAAAAATAGGAATTCAAAGATAATCAGAATTGGTCAGCTTAATCTTGAAAAAATAACTATAAAAAAATGTTTTTAACATGTGGAGGAAGTGATATGTATCTATGGTTGAGTCCACAATTTACTTTTGGTATAAAACAGATAACATATATAATACAATCATTTTAATTTCTGAATCTATATCAATATAATACTACAGCTATTATTACTATAGTTGTATATTATTTTTATTGAGATACTATTCCAACTCTGAGATTTGTCTAGCTCAAAAAATTCTATCAACAATTACATAACTGATTATTATTATATTATTTGTATTTAATTCTCTAAAAATTATCCTAATGTAATTTTGGAAGTACATAAGATTAGTATTTAAAGTTTTAAGATATAATGATTTAGCTGAAGTAGAAATACAAAAATTGTTCTATATGACTGTACATATCAAGCTATATTCCCAGAATAATAAATATGCATTACAATATATCTAAAAAAATTTATCTTCCTTTAAAACAAAAATCACAGAAAAAATGGAAGAAGTTATAGTGACTTTCCAAATGTCTAAAACTGATTAGTATTATTTCAAACAGAACGATCACATTGATTATGAATAATTTAACAGCATTAATTTTGAATATTACAACAAAAAAAATCTTACCAAAATAAAATCACCAAGATTCTGTAAAATCTTGAACAAAAAAAATATTTCACTTAAGATTTCATCATATGTAGCCTAAACTAGAATTGAGCAGTTTTAATGAGTTGCTTGAAATGTAATGAACTATGCAATGGGAAATTTATTTTTACAATACTAAATCAGATTAAAAAAAAAAAATTCTAAAAATTATTAGTACTCTATTTATTTAAAAATCAATATTTAAGAGTACTAGACATCTAAAACAACTCACTATAATTAGAAGATTTTATGCTTTTTTTTAAAAATATTTTCATACGATATTGTTGTTGTTTTTTTAAATTTATTTTGTCTAAACATGTTCTCATATGTCATAGCATTGGCCAGGAAGTGAACCCGCTAACCTGGGACAACTGCTTGTAAGGCGGCTGTGCTGATCACTCAACCACCAATGTGTTATTTATAAAACACAGCCTAAATACTGTCTTGCATTGTGCAGATTATTTTTTTTTTTTATCATTAGATCAGGCATAAATTAGATATAAATACATTTGTATAATTTTTTAAAGACATGCTTTTTTAAAAAACAAATATGTCTTTATAAATTTGATATATTATCTGTTATATTAAAGAATGATTTTGTTATCCTAAAACAGATTTTATATTTGGTGATTTTTTACATTGATGTTTACATTATATAAACAGCATTTTACTAAATGTGATATTGTGTATATTGATCCAAAAAGATAGAATTTCCAAGTATAAGGTAATAAGTTTATAAACTTATTTTCTACTAAATTCAAACTCTAAATGGACTCTTTTGTTTTATCCTAAAATACCATCTCCTAAATGTGTATTTTCAATGTATTATACTAGGTTTGAATTCCAAAGTAATATAAATTCATTAAAAAAAAAATCCTCCAAAATTAATTTATTTTTTCAAATCCTTTGAAAACAAATTTTTGATAATTTGTTTTGAAAGACCAGCATCCAACTGATTATTATATTTAATGGAAAGTTTGATAGTTTGTCATTAACTAAGCTGATAGAAGCCTAGGTTTTTTCTATAGATTTATAAGTTGGATTGCTCATAATTTATGTATAATTTATATTAGAAAAGAGATCTTTATCTGGAAGTTTTTCTAAATTAACCATTAAATTGTTGTCATTGTGTGTTATTTACATTACCAATAGAAAATTTAATTTTGTCTATTATCATCACATTCTAAAAAGATCATTGGTGAAAAGTTAGCCAAGAAACCATTTTTCTTTAGTATAAACCCCACTATATGAAGTTTGCAGCTTTGAGATAACTCTTGATAATTTTACCTTGGTTTTTATTATTATCAAGACTTTATTAAACTTGCTTTTTCATTTGAGAGAAGACTTGTTTTCCACTTTTTTATTTTAGATCATTATTAATCAATATTTTAATATAGTAATACCACTATAAAACTGAATATGAACTCAAAGCTAAGCAATGCAGCCTATTAGGTCAATGTAAATTGTAAATGTATCAATATATCTGTAAATACACAGATGTTTATATATATGAATTTGTTTATTGTACAAATTTCAACGAAATTTCAACATAAACTTTTTTTGTCCAAATAATTTATTAATTAAAATATTATTTACATAACTTTTGTTTTAAAAACAAACATATATTAAAATTAAAAAAATAATTATTATTATTATACAAATATTCCTTTATTTACTGTACACATTTCTAAATTTAAATAACTCACCAGCATACCGAATAAATTTATCAATTTTATTACAATAAAACAAAAATAAATATACATAATAAAAGACTTTAAAATTGTCTCAAGACAAGAAATACCTCAAAACCAATGAAAAAAAAAAATCCATATTATTAGATGGAATATATAATAAACGATTTTTACATCTTATTATTTAAGATTTCATAATCTCTATTTAAAAAATTTTTAATTACTATAAAATAATTTATGCGCAATCAAACGCTAATAAGTTATCAAATGGAGGGAAAAAGAGTGTTCATGATTATTTGTGATGAGCAAATAAGACAGTAATGAAATGATTAAAAGTATGTGTGCGTGTATGTGTGAGTAGATATATACACACATATAAATATATATTAGTTCATTGCAGAATGCTACCTACAAAAATAAAAATACAATAATTAATGCATCTATTATTTATAAAATGATAAAATGTTTTTTATAAGATAGAAAATTTAACATAACTGATTCATACTTAAGGTATTCTTGAAACATTATATGTTATAAAATTATAATAACAAATGATGATATGAGATACAGTATACATATACAAATATTTACAGATGGAAATACGAATGTTATTGGGTTGCATGCTCCTCATTTATTAAACAATCATGCAAAAAAATAAAATAAATTTATTGCTACAAATTTCTGATTTCATTTTGGAGTGATTCCATCGATACATGATCACTCATCATCGCTATTATGATGACATATATTGTACTGATATAGTAAGTGCTCTACACTCCTTTGTTTCACTTTTTGCATTTACATACTATATGGAACCACTCAATCTGAAATTATTATTGATAAATTGAACATTTCCTGAAAATTCAAATACTTTTAAATATTAAGATATAGTAAAAATATAATATCCATTTTAATAATGTAATTACAAATTTGACTTATACATATACTGTACATTATATAAATCCTTCTGTTGCAAGCAGAAGTTTATCACATCTCGAAATTATAAGTTAAAATCAGAAAAGTAATAAATTCAAACAAAATTATTATGTGGTGACTTGCTATAATACTTTTAATAATGAAATTATTTTGAATGTTTTGATAATTTTAAAAACTTATCTTCAGCCAACATTATGTATAATTATTTAAACTATCTTTTTTATGTATATGTGAGAGTATTTAAGTTGTTAGGTTCATATCTTTCAATAAGCTTAATATGACTAATAAAACAAATGAAATATCCCACATAATTGCAATGAAAATATTAAAGCAAAATATATTTTTGGGGGATTATAAATAATCCTGTAAGATTTGAATCCAGATTTTATTTTCTATGTTTCAGTTTAAACATCATCTAACAATTTAAAATTAAATCAGTTTACAGTTTCCTTACTTCTAAAATATTTATCTAAAGTTATGCATACAAATCAATAATAAGTAAAAAAAAAATCAGGTCAAGTAGTTGCAGCAAAAACAGATTGCATTTTTATTAGTATACTACTTACTATGGAATTAGTAAATCAATTAAAGTCACATTTGAACACTGTGAAATTTTAATCATCATCATCAATTCTTCACTATCACATTACTATTTAAAATTATAATTTTCTGACTTGCTCATTTACATTGAAGAATAACACATTTACAAGTAGTTTTGACTGATGTGATTCACTCTCCCCTTGAAATAGTTGGCAAAAGGAAAAAAAGTCAAGTATTGAATTCTCTAGAAATAATATCATTAAATATATATAATTAGCAGCTAAGAACTGCCTAATCAAAGTAGAAAATAAAATAAATATATAGTATTAACTTATTTTCACTTACTTTGGTTATTTTTTGCTATTTTATAAATATAAAGCTTAACCATATATGAGCAATAAATAATCTTCCAATTTTATAATCTAACAAAAATCAAATACATATAATGATCAAATATCCAATGTAAAAATGATGTGTCCACAATATTGTTATACATATATAATTAATGTAATAATCAATCTTATTTAGATTGGTTAGTATATTAACAAACTAAAATCATATTTCTTTAAGCCAAGCAACAGTTGAAATGGAACACAATCCACATAAAGCATTCAACCTTTCTGTCTAACATCTCTAAATTTTTCCATAGATATCTGTTAAACTAATATAAAAATTAGTATATCTGCCAAATAATTAGATATTTTTACAGTGATCAATAATTTGTCAAGCTGCTACAAAATTTGCTTCAAATGTCACAGCTCTCCAGATAAATATGTATTCCAGATCAAATATTTTCTAAAGTGCTGCTATTATCATCTGTCTAAAAGTTATATTCCTCAAAACAAAACATCAGCAGATCTACACATTTTGGATACATTCACATTTTATTTCACACTATCTGAAACTATACTACTAATTGCTTCATTATATCAAGACTCAAAATCCCCAAAATAACCATCATTCAAATAAAAATTACCACATATACAATATACCTTAAAAATTTATAATCAACATTTATAAATGTTCAATTCAAACTTTAAAAATATCTTTAACAATTTTAATAAATGTAGTATTTAAACAAACTACATTAATTCTCCAAATATAATAAAAAGCTCTTTTAATCCTTAATGTAAAACATTGAAACTCAAATTTATAGAATGTTAACCAGCTATTTATTAGTTATCTTTTATAACTAAATAACAAGATTCAAGATGCACTTATTAAACCTGTGGTGTTGTAACTCATCTGAGAAATACAAACTTTTCTTAAATATTGTTACATATATCAGGTTTATAGATTCAAAGTCATGACTTGCTGCATGTTGTGCATGAATAATGTTATCCCATAATGTTTGGTTATAATATGTTTCATAAAGATGTATGATGTTGTTATACATACAAAATAAAACATTTATTAAAATACTTTTGCAAGAGTTGTAAAAAGTATTTATGCATTGAGCATACCAATATTGTTTGTGATGATTTTTATAAAAATTTTGCAAAGCCAATTATTGGAGATTCTGATTAATCAGTGTTATTATTTTTTTGATTGTATGTTTTAGCAATATCCATGTTTCCATTATATGAAAAGAACTAATAATTTCTAGTTTGTAATGAAAAATAAATAAATAATTTTAAAAAACATTATTTTTAATTTTTTTTTTTTAACTTAAAAACTCTGTTTGTTTGGGATAAATTTTGTAATTGAAATATTTCTATTAAATAGAATTAAAATTTTGAATATATGTTAGAAATCAATGGCAATGCAATATGACAATGAAATACTTTGGGTTAATCCCCTAGTTTGTTTACTGTAGAGGAATTGGTGGACTGAATTTGACACTTGTTGATATTGGTTTATAAAGTTTTCAATAATATGCATAGATGGTAGGAAGATTTTTTAAATACTTATTTTAAAAAAAGATTATACTAAAAAATATTAATGATTAACTTCAATAGAAAAATAATATATAAATTTTTTTTTAAAAAAATAATGCTTTTATATAAACAGTACTAGTCAACTAAAAAGTAGAAAAATAATAAAGTAATCTGACTAAAAAGTAGAAAAAAACTTAAACTCAGTTAATTTGCCATTCTTGAAAAATATTAGAGATCTTAAGAATGAAGAATTGATATAAAAAAATGGAAATTGCAGGAATATTATCATTTCAAAAAGGTATTTGAAGTTCAAATAAATCATAAAAATCAAAAAGACCTCAAATACTTTTATGAAATGACAAAATTTCTGCAATTTCCAATTGTTTTATAACAAATTTAGATTCTTATGATCTCCGACATCTTCCAAGAATGGCAAATTAACTGAGAATCAGTTTTTTTCTACTTTTTGGTCAGATTACTTTGTTATTTTTCTATTTTAGTTGGTTAATATCATTTGTATAAAAACATTATCTTTAAAAAAAAAAAAAAAATTACATATTATTATGTTAAAATTTAAAAAAATTTCTTTTTAAAAAAACCCCACTTCTTTCATAAATAAAATACTATTAGAATATATATTTTAATGTGTCATGAATTTCATTTAAAATGTTACAGATTCTGTGACATCATTTTTATTCTTTGTTTTAAATAGGAATAATTACAAAAATATCTGAATACTAAAAAATTAAAAAAATATATATATGTAAAATATTTTATAACAAACGCCCTTTTGTTTATTGTGTATTAAAAAGCCAAAAAATAATTGTTTTCTTCAATCACAATTGGATTTTTATATTTTACTTGAAATAAAAGTGTAAGATATCCAGAAATTAATTAGCTCAATCACTATTTTTTAATGAGTAATTGAATTAATTAATTTCTGGATGCCCCATGCTTTTATTCCAAGTTAATTATAAAATTTCCAAATGTGATTGAAGAAAATTTTTGACTTTTTAGTGCATAATAAATAAAAACATTTATTATAATATATATATGTGTAATATACAAATCAATATATACATATCAAAATATAGTAAACTTTACATAAATTATATTAATTTTAGAAGTACTTTCGACTATACATTTTGTAGTCTTTATGTATAGTCGAAAGTACTTCTAAAAATAATATAATTTATGTAAATTTTACTGTATTTTGATATATATATATTGATTTGTATATTACATATATTGTGGAACAAATACAGATATCAAACTTAATTTATTACATATATATATATATATTGTATTATGTAAACATAATAATAGCAAATTTGCAATATTTTTAATTTTCTTTTTTTTTGGATTTTAGCTAATATTAGTAATGAATGTATTTCTCAGATATAAATAATCAACACTTTAGTTTTTTTGACTGCAAGGGTAAATGCACTTAGACATCAAATGATTTTTTACTATTAATTAATTAAATAAATATAAAATTATAACTACAAGGATTATTCAGGTACATTAAAATCTGTGTAATCATCATTTCACAAGTAACTTATTCCAGTGAAAACTTATATTCATCAAGATTCAGAGTCTCATATATGTCATATTGATTAATATAATAGAATCGGCAATCACTCAGTTATCAGTAACTGTATTCCTGTTAGTCTCCAAACTCTTACTATCACTAATCATCTCTACATGTGAAAGTATCCGATAAAATCTATCAAATCAACTTACTTTCTCTGAATAAGACTTTAATAGTCCCAGATTGTCTGATTCCCACTCAACTTGACTAGTAAGCCAAAATCTGGGAACTCAATGAAATTTTTCACTAACCGGAACTCACAAAAGCTTTGAATCAGTTGACAAAGTTAGCTACAAGATATTATAAATTAACAAAAATTCTTTGACCAATTTTCAAACTATACTTAGAAATTAAAACTCAAAGTTCTAGGATAAGTCTCATAAAGTATTTTTATTTGGTAATTTAAAAAACATATTCTAAACAAAAAATTCATTTATACAATTTAACACAGAAATTATATCATTCAAAATTGATGAAAATGAAGATAAAACTGTGCATAAATAAAATATTTTCAAAATATCATTAGTTAGATAAAATAGGAGCCATCATGATATACACATCAGAAATGTAATATTAAAATAATAAAGATCTCTAATACTATCCCAATAGGCATGATTCCTCAATATATAATCTAGCCAAATATTTGAAAGGTTGCTTGCAGATATCACTTAATTAAAACCTGTACTTAATGAATAAAGAAAGTCTGGAATTGGAATTGCCTAGAAAATATTAGTTCCATATAATAAAAAAAACTCCAAAGCTTATTCACAAAAGATGTCAATACTTCATTTACATGTTGTCAAATTGTCAATATGCTGAAAATGCCTACCAGGGATGACCCCTATTATAACTATTCATTCCAGCACATGGATTTTTATTAATAACATGTTCTTCACTGTCAATGATTAGACCAAATTGTGATTCATAATTGATCATGACTTATTACTATTCTTGTTGCTATATAGCTCCATTACTGCAATATGCATTCAAGCTTGGTGATTCCTTGCCATAGCTAGTAAAATCTGATGACTCTCTAAGCAATCTTTATTATTATTTTTGAGATTAAAATATCTATCCTACAATCAATAGCTACATTGGTGATAACTGCATTAATCTGACATTTCCTTATAAAACTTTAATATATATGGATTCTATTTCAATTGTATATAATCTATAACTACATCTCTTTAAAATATATTCAATCTCCAAAAAATTGGTAGTAACATTTCCTTTAGTATTTTTGATTCTTGAATACATTATACTAGCACTAAATCCTTCATTACAATTAATACAATGCACATAGCCTTCTAGATGACTTCTATGAATAATTGTTTGATCTTATATTTTTGGCAATTTACATGAAATCGCTGCAAACAACAATTGTGTTCATATACTATTTACTGATTCATAATGCTAATATAGATACTTCATAATACTTTATTTTGATAAGACAATTCCTGCGGCAAGTAGTGTCATCAAAAGATTATATTCTATAAACTTCTAATCAATTCTTTAAATCATTAACTACAGTAGAATTTTATATCTGCATCATCTCGATCCAAGCCTTCTCATGCGTACTAAATCCAATGTGATAGTGAATATATATGATTTTGACATACACATATATATATGCTAATAAATCACAGACTATCAAATATGTAATACTGATAATATAAATCTATTCACAGAGTAACTATTATAATATTCCATAAGTCAGATTTTGAAAAAATTATTTAAATGAACTTGCAAATAGTGTCATTTTTTAATTTGCCAAATAGATTGGCATTGGTATAAGAAAGGAACATTATCTGAATATTCATTTAAATGATTTTTGAGGAATCTGGCTAATGAATTCTCATAGTAACATTTTTGAACTTGATTATTATATAGATCTTTATTGTTAAAAAGAGGTTGCCTTGACAATAGTTTGAGACTGTTGATTGTTTATCTATATTGGGATTGTCTAAGAGTTGAATGGTTTCTAATAATTACATATATATATATTGTACAATCTATATATATAAATAATACTTATAAAAACATCAGTTAAAAAAAATAGAATACAGTAATTGTAGTAATAATAAATTAAAAGAGAACACATTTACTTATGAGAATATACATTGGTGTAAATGTAATTGAATTAAACTCACTTTTTATTCTCAGAAAAAAAAAATTATTCATTCTTTTTATAATGAAAACTGATGATGATGATAAAAAAATAAAAAAGATACAAAACCTAAAAAATGTATAAATTTTAAATTCACAAATATCAGGAGACTAGAAATTGACTGCAATTATATTGCAATAAGTAAATACATGTGAAAATTATTAATTACTAATTTTTTTAAAGCATAAATGTTGAATCCATGAATAAGAGAGCTTTATTACTGTATAAGTTTATATGTGTGTGAATGATATAGAAAATAGAGCTCATAAAATAATACTTATAAATCAAACTATTGAACTACTTACTACTCAATATATTCATAAAGACATACAAACACACACACATATATATATAATTAGTAAAAACTTTTAGAAATAATATGGAGAATATTAAAGTATAGAATCATCAAAATTTTTTGCAAAATAATATTTATCTCTTGACTTAGCACAAAGAACAGCTTCTACTGATATCACTTTTCTTTTTTTTTATATATATAAAATACCAAATAGATCATTTATTTAAAATGACTATGCAACTTACTTTTAAGACCATAAATGAAAGGGCACATCTTTTTTTTTTTGAGAACATTTCTCAATATATTCTTATAGCATATAAGTTGGTATGTTCTTAATTACAGATATAATGAATATATATATATATAAAAACCATTCTGCTGAATATTAATCTCCTTCAGACAAATAAATAAAAACATTAGAAAAAAGGCAAATTATGCCAAAAATGCATTTATTATCAACTAGCTTTGTCAGTTGGCCCTGCTTATATAACAATACCCCATGTAATCATTTCCATGCAGGCATTATCAAAAAATAAAAATTGGATAACTTGACTATATATATATATATTAATAAAAGTTCTCAAGTTCAAATGATGTATTATAATTCAGTAATTTTCATAATGAACTATGTAGAATATTAAAATATACACCTGCATTGATATTTCAGCAAAATCACATCTTATCAAAATCTTATACATTTTAATATTCTATATAGTTGATCCCAAAGAAATTGTGAAGTTTTCTTCATTTTTTTTGTTTTTGGCTTGCAATTTTTTTCATGGAATTGGTTACATAGATTATAGTACCAATAAGTATTTTTTTATTATATTTCTGACCATTACTATGTTACTAAGTATGTTATATCAACAAAACTTATACATAAAAAGTATGACATGTCTGCATGCATATGCCATATATAGTGTTTAATGAGTGTATGATGATTTAAAATTTTAGTGCATGAGGTAAATGGATAAATTATTTTACACTATAAGCAGATATCTTAATTTATCAAATGCCTGCTATTTCCCAGTTGTGAATGTGTACCTGACTGGACTTTTCCATTAAAGTACATATGGCAATCAAATATAACAGTTCCTAATATATCTGTGACAGCACCTTTTTCAGAACTTGATTTTTCTTAAATTATAAGAATGTATATCTTTTTTAAATATTGCATTAACTGAAGAGATAAAATGATAAGTTTTCCTCCAATAACATTTTAAAATATTTTTCTTAATAGCTATTTGGAAATTTATTGGACAAAAGATCATTTAAAACTCTTCAAACGATGTTTAAAAATGGAAAAGATAACAGGAATAAATTTTTTTTTTAAAATTCACTTTATAATTTAAAAAAGAGAAATCTCTGAAGAAGTTACACTTGTAATCACATGAAAATGTTAGCAACATTTTAATTTAATTTTTTCTACAAAAACTTATTTTATTCAATGCCAAGATGTATTTTAATTGGAAGTTTTCAATCAGGATCATAAAGAATAGCAAGGAGATTAAGCAGACCAACATTTCTTTCAGACATTTGATAAGACAAATCAATACAGTTTAAAACCATATAAATGAACTTTCTTGCCAAGCAATCATAAACAATCATTTTTTATCCATGAAAATATTTGAATATATATATGTGTGTGTGTGTGTGTGTGTGGATAGACAAAGAAAAAAGCAGAATAAGAACAAAGTAGGCAAGTAAGTAGTTGGAAAAAAAAAAAAAGGAAGGAAAAATTCAAAGAGTGAAAGAAAGAGAGAAACTAAGGAAAAAAATAGTGAAAGATTAAGTAAGTAGGCAGGTAGCAATAGAAAGACACATTGGTAATCAGATGGTTATAAAGAAGAATATATAGATATAAAAAACATACAATAGATATAAATAATTATTCAAATAGATTAAACAGAGAAGGAAAAGAAAAGAACCTGGGAGGATGGAAGATGAAGAAAGGAAAGACAAGATACAGAGAAAGAAAAAAGTGGAGACAAGAAGAGATAGACAGACATTTGTATAGACAGCTGAGAAAGAAACTAAAATAAAAGAAAAATGAAAATAGATACAGAAGTAAATAGTAGAGTGAGGAAGGGAGTAGAGAAATGATTGATAAGCAGATAGTTAAGTGGGTAGATAGATGGAAGAATAGTTGGATGAAAAAACAAATAGATAAATAATTCAAATTTGCATACATTTATTCATCATTGCAGCAACAAGAATTAATTCAATAGAGCTATGACTATCATGAATTTCATCGAAAGTGCATTCAAAAAAACCATTTCATTATGCAAACAAAAAAACATTTGCAAAATTAAATTACAAATACAAATGAAGGGAAAAATCAATAGTAAACAGATAAAATATTGATTTTTGAACCGATTATATTTTCTCTTTCTTTTATGTATTCTATGAAAATATGAGGCATAATAGATGTAATGAGAAAAAAACTAACAATAATATTAAGAGATTTAATTATGCTTAAGTTAAACAGCTAACTAAAAAGCAATCAAAAAAGTCAAACAGAGACAAACATTAGGTTAAACTGCAATAAAAAATCTGGAAAAATATATTTAGATATGGAAATGAAACATATCTTTAAAATGTGATTATTGCACAATGTAGCAAAATTATATAAAAGGTTTTGATATTTTTAAACTGTGATGTTTAGTGAAGAGTTTGAGAATACTATGAGAAGTAAAAAAAAAAAAAAATGAACAAATGATATTTGATAACATTACACCCGAACTCTCACATGAAGTTTGGCTGAATAGACTAAAATTATCCTATTTTGGACACATTGTATACTCAGAGATTAGTGATAAAAAAAAAAAAGAATGAACAATAATAAAGTGAAGGAACTCAGTCAACTAATGAATGTGCCTTTATCATTCTATTAAAAATCAAACAAAAGATATGTCCTATTGCAGAAATGCTATTTATATGATTACCAGAAATCTGCTGAATTAATGAATCTAATAATAAAAAGCATCATAATAAATATATTGAATAATGGGCAGATTTTCAAATGCATAATGTCATTAAAGGAATATGACAACTACCCAGACATTATTTATAACTTATAAACAATCTGGGAGTTCAAATATTTATTGCAATAACAATTTTTTAATCAGTTGTTGGTGATTCTAAATCAATTTTTTAATTATTAAAACTAAATGGAATAATACATTAAAAAAAAAGAAATATATTTATTTGTTTACTAACGTGTAAACAAGCAGTTGGAAAATAAATAATACTTAAAACAAATTAATTTTTAGCACATTAAAAAGTTTTTGCCATTAGTAAAATTTAATACATCTTACATTTTATTTCTTAAATTTCTTATTTTTGGAGAACAATGGAGATTTTTTTGAGGATGAAATATCTGATGTATTGATGACCTGGAAACATTCTGCTACAGACTTCTGACAGTAAGAAAAAAAAAGTGATTCCGAGCGTCTTAAAGTATCATCCAAATCCATATTCCCAGTTAAACTAAAATAGAAATACAAAAGCATTTACATTACTTTGTTATCAATCACTTATTTAACAAAATAAATTACACCATTTCATACAAACTTTTTTATATTTAAAAATAAAAAAATCTTTAATTGACTTAGTATAAATCAAATAACCTTTACATAAATGTGAATGTCAGAAAAAAGTCATTTTTATACAATTTAGTAAGCTTTTATTAAAACCAATATTAAAAGTTATTCAGCAAAAAGCAAGGTTCAAATCATCCTTCAGGCAAAGCTTCTTCAAGATAAAATCTTTAATGTTCTTTTTAAACTAACATAATACATTCATACTTCAGTTAGCAATTTCAAAAATCAGAATACTAAGTAAAACAGTTCTAAATGAAATTAATTTAACAATCTATACAGTAAGTGAAAATTGAAATGCATCAAAATGAAACAATAATAAATTTTACTGAGTGATCCATTATTAAATTATAAGTTGTTGTTTTTTTTTTATAAATTATAGTTTTGAAAAAATACAGATTAATGCATTGTTTACTATTTTGATTATATAAGAGAACAAGTTGTTATAATTTTCTTTCTTCCTTGTAACTCTTTCAAGGAATTTTAAATGAAGTGAAAAAGAAAAGGATTTTTTTTTCTCCTTTAAGTTATTAACACCAAGATTTTTACTAATTACAAAGTCATTTATTATTATTAAACTATTTATTAAATTCACTCGTTTAAATACAGTATAAGTCAAAATATATTTACATAAATACAAATGTCATTCTTCTCTTACTAAGTTATAGTTGCACTTGTGTTTATAGAAAAAAAAATTTCATAGTTTATACATTTACATTTAATTTTAAACATAATACAAAATATCTAATGATAATAATAATAATAAATTACATTTCAATATGTTAATTATTAGATACTCATATATATACTGTAAATGTTTGGCTTTATCATGCCCTATGAATTGGGTAAGCCAATATAACTCTGAATGTTATAAACAAATTGAGAAAAGCCAAACTGTAATTATGAGAGTTTAAATAAGAAAATGTATCAAATTGAAATTTTATACAAAGAACACAAACATCAATGCTAGGTGAAGTAAAGGGAATTTTATTATATCCAAACAGCATTTAATTTAATTAAGGATGTCCGAGTTCAAATTTAGTCAAAATACGTTTCTTATAATATGTGTATAAATATATTACATGTGCATGTAATTTTTAAATTAATTCATATCTTTTATGTAAGTACTAACATGTATCTTCTCAAATATATCCTTTAAATTATATATGTGAGTGCCATGGTACAATCTAATACTCTATTATACATAATAATACTTCTTTCTACTAAATGTCTATAATCGAACAATATTGTCTCATGATTCAAATATGTATGAGGCTATCAAACTAATACACATCAATGAATTATTGACATTAACAATATATATATATTCAAATTTAAATAAACATTTTACAAATAAATAAATATAAATATTATTTTAAATAAATATACAGTATATAAAGTTATTTACTGAATTTTTTTTTAGCCCTAAAAAAAAAAGTAATCTACATATATATGTGCGCGTGTGTTTTACGATGCGTAATATATAAATCTGATGATTATACTCAATCTTCTAATCTTAACATCTGGTGTAAATATTATATTTATACATTAAAACATATAAGTAGATCATCAGATTTAATAAAAATGAATGTAACTCTTTCATACTTAAATATGTTTCAAAGCATATTTTATTGATTAAAAAACAATGATTACATAGGTAAGATTGGGCTTACACAGTAAGCATAAGTCTGTTCCTGTGTCTAAACAGTTCTGTAGGGCATAAGTTTGTTCACAGATATATGAGAGAAAGAGCTTTCTCTTGAGTTCTTTAAGTTGTGTTTTTGCTACTCTTAAGGCATCAAAAGTTGCCTGAATTCAGTTTGTCTAATTTTTTTTTATATATACATTATGTTGATGGACCCTGTCATGTGTGTCCTGCTGGTTTTGGTGTATTGGGTTCTTTTTCTTTTTAGCTGTGTTATTCTGTATCTCTTTTACTGATTTTCAACTATAGTGCTGATTTTAGTTTAAACAGTGACCAAGTTGCAGCAAAAATATCTGGTAGTGCTAGCATGTTATCCCTTTCTTTTATTTTTTCTAGCTTGTGGTGGAAACTATTGAGGTTTTGTTTTGCATTGTAGTCAAAATTGAATTTACATCTGGTGTACCAATATGCATACAAGCTAAATGTTGCTGCTCTTATTGTTTGGATTGCATTTTTTTTGTATACCTGGAGAATTTTTGCCATTGTTGTGTCTTTCTGATGGTAGTTATTTATCATTATTTGTCTTACCTTTTCCAAGCCCAGACAATCATTTAGAAAATGATGTTGTGTTTCTTCTTCTCTTTGGCACAATCTGCACAGTGGGTCTATTTTCGTAAAGAACCTTTTAAAATGGATGAAATGTGATGTAGGCAAGGCATTCAGATTTACTTTGACTATGAAGTCAAAGAATTTAGGCTCCAGGTACCAATTTTTATATTTTTTTAGGAGCTGTGCATTGTTTATTTCAAGGACCATTTTGTTGTTGATATCTTGTTGTGTCTGCTCTATTAGGCTATGTATGTGCCAATATGTGTATTTAATTGGGTTAGACAGGGTTATTTTGTCCCTTTGATTTCTTATGCTGTCTAAAAGTGTGGCTATATAGTTGTCTTTGGGAGGTGGTCGGTCAGTGGGTATTATATCTATTATTTTTTGAATATTTGGAAACTTTGTAAATGTTGTAATCAGCAGGTTTATTATTTTTTGTGTGTAAAAAGTTGAAATTGTATGTAGTCCAAGCCCATTTAGTTTTGTGGGTTGGCTTATTTGCCTCATTGAAATTGCTACCACCTTTTTATTCCAAAGTAGTTTATTGCACATGGAGTTTACTGTTGATATAAATTTTTTGGTAAACTTTATCACTGGTAGGTAGTATGTGATTTTTGTCATTATCAGTTGGTTGAAGAGAGCAACCTTTGAGTATAGAGAAAGGTATGATTTAGCAAGTGAGTCTGTGATTCTTTCTGTTTGTGTTAAAATTTTGTCTTGTATTGTTCTTCTCATCTGCCCCATTCCCAAATGAAATGGGAAACCCAGAAACTTATTCGGTTTTCCTTGGTATATTTGTGTGTTGGTTTTCCCAGTAAAAATTGACCACACAGCTGATTTATTAGTATTTATTTTCAGATGAAATTTTGTTGTATAGTCTTCTATTATTTTTTGGAGTATATGTAGTTGTTTCTTTGAAGTTAGAAAAATCGTAACATCATCCATGTAGGCTATACAGGGTATGTAAATATTGGTGTTTGGTATTTGTATTCCTTGTAATTTTTCCTTGATTTTTTCAAGTAGAGGGTTTATGTATAGTGTGAAGAGTAGTGTACTTAGTGGAGATCCCTGGGGGATGGATTGGTTAGGATGGAAAGTGGGTGATGTTCTTCCATTTAGCGTAATGTGTATCTCCCTATTTAGGAGTAGGTTGGCTATTGTGTATAAGATTGTTCTTGGTATTTTTGTTTTTTTTAATTGATTGATTAGTTTGTTGATGGGGACAGAGTCAAAGGCACTCTCAAAATCCAATTGTACTACCATGGGCCCATGTTTTTTTCTTTTTATTGTTGAATTTACTATTGTTTTAAAAATTAGAGCTGCTTGGCCTGTTGATGACCCTTTTTTAGCATATTGATGTTCCGATATTATTGGTAAGATGTAGGGCTCTATCTTTTCTTTTAGTACTTTTTCTAAAATTTTGATTCCTAATATTAACCCATATAAATATTAACCCATATAAATGTAATGTTTGCATTATATAATAATGTATGAACTATTATATACAATATTATTATACTATTATCTATTCTGGTTGACTTTTTTTTTTTTTTTTTAAAGAAGAAAATGAAAATAATAACATATGTTTTTTAATAAATAAACTAAACAGCTATTTTTTTTAAAAAAAATTAATGCTCGAAGTTCTCTGTTGTGAATGAAATATTAGTGATAATATGCTGTACATAACAGTAGATATAGCAGTAAAATTAAGCATAGCAATGCTTCCATTCCATAAATAGTTTAGAAAAAATTATTCAAAGATAATATATTCGTTGGATAGAACATACTATCAGTTTGAAATAGTTCAGCAAATTTTATAATAATGAAATGAATAGAGCTCAAGAGTTTTATACTTTCAGTTAAAATGAAGTAAAATTTTTATTGTTAAAATTTGATATTAGGATGCTTTTTTTTAATATAAGCTGTTGATGATATAATCCTATTTTATAATCATTTGATAATGATGACTAAATAATATGTTTAAAGCCAGGTGTTTTTGGCAGAGAACATAATTCCCATGTAATTATAGACTTCAACCTGGAGTGAACTTACTCTTCCATTCTTGGATAGTTTACAGCACTCAGTTTTAAAATAGAATTCTTATTGCATTAGTCCGTTTTATTGTACTGAAAGTACAAAGAATGCCATATCAAATTTTAGAATGTATTTCTTGCTAAATATCTCACCTTCCAATGTTTTTCATAGAATAAGCTATGTATTTTTTTTATTGTATGACTTTTAAATAATATTATTAAAAAGTTTAAAAAGATAAATAAAATAAATTATATTAATTTTCTTAATAAATACATTTTACATTTACGTTCAATTAATAATAATATATATTTTTTTTAAAGTCGCCTCTCTTTTTTAAAAATTTAAGAATAAACCAATACAATATAACCATGTTTATTAATCTATTGTCACAATTCTCTGACTTAATATATATGCAAACCAATTGTTTACACACACCTCACTCATATGTACATGGAAGATGTACTGAATGGTATGTATTCTTATATTAAACTATCACCACTCTTATTTAGTTTTAATGTGAATAATTAAAATAATAATGTTTTATTAAAATAAAAATATACTAAATATTATTCTAAACTATTATTCAAATGTGTCAAGCATTGGTGGTCGAGAGATCAGCACAACTGCTTTGCAAGCAGTTGTCCCGGGTTAGCGGGTTCGCTTCCTGGCCGATGCTATGACACATGAAAAAAAAAAGAAGAAAAAAACTATTATTCAAATGTATCTTATATTCGAAGTAATATAGTAATTTTTTACTTATTTTTGTTAAGGCTTCATTAATATATATATATTCTTTTATCGCCTTTATCCAGATAATCCATTACCTTTTATTACTTGAATTTTATTTTTAAATTCTACTAATAAGTATAAAATTTCAAACAATATTAAGTATCATAAAATAGTTAGAATAAGGTAACAGTGCTTGTACATTTGATCATGGATATAAGATATAGTTTAATACTTTGGATCAATTTTTAAAAAAACAAAACAATTATGTTTGTTCAAAAAGTTTGTTTTTTATTTCTTACTATTATTATATTTCAAGCACTCATACTTCTTTTAAACACACAAGCATTAAAACTAAATGAATATAAATTTGTTAACAATTCCTACTTTAAATCTATGCTTTTCCTATGCAGAATATTCAATAAAGTAATCTATTTTATCAATTGTCTTTCAACATTATCAAAAGCAAATTAAGTCACCTATCTCTTTCAACAAATATTACAGTAATTTATCTCACTATTCATATTGCAACTCTTGTTTTTTTTAATTTTCTCTTAGCAACAGTATTAAATTATTCTAAATTTTCTTACATTTTCCAGTGTTGGGTGGATGAAATAAATCTAATAATTATTTTTACCGATCATAAATTTTACACAAACATCAATTTGTTCTCTCAATTTTTTTTCCTAATAGCCTTTAGCAATTCTACTCAAATATTAATAGCAATGCTTTCACATTCATTATTTTGACAAACCGTTTTTTCACAAAGCACTTAACTTTAGTTACCAGACTTTTTTCTCAAATAAAAGTTTATCTGATCCTCACAAGTTTTCAAAATATCTTTCCTTCTTAACACCTCAATAATCATTTCTTTAATTATTATTCCATTTCTATAATCTTGATTTTTCAAATCAAATTATTTACTTTGTATTAATCAAATCTACTTTTTCAAAATTCTACTTTCTCCAAATTTTACACCAAACTGTATGTACATGTCTTATCTACTGATTTGATATCTTAGTTTGGTGTCAAGATTTCTAAACATAATGTTAAAAGACATTTTTCATTTTATTCTTTACCATTTAATCAATTACCCCTCTTCTAAATCAAGATTTTTGTTGCTCTTTTACCATTTTTATAATCTATTATCAAAAAAAAATTTTTTTTCAACAATTCCTAGTTTTGATTTGAATTAATTTTATCATAGAGTCTTTTATTCATTTTTTATCTAGAAAATTTCAAAATTTTCCTTAATATACTCTTTCAATTTGTCCACGGACAACTTTATTCTTAGTTCAGTTCTTATTCTCTTAAACACTATTGTAAATTATTCATAATTAATTAATTTATGATTTGGATCCAAATCGGTATCATTACATGCATGGACTTTCTTAATGTTGTTGAAAATCTATTCTGAATCAATATGTAATCCCTTTGAAATCTATTCTTATAAAACCTATAAATCTATCATTCTCATTTCTGATCTTAATCCATAATAATCTATGTTTTACCACAGCATTTCAAATTTCCATTATCATTACACAATTATTTTCATTTTCCATTTAAATTATTTTTATTATTTCTTCACATTTTCTATTTCATTATTATTATAATTTCTAGGTATCATGGATATCTCTGAACCACCAGATTTTTTTTTTTTTTTTTAGTAACTACTATTAGATTAATCACTACAATTTATTACTTACAGAAATACTACTTAGAAACTTCTTTTGTTTTTGAAGCCAAAATAGATAACTACTCTGCAGAATTTATTCCTATCATTAGAATAACAAATTCTTACACTTTTTCATTTTTTTCATCTCACTCTACCCATCAGGTCTCTGATGCTTTATTCATTAATAGTCCTGACACTTCACATATCTCACATTATTTTTAAAATTCCACTTATTTAAAATACACAATGCCATTAAATAAAATTTGTCATTAATAATATTTATAATATAAAAGCAATAATCATAAGATATTTATAATAGAATATGTAAATAATAAAAAATTTGTTGCACTTACCTGTAAATAAATTGAAAAACACTAGCTTGATCTGTACAGTCAAACAACTGCCTTCGATGATGAATGAGCAAAGCAACACAAATAAAAAGATCAAATGTGTAATCCAGTTCTAATGGAGCATCATCAATACGAACATTACCTTCTAGAAGATAAGAGTACATATGAATAAATAATTCAAAATAATTACTATTCTGCAATTACTTATATCTAAGAGTAGAACAATAGATTTGTGTTTCAAAATGCAATTTATTCAGAAATGAAAATAAATTTATGATATAATGCATAAATAAATGAAAATGATGAATGGTAATAATATTCACAATATTAGTATTTTTTTTCTAAATCTACAATGAAAAATTAAAACATTTGAAACAAAAAATAAATGATCTAAGTAGATAATTATCTTTAAAATACTACAAAAAATTTCATAGTTATTTATAATTAAAAAACATCAACAAAGAATTACTTTTTTTTTAATTAATCAACATGTTAAAAAAAAAAAAAACATTAAGCAATGCACTACAAAAATGTGACACGTGAATTAAAGACAAGTTGGAAAGTTATCAGTCTTACTAAAATCCATTAAAAATAAAGTTACATTAAACAATAAATAATAAGAAAATCTATCAGTCATCAGAGCAATAAAGAATAAAAGTTAATGCACATGAGCAAAAACAATGCTGTTAATATTCATAATATAGTCAACAGTAGGACTGAAAAAATATTTGAAACACAAGTAGTTATATCATTTATTGGACTAGCCCATGCAATAAATGAAATTAGAAATGGCAGAAAAAGCTTTTGTAAGAAAACTGTACAGCATTTGTTATATTTACAAATGACTTATCCATGCTGCACTTTGTTTCTTCATTTGTTCTGAAAGACAATGTGAACATATATGAAATCACACAATTCTACAGTCTTCAGTTACTCATTTAGATAGCAAATCTATTTCTTTGATTCAGTTCTATAATTTATTACAATCAATAAATGCTACAAATGGAGCAAAAAAAAATGTATTACTTAAAAATGTTATACAAGCTAAAGTCATTGTTAGTTAGACACTCATTCAATAACTAATATTAGATATCCGCACTCACTACAAGACAGCTACTTGAAAAAAGTTTTAAAAAATTTGAGAATTTGTAGCTATTTGAAAACACACTAAGCATTTATGAAATAATTTTCAATAAAAAAGCATATCAACATCTTCATAATAATAATGATGATAGAAATTTACATATATCCAGATAGATGAGAACATTTTCCTATAAATTCAGAGTTATAAATTTTGAAAAGTGGTACTGAATGATAATAAAAATGAGTAAGATTGAAAAATAAGCCAATGTAAAATTAATTACTAAAATTAAAGATAAAATAAACAAAGAAACATTTTATGATGATAATATTAAATTTGATTAATCACATGCAAAAGTATACAAAATTATTGAAAATGTAATAAAATGAAAAAAAAAAACAAAGCAAAATGATGGCCATGATGCAATATTATAGTATAAATGAAGGCAAGAATGGAAATAAAGAAAAAATTGCAAAAAAAAAAAAAAAATTAGTAAATTTAGATGAAGAATTGTCAAAGTTGCCTACTACCCTAAACTACCAGAACAACAAAAATAATAAACTGTTAGAAAGATGTGAAAATTATATATATAATATCAAATGCCAAAAGCTAAAGTAATCAACATAATAAACTAAGTACATTAATTCACAATTAAATCACTTGCCAAAATTGCAAATACTCTATTAAGAGTAACAAAACATAAATTTACTATCCAACCATCTCATAATTCTAATTAACATTATAATTAACTTTAATATCAAAATAACTTTTAAATAAGCTAATAGCATCAGAATCACAAATCTTTTTTAAAAGAGATTTTTAAATTTTTCTCTTGTTTTCATTCTTTTCAAAAAGATAACTTTAGTCAGCTCAAACATAATTTTAAGGCCTCCATTTCTTTCATGAATATATAATGCAAAATGAAGATATTTATTTTTTATTTATAAACTTTCATTCTTTCTTTTAAACTCAAACTATATTATTTATTACAAAAAAAGAAACTATTCTTGGAGTTGTATTTTTTTAAAGAAATTATATACAGATCAAGTTAGTTTCTTCTTAAAAAATAAAGTGATGGTTCATAAAAGTAGAATAAATAATAAGTATCTTCATTTTGTATTATATATTCACAAAATAAATATAGACAATAAGTTTGAGCAGGCTAAGGTTGCTTTCTTTGAAAAAAAATAAGAAAAATTAAAGAATCTCTTTTTAAAAAATTATGCTTTTGAAGCTATTAATTTATTTAAAAACTCTTTTGATATTAAATGCAAATAAAATGTGAGTTGAAATTATGAAAAGGTAGGAGAGTAAATTTTTGTTTTGTATTACTATGCACTTGAGAAGTTTACTTGGTAGGGAAACCTTTGGTAGTGTATTGCAACTTAATATTGATTATTCATTTAATTGTAAATTGGTGTACTTAATTTACATATGTATAATATCAGACAAAATGGTACACAAAAATACTAAAATACTGGAATTAATTCTATAATTTTCAATGTACTAATACATAAATAAATAAGCAACAGCTACAGCTAAGTTACTTGAAATGGCAGTCATGCCCCAGGATAGCTATAACTGTTATTTAGTTATTGAAATGAATACTTCATAGACATTCATGGTGATTTATAAGAATAAAGCAAAGAAAGAGTGGGATAATATATTTAAAGTTAGAAAGAGATTAAGGAAAAAATTAATTAGTTATAATTAAGCTTAATTTAAACTTAGTATAATTTGAAAGGACAAACACCATGAATATATACATACACAGAGACACCTTAAATTATTTGTGCATGCATGTTTAAAATTTTCAAAGCATCAATTTCAGTAATAAAAATATAATATTTCTTTCTTTTTTTTTAATAGAAAAGTCAAAAGTTTAACTTTTAAAATCATTCTTTTAACTAATTTTCTTTCAATTGTTTTTTGTAATTATATTTCTTATAATTTTAATTTTAATTCAATAACTAAGGAATTTACTTAGACATTTTCAATATCAACTTTACTTTTTATTACAAATGTTTTTTAAAACAAAAATAATGAAATAATTTGGAATCTAAAAGCAAAAATAACCAAAAGTTTTTTTAAAAAAAAAAAAAGAAATAACCAAAAGTTTTGATTTTCCATATAAGTTCTTAAGTAGCCTGTAAAATATATTGTTACATATTGTGATATTTGTTAATTAGTAGCCATATAATTTGCTTTCAGTAATTTCTATAAAAACTATATAGAGAAAATCTTTTATTAGTCAGTGTGGGAAAGAGAATATGATAAGTTATTGACTATTTGCAATTTGATAGTGTAAAATTATTTTCTATAGATTTCTCTGCAAAGTTGGCTATTGAAAAAAAAAAAAAAAAGATTGATCCCACATTTGATTTAAGGTCACTGTGAAATGCCAAGCTATGAAAAACAAATAGTAGTTGAAATACTAGTGGAGTAAAATAAAAATTATAAATAAATAATTAAAAACAATTGTGGAGCCTCTCTGACTGTATGCTCCCAGATCTGAACAGTATCCTATATATCTCTTCAACTGTTTGGTAAATATTTTATAAACATATTTATAACATAACCTAACATAAACTCATTTCATTATTAAAAATGAGATATCTATCTCAAGCTGATCTAAATTGCAATTTAGTATTTTTTCAATAATACTATTAAAGTATTAATTTCCAGTAAAATCTTAAGATTTTAAATTGGACATTAAAAGGTACCAAGTGCAAGAAATTCGATGTAAAAATTGATGATAAAAAAGAAAATAATTTTCATGACTCGAAGGTTATTCTTTACATTACTGTTTTAAAAATCATCTGACAAATCCATCCATAATTAGAAGTAAGACTATTAACTCATACAATTAGAGAAAAACTATAAGTCATTCATTTTATACAAATAAAACTTTTGTAAAAGGAAAAAGAAAAGCAGTCAAATATTTAATTATATATCATGATTGCTAATTTCATTTTTTTTTCTCTTAGATAATTTAGTTTTATTTTAGACTTAAAATATTTATTATTTCGAAAGAATATTTTATGTTATATTTTTATGCATTGCTTAAGGGTAGAACATGTTTCAAATACAAAAAAAAAAATCTAATGCGTGGAGGGATTCACTTGAATATTATTAGTATTAAAGAACAACTTGGTTAAAATCAAGCATGAAAAAGATTTGAAATGTGTTCCCAGCATATATTTCTTTGAAAAGGTGATCTAATACATTTTTCTTTTAATCACATATCATAAGATGTAATTCTAAATTAAAAATGTGTTAACACAATTCAAAAAAAGAGAGATTAAAGAAAAGTTTGCTTATTTAAATTTATTCATCTCGCAAATAATAAATAATTATATAAATGACAAATCAGTTACAATTAAAACTTTAAATTAAATAGACATCTTAATAATTAAAATAAAAATTATTCAACATTTGCATGACAACAAAATTGGCAAACAAGAGCTTTGAACAAGCCATCATCAGATTTTCAATGATATGGATGGCTGAAGAATTGGAAAGTGGAAAAGACTGAAGCCTGTCCATTAAAGTTTGAAGATTTACTATCTTAATATAAACTGACCACCTATTATATACATGTGTGTGGAAAATGATGATCTGAACCAACTGATGAGTGCTGTTTCAGCATGAAATACATATATTAGAAATCATTTATCTTTTTCAAATGTATGTGGTCATGTGTATCGATTGTATATGGTAGAATGGATGATGGAAGTCTGGGTTCAAATCCCCTCTAATTAACATTAGTGCATAAATAAGTATTTGTGAAAATCTACGTACATGTTGTGCAGAAAGATTTAATTAATTAAATAGCTTTGGAAATGAATATCATTATTATTTAGATATAAGCTGTTATGGATTATTAATTTTTGGAGTTATGAAGATACTTAAAATATACGAAACTACTTTATGATCCTGTTATAATTAAGAGCTATGACATTTAATGAAAACAATAATGTATGCATTATTGTCATTATTGTATGCAGTTGATGTAAAACCAGTGTTAGATATTCACAGAGTGATTTAAGAGATGAAATGCAGAGGTGTATATGTTATGGAAGAATACTGATTCAATTTAAGTTGGCTAATATTTGAAATAACTAAATAAATTTATTATCATCCATGTCAATTGGCATCAGTTTAGAGAATAAATTACAATAAGTTTATTTGCATTTTTGCCATGGGCAGATAATACACCTTCTATCATGAGACATATTGAGAATATTTGAGTAGTGAATTTATAAGCATTATAGTATCTGGAGAATGGTTTATTAATGTTTTACTGTATGCTGTTAACATAGCCTTATTTTACATATCCATGAAGATGTCATTTTGAGATATTTTATATACTATGGTTTGAGCATTAAACAAAGATTATCAAGAACTTTTTTTTGTACTAGTTTTATTTAAATGATTGTTGTTTAATGACATGTTCTTATTTGCTTCTTAGCAATTTTATTAACTCTGTCTGTAATGCATCATCAACTCTAGCATTTAAATTTGGTCATACAGTGTCAATAATATAATTCAAGAAAATAATCTTAAATATTTAATAATTAATATTAAGAACATGCACAACCATGAATTATATAAGAAGATATGATATTGATAGAAAAAGAATTAATTTTCAAAACATTTTATCCAAACTAATAGATGTATGCATGTGCATGTTAATGTTAAGAGAGTACATGAGATATGTCTGCAACATATTGTCAGAGTTACATTAGAGTAAATAAAATAATTTATTATGACAATAAATGTAAAACTATGTATCTATTAAATGTTAATTATTTTCTTTTCAGGGAAATCACACTTAAGATATATGATGATTAACATCATTAAATATAATATAATCTGAGAGTGAATTAAACAGAATAAAGTAATATCTAAAATGGATAGATTGAGAATTCAAGTTCAATTTGAAACCAAATAGTGTAGAAAAAAAAGTAATACTCCAGTAAATTATTAGATCTTTGTAATTAAGTTAGAATGGAATATGTTGAGTATCAACAAATGATATTATTGTAACCACTGCAGTAAGATAATTTAAAAATTATCATTTTGAAAGAAATTTTTAGAAATTTCTTAAATTCAGAAATTGGAAAAATAAGCAATTCTACATAATCTCTAGGTTCCCCTGAAATTGCATGAGAAGTACTTAGAACTGCTCCATTTCTTAGCATAAGTTTTTAATATGCATATATTTTGGGGGTTTTTCTTAGTTTTCCATAAAGTTTTATACGTTTTTTTCACTTAATTTTGAAATGTGCTTCATAGATGTTTATATTACTAATATAATAATTTAAAAATCAGAGTCTTATGAATTTAATAGAGGGTACTTTAAATAAAACATTAAATGACAGATATAATAGCTAACTTGAAAATTGTAAATTAAGATAATACAATTGATTTCTGGCTATAAAAAGCATCATGTTTAACAATTAGTTAAGAGTTCATGCTTCACATGTTCCAATGAAGTAAATAAAATCTACTTTATATAAAATATTAGTCTATTCTGATTTGTAATTAGTAATGTATAAGGATATGATTTAGCTAGTAAGAAGGATTCTCTTAAAACGTCCTGAAAGTTTTCCACTGTCATAGTTTATAATTCAAATGTCTATTATATATATCATATAACATCTTATTTTGTAATGATCTTTGAAGTAGGTGTGCTTTAATGCTCTGATTTATATAAGAGTTCTTTAATACAATAAATTATATAATTGATTGTTCAATGAATAATTAAATATAATTCTGTGTGTATTTAAATACAGTTAAATATAACAATAAAATTAAAATTACATCTATAGATTGTTCTAACGAAGGAAATGTTATATAATTACATATACTGAAGCCATGATTCATCTTTTTTTAAGTAAAGGTCTACAAACGTTCAAGGACATTTATATACAGGCATAAATATTGTCAGACTTGTCTCCATATCTACTTCTTTGTGTTAAGTCAACTTATAAATGAAATCATTTACCACTATTAATTAAAAATATTTCAACTGGAAGTCTTCAATTCAACAGTAAATTGTTTAAAAGACTAATATACTGCTTTATATAAATATGTGCACACAGACAAACAGATAATAGAAATAAATGAAGTATAAATTCATATATTCTAAATTATCTTTATATATATTTTTTTTAAAAAAGGCTTTATTATTAGTAAATATTAAATAAATATTTATTTTAATTTGTATTCTTTCTTTCTTTTCCTTTTTTTCAACTGCTTCAGAGAAAATTAATGTCAAATAAGTAAATAATTGCATATAACATTTACTACAATGATCAACTATAAAGAACAATAAAGTAAATCCGGAAATTCTTCAATATATATATTGAAATAAAAATAATGTAAATTACAATTGTAATTTTTATGTAAATAAAAAAATATTGGGGAATAAAATGTTTATACAATAGTAATAAAATTAATATTATACATATAAACAGTAAATAAAACTGTTTTTTTTTTTTTTTTAAACAGACAAACATATATATTTTACTTAATAAAAATCATTTAAGATTTTTATTTCAAAATACTGTAAAGTACTATTTGAGCTAACAAATTTTGTTAAGCAAATTATAATTAATAAAAATATCATATACATAAAACATTTTTATCAATAATAAAAGAAAAATTACAAGATTATGTGGTAATCCACTGATTATGAAAAAGATGTTTAATGTCTATATACTATAGTAAAGTTAAATAATTAAACTTTTACATTTCACACTTTGAATATACATATTATTGATATAAGAAATTTCATTATTTTATGACATAACTCTAAATCTGAAATGCTTAATAAATAATGGCAATGAGATAACAAGCAATAAAGCTACCATTATCATCAAATATAGTATTCTAATTATTCATGTCTTTAAATGAACTGTAACATCTACATATATATGTATATTTTCAAAATAATTTATGTATAACACGAATCACTACTATAATCCATACAATTATCTCAGCATGATAGATAGCTATGCATTTATAGAGATATGGAATTGACTTGTGCATTAAAAAAACCTTTAAAATTTGAAATTATTTAACAAATTAATTCAACATATAGGTAGATGCAAATTTTTACTGAGAACAGTAGCAATATTAATTCATAATTTTAAAAGCTTGTGCTTAGCAGTGAAAAATTCATAACAGTTTGTAAGAATTTCAATTGATCACATGAAAATAAATATGCAAGCTATTTGCCTTTTGTAAGAAATATTATTGTAAATTTATAATAAAATGACTTTAGTGAAAATGAGTCTAAATATTACAAACAATTTAAATATCAAGAATCAAAAATAAAGTTATATCTGAAGTCCATCAGAATTTTTTTTTTTTACTTAATATGCAAACAGTAATAATTCTATACTGTTCTGATATCACAAGTATTAAAGTAAACAATGCCAAAAAAAAATTCACTATCAATACATTAAGAATTAGAAATCAATCAGTTTGGTCATAAGATGAACAAATTTCATCAGAACAACATTTGCAATTCTAGTTTTTAGTGAATTGTGCTGAATACAGAATTTTAAAAAAATGTTCTGAATACATTTAGCATAACTTTGCAGCATTTTTTAAAAAACATTATTTGAATATCTATATTTTTACAACTAGTTAAATTATTAGTGTTGATGTCAGTTCTTAAATCAGCAAAATCTCATCCATTTAGGAATAAAGACACTGTTTTTATTTAAATGGATTGTAACAAAAATACAATGACAATTCTAAACTCATGAATTTGCCTTTGAACAAAGAATTTAATATATATAAAATTTATTTCCAATTTTTTAAATATACATAAACAAAAAATAAACATCTCTCCAAACATAAAATTGCTTATAACAAGAAAATCTAACCCAAATTAATATAATATTTTAATAATTTTTAGTTTAAAGTATAGTTGAAATAGATGAGAACCATTGATGTTTCATAAAAATAAAATAAATAAATAAGTCTTTGCACTTTAATAGAATTAAATCACACTTTAAATAAAAACTTATCATTGACAGAACCTTTCATTATATATATTAAATAATTTCTTCATAAAGTATAGGATAGTAAAAAAATTATATAATATCATTCAAAGTTTTTTTAAATAATACTATACCAAAAGTTCCAACTTTTTATTTACTTGTTGTTTTTTTTTAAAAAGTGAACCAGATGATTTATTTGATGCTTTTTTTTTTAATGTGACTCATTTTAATAAAACAGTATTTTTAGCAACCCTACTATTATAGCAAATTGTTAACTTACAATTAGCATCATTCAAAGAAGTGGTTAGCATAGCTGCCTTCCAAGCAGCTGGCCCGGGTTCGCTTCCTGGTCAACTCATTTGACATATAAAAAAAGTCTGAGAAATGCTTCTATTCAGTAAGAAAAAAAATTGCATTAAGTTAATAACTTATAAATTTGAAATTAAAAAACTTTTGTAAATAATCATTTTTCTTTATGTTTTTGAAATGTTACTTTTTTTAACTACAGCAAATATTTTTAAATAACTATAATTTCCATTCTATAATTAACATTTCTGAAGAAATAAGTGTAACATGGGTTAAATATTTGGAGAAAAAGAAATTTAAACTTTTGTACAATTATTACTTGTAATTTTTAAAAAAAATCTCATAATTTTTTTTTTTCAAAAATCATTTGATCCTCAGTAGACATAATAGATATCAATGTTAAATTAGGATATTAAATAAATATCTAAGTAGTTTATCAGAAATTCTTTTACATATAGTTTTGTAATATCTAAGTTAAATGTGGTAATTTAAAAAAATATGAGGAAGAGAAAAACAGCAATGGAATTATTTATAAAGATAGAATAATATCAAAGAAAATATTGCAAACATTATGCAATTGTCATATAATGATGGACAAGTGTAATAATGTAAGGATGATGGGCAAACCTTTTGGACTAATAATTTAATGTTAAACCTTATTAAAATTATGTGAAAACAGATACACAATATAACTGCTTGATTGTATTGACTATTTATGTAAAATTATGGATTATATTGAATTTATAACATCAGAAGTCTTAATAGTAGTCTATTTTAATATAGCTTGAGAAATTATAAATAGATCATACTACGATAGTGTAAATAATGTTACTGATGAATATAATAATTTTTATTAATCATTCATTAGACTATAGATTAGTCACTTAATGAATAATATTTTTGTAGTGTAATTTTCACCACTCCACCCTCACACAAGGCAGAGATTGGTTTCCATCTGCTTTTAACATTTTGGGGAAAAGATGTAATCACAAACATATGACTAAAGATATGTGAAAAAGATCTATGATCCCCAAGATGCACATTTGGTGCTGAAACCAGCACCTCATCAGTTGGTCCAGATACAATTTCTTACACATATCTTTATCATTATCCAATATATTACAGCAAGTATGATGAGGTGAAGAATTGCTTTTTCATGCAAAATAAAGCTTTAGTCATCCAAGTATAAAATCATGTAACTAGGGGTAGTCTAGGGGATGTGTCCATAACTCTCGGATATTTTAGATACTATATCCTAAATGAATGGATGCAAGTATTTACATGAGGAGATGCATATAAGCATTATCATATATGTTTTATTATCTCTATACTTATAATATGTGGTGTAGGAATGGCAATAAGTCCACCAAATCATTTTACTTATTTTTTCTTCCAATTTCTGCAATAAAAGATAAGTTCAAAATTATAAGTCAATTGAATAAATTAATGTTAGAGAGAAGATCTATAAAAGATGAAAGATGTATGCATATATGATTTTAGAATATTTATTAACTTGGCATGTTAACAACCATAATTACAGAAAGATTTATCATGCATACCCTTGCCTAGCTTTATTAAGTATGCAAATACATCTAATTTTATTTGATCAATTTAAGTTATATGTACAATATATCATAATAGGGCAATCTTTCCATGACTCAGTTATCCAAATAGTATTCTAGATAATTTGGTAATACATCGTCTAATTACCCATACCGCTCGACGGTGCTGTTGCTAGTGAAAAACAAATAAATATAACGTTATCGGGCTGTTTTTATTTTGTTGATTTGTTTTTAATTTTTGGATTTGCTTGATTTTTTGTTGTTGTTGTTGTTTTTTTGTAACCGGCAGCCCTCAAACCCCATTCAATGAGCAAATGGAACACCTTCATCAACATTGATGTGATTGACATTGCATTTCAGATGTTTGACAACACCTTAATTTCATTAAACTACCACAAAGATAGTTTTTCTGGGTGGGTAAAATATTTTTTGGGGTTGAAGGAAGGCCACCACATCTGCTTCTGTGTCGTCTGCCATTTAACTGTTTTGATCTCAAAAAAGTATTGGAAAGTGCATGACTTGATCGTGAACTTTGCCGAATCATGACTTACACTTCTCATTTAATGAATTGTGATCCCTGACAACAAAAGTAGGGGCATTTGAGAATTTGTTACAATTTTTTCTAACTCACATCAATTACAATACATTTAACCAAAAAAAAAAAATCCGTTCTAATATATTTTTCATCATTACAACTACAGAAATCTTCATATCATATGTTGTACAATAGTCAAGAGTAATGTCTATAGAGAGTGTCGCATACTCGTCGCTAATAATGTTCAACATGCTAGAGATGTTGGGGTAAGGGTGCACTTCAACATCTTAGTGTTTCAACAGTTTACAGGCCATAAGATCTATGAGCGGCCTTGTAAACAGCATATTTATGTGCTTTAGCGTAGAAACAGCGGCATCGCATGATGTGGATTAACAGACGATGTATTACCAATAATTTTTGTTCTATATTCTATATAAATATTTGGAAGCATATGCAAAATTATAAGCATTATCAGAGCATCTAATTAGAAGAGTCATTCATGAGGATTGATCAGTATTTGAGTATTGGTGGAGTCAAGCTAATAGAGTTCATAGTGATAGTTTAGAGATAAGGTTATTTAATTCAATCTATGGTTTAATTAATCAAACACATATACCAGAGAGTTAGGAGCTCATAAAATCACTGTTAATTATAATTCAGAGAATAATTTCTATTGTGACCTTAAACTTGCCTTCCTAATATGATGCAAAATAAAAGTAGATTCTTGAGTCATTGTATAACATTATTTTTTTCTTCTCGCTTTACATTATTCTATTAAATGAAATTTGGCTTCCCAATGTAGAAACTCATATATATAATCATTAGAAACAAGTCAACAATTTCCCAACTGTTGTCAAGGCAACATCATTTTAACAATAAGGGTGGAATGCCATCCTTATTAATAACCATCATTATTAATGGTCACATATACTTAAATAGACACTAAAAATTGCAACTTGACCACAGAGATTGAAATTATTGATACAAAGAAGTTTTTAAATAAATCTCTTTAAACAGGTAAATAAAACATATTCTGAAAGCAGACTAATAAATAGTTAATTATAACATTATAAGGTGCAATTATAAATTGTTGATTGTTATTGATATTGGGATTGTCCAAGTGTTGATTGGTTTTTAATGATTACTTATAAACCCATTTAGCCTTGAGCATTATTGCATTTATTATTTAAGTAATACTTTTGGATGAAATTTGAAATTTATAATTGGACTCTGCATTCAGAATAGTTTTTATTTATCTGTTTAAAGAGGTTTATTTCAAAACTTCTTTGTATCAGTAATTTCAATCGCTGTGGTCAAGTTACAATCTTTAGTATCTATATAAGTATAGGAAACCATTAATAAGGGTGGGATTCCACCCTTATTGTTAAAAGGTTGCCTTGACAACATTTTGGAAATTGTTGATTGTTACTGATATTGGGATTGTCTAAGTGTTGACTGTTTTTAAATGATTACTTATAAACCCATTTAGCCTTGATTATTACTCATAAATTTATATGTATTAAAATTTAAATATCTAAATGTGGCTAATTAATTTTATTTTTTTATTTTTCAAAAAATAATCACATAACAATTTACAAAGCTTATTGTGAAAAAATAAATTAAGTAACTAATTATTTCTAATTTTATCGTGCAACTAGAATAAAAAAAAAAAAACAATTTAACAAAAATTTGATAAAACTGTTTATAAATATAAAAAGAAAACAGCTACAGCCATAGAAAAGCTTATTAAAGGTTTAATATTATGACAATTACATATAACAATGTGATGGAAAATGAAGAGAATGAGAAATGTTTTTTTTTAATGCAATAAATCAGTAAATAAAACTAGTCAAACTGACTCTAATAGAGAGAAAAAAATCAGCTACTAAAATTTTATTAAAAAGTCGCCAATAAAATAATAATAAATATGTGCATTGTACATCGAACCTTTTAAAGTGTGTGTGCCAAAAATTTACAAATGATATTTATCAAATTACTAATGAGCTGGGCAATTTTTTAATATAAAAAAATTAGCAAAAAATTATAGAATTTTACTGAGATAATTTTAAAAACTAGCATAAAATTATACAATGATGAATTTTCATAAAGATAAATTTTTGAATAAGATTTTTGCTGCTGTATATACATCTCAAACTAGATTCATCAGTTTCTCTACTTCTGAATCTGTTTTTAAAAAATTAATATTTCTGAAAATAAAGATTCACATACATAAATAGAAGTGTTTTTAAACATTTGATGATTCCAGAAATGGCATTCCAAGTTTTTAATGTTTCCTCTTCCAAATTTTTTTATTACATCTAATTCAACAAAATTTTGTTTCCATATTGAAGTGGATTGAAAATATAATTTAACTGCTGATGTTGTGTCTAGATATAATTTTAATTGTCAGAACTATATAAATCTTTTTAAAAAAATCATTGATTATAAAATAAATTACAGTAGAAAATTCTTACACCAATTTATTTTGATTTAGTTTCTAAAAAGATTTTATACTTGCAAAAAAAAAAAAAATGTATTTTAAAAATATTTATTGGTATTTGAAATAATGTCATGATTAAATATTCCTAATTTAGCTTTGAATGCTTTGATTAAATTAAACATAATAATGACAGTTTTATTTAACACCTTGCAGTATAATATTTAATTTAAGTGGAAACACAAGTCAATTCTGTCAGAACTGTGGAAATCTTCAAGAAAATTCATTGATCATTGACTGAATAACAATAGAAAACTCTTGTGCCAATTTATCTTAATTTGGTTTTTCATTAAAAAAAGTACTTTTCAAAATATTTATTGGTGTTTGAAATAATGGCACAATTAAATATTTCTAATTTAGCTTGCAATAACTATTTTATTAACACCAAGTGGACAAACAAATCATAAAAAATCATTAACTTTGAAACCATTTAGCATTCATTAAAATTAACTATATTGTTCAATGAAATTCTCATTATATATATATATATATAAAAGTTTAATTCTAAGCATTCAACAAATCTTTGAAGACCTCTTTCATGACTTAACTATGTGATATTATTATAAATAAATAAACCATTGTATGATGAATATACCTCATTCATCAGTTCCAGGATTTTTTTATATTTAGCACATGCAGATATAAAATTGACTAATTTTGTTACAAAACTTATAATATCTTTTAGTATTTTGAAACTAGCCTTGGCACATAAAAATTACTGATATGTAATGCAAGAAACTCAAAATAAGTCCAATATGTTTGGTAAATAAATTGACAAAACTATTTTCCTGTCAATCATATTAATTACCATCAATTATTAGTGTTATAATTTTGAAATGATTTATTTCTTTTTTTCGCAAAAACATCTCTTTTGTTGTTAATGCTAATGATGATAAACTGATTAATTCTACCTTGATATTGTCCCCAATACAACAACAAAAATATTCAAACAAGTTGATCCAGTTATATCACTAGTTTCGACAAAACAAGAATAAAAAAAAACTGGAAGATTTTATATCTGTTTTTTTTTTGCTGGTGAGTTATATTTTCAGTTATTTCCAAGATTTTATCTTTAAGCATACTTTTATTCTTTGGATAATTTTTTATTTGTTTTCAAAGTATTCAAAATGAACTGGTGTGCACTTTAACCATGTTTCCTTTAGATATTCACCAATTATCAAAAGGTTTCTCATGTTTATAAAGTATGTTTGAGGTAATATAACTAGAAGCAGTTATACTTGATTGACTATTAATATATTTAATTAGAGATGTTGACAAAATATTTCTATTTTTAATGATCCATGCAATTAACTGCTTTGCTTCTTTATTTTATTTTTTTATATGTCAAAACACGAACTCTGGACCAGCTGCTTGAAAGGTAGCTATGCTAGCTTCTAAGCCACTAACGTTTGACTGCTTCTTTATTTTTATTAAGAGATTTATGGTTTGCTTAATTATACTGTTTTACTAATGAGATTTTGCATAATACTGTACCAGAATATAAATACAAATCACTTCATTACCTTTATTAATTATATATGCTCTGTCCACTAACTTTAGAATTATCTGCTATTTGATTCTGATAATTTTTGTTTTTTACTCACACTGGCCATAATAATTAGAACAGCAAAAAAATTAAAAAAAAAAAATTATTTAAAAAAATCTTTTTACAAAAAATTTTTTTTAAAATTCTTTACATATAACAACTGCAAATATTTTGGTCAGATTATTTCTACAGGTGGAAATATAATTGATGAAATTAATCTTAAAATTAAACTTGATTGGAGTGATTTTTGTAGAAATAATTTAAAATCAAATGAAAATATCCTTATGTGTTTGAAAAAAAAAAAATTTAATAAATGTGTTTTATCAGTTTTTACTATAATGGATCTGAGACTTGGACACTTAATGGAAGAGCAATATAGAGACATCAACTCACTCAATGAAATATGGAAAGATGCATGTTAGGAGTAACAAAAGATCGAAAATGAAATACATGAATGAGAAAACAAACAGGTGTTACTGACATAATTGAAAGAATTAAGAGACTGAAATGAAGCTGCTCATATTTCTAGAAAAGATGATAATAAACAGTTGAAATCTTAAATGGAATTCCAAGACCTAGAAAGAGACCAAATGTGAGATGAATGGATGAAATAAAGAAATGTGCTAGTGTAATGTAGAGATAGGAGGCTGGAGATAAATTGAACTTGGAGAAACCTTCATCCTGCAATAGATTGATAATAGTTGAAAAATGATGATGATGAATAATTACTTGAAAAATACATTCACACCATAGTATCTATTTCTGTATTATGTTCAATACCCTTATGCATAAATAATGCAATTTCTTCTTTCTTTTCACAATGCTGGGGCACCAGATAGTATATACTAGTCATTAGACCACATACAGATGCATGCATGACTAGAGATGTAGGGAGAGACATTTAAAAAACAGAGTTTGTTACTGCATGGAAAATATATTTTTATTAATTTCTCTCACATAAAACAAAAATTTGTCATAATTGTTAACAAATTTTTTTCATAAAATATAGGTTTTTAAGAATAAGATTTATGCAAGCCGTTAAAATGTCTTACATGCCACTTCTGGTACACATACAATAGTTTCGCCATAGCCACACTATATCATTGTCAAGCCAGCTTGAATGAAAGCAAAAAACAAAAACAAAATATTTACAGAGAAATAAGTTAAAGCAATTATTAATGTTGTTTGATAATTTGATCAAAATGCAATGATTACGAAATAACATTCTTCGTAAACAAAGTAAGATGGAAAAAAAAATTTTTTTTTAATTAAAAATCTTTATAAGTAACATACTTTAATAACATTTTTAAAGCTTTAACAGTTCATTTTATTGCTGATATTAAGGTGATTGTGATTTAGCTAGGAACTAATATTAATTAGAAAAGATTTGAAAATCAAGAATTTGCTAATTGATCACTTTAGATCCTTTTTTGAAGTGCTGAAAATAACAAAATCTTGTTAATTATATAGTACTTCCTTATTAAATTATTTTTGATATAAGGAGTTGTTTTTTTTTTTTTTTCATATGTCAAATGCGTTGATGGGGAAGCGAACTCGGAGCTATGCTAACCACTAGGCCACTAAGGAGTTAATATTTTGTTTATTTTTTGAATAATAATAATATAAAAATTCAAATGATTGTATTTAATAATGTGTAATTATATGTATTGATTAATTTAGATATGATTAAAAACATCCAACTTGATATTAATAAATTAGTTCTTTATAATCTTAAAAAAGAGTTAAGACTATGGGTTCTGATGTTAACTTAAATTATAGGGGGTTTTCTTTTCAGAAATATATTAAGTTAATATTTAATCTAAAAATATAACAAACAGATTGTGGATATTCTATTAGTTTATTAAGTTTTGGCTGTTATGCTGTAAATTGCATTTGAAAACCAGTTAACTATTGGCAAATTATGTTTTATTATATCTAAAGTATTGAATAAGAGTTAATTTGAAAAGTTGTAAAAATGATTAGTAAGTTATCTTCAAGGAGTTTGTCTTTGTCTGTAGAATAAGGTTCATAAAGATCTAAGCAGACAAAAATCTCATTCTGTTTCAATCATGTGTTTCATTCTTTGTCTATTATCTTAGACCAGGGTAATAAGTGTTTTCACAATATTGTCCTTGTTTCATTTAAAAATATTTAGCAAAGAAAATCCATATAGACAGTTTCAATTTATTTTGATTTAGAAATTTTAATTTTATAAACTGCTAATCAATATTAAATCTGAATAGACAGATATAATTTACCCTAAGGTTTTAGAATATTAATGATATGGCAGATTAATTAGCTAAACATTTTACATAATTTCCAGCTAAGAGAATAAAACACATGTGCTCACATGAATCTTCTGAACAACATATTATTCAGTTATTATATATAACAATTACAATTGACACAAGAATTTGTTTAACATAGAAACTATGTTTATTTATATACTTTTACATATAAATTACTCAGAAACGTATACTGTATAACTGTATAACTATAATACAACTTAAAAAAACTTACTGATTTATTGGATGCTTTCTTACATATGACTCACATTTGTAACATGAAAATTTATTACATTACAATTTGTAATATTATTAATAAGATTTTATATCTCTGCAAAAAATTTAATTACAACTGGAAAATATTCAATATCTTATACAAATAGCAGCCAATTTAAATTTCATTTTAAATATCATTCTTACTTTATAATTTAAAAAAGAGAACTTTTGGATCTAGTTATAGTGTCTTAGTTATCAGGCACCTTTTAAATTTTTTTTTTATTAAGAATTATCTTTTTAAAAAATATTTTATTATGAATTACCCTGTCTAAAAATCTCATTCTAGCTATATTAATGTACTATCATAAATATTATATTTCTATGATTTTATAACTGATAGCATAAAACTACTATTAATAATAGAAAAATAATAAACATAGTTATAATAAAAATATAAAAAAATAAAAAATTTGAAAAGAAAAAAGTTTGTTGGATTTCTTAATATATAAAAAATGATTAAACACTGAGATTACTAAATCAGTTGAAGACTTTTAATCATGTCTACTTTGACCTTAATATGACATAGACCACAACAATAAAATCAATTCAGACAACCCAAAATGGTGGGCAAATCAGATTTCCTAGTAATCAGTGAACACACAAGAAATCTCAATCCAGCAACAAAATTAATAGATTAATAAAATCAAATGTCATTTCATCAGCTACTCTGCCTTCTTGTATGCCAGATTACAATTTACTTCAATCACAGCAAAGTTTCAATGATGAAAAGATTACAATTCATGCTTAGATTCTTGATTGAAATTATTTTCCCACTATAAAGTTGAATCTATCAGCATCTAAATAATATTTATTTGACTTTTTTTTAAAAAAAAAAAAGAAGCAATAATGTGATTAAAAGTTAAAGACAAACTTCAAGTAACTAAAATCTTTTAATAAACATCAAAACAACTGCCTATTTTGGCCACTGATATTAGCATAGATTTAATGCAGAAACAAACCAAGCTGAATCTAATAATGATTTTATTACATAAGGGAAAGACTTTTTTTAATAAAAAAAAATAAAATATTAACAAACTTTTAATATTAAAAAAACTTTATGCAATAACATATCATCTTCCAAATTATTCTATTACATTGTCATAACTATTCTTTCTTACATAAAAATATGTAAACATTCCTATTTTTTCATTTAATTAAATCAAACCATGAAAAAAAGAAAAAAGTAATTACAAAGAAAAAGTAATACAAAACTTGCTAAAGAAAGTAACTAAATAAGTATTGTGCTTATTTTCATCACTAATATAGACAAAACCTTTAAAAATATTATTTTTTAAATTTTATAAATACATACATATGTGTGTGTTATAATAGTTTAAGTCACTCCAAAGATATCTTGATAAGCCATTACAATCAATGTTACTTTTAATAACATAAAATTATATAACTAAGTACAATAGTTGCATGAATAAATGATTTATTATACAAATATGTATTTATGAAAATACAAATATATATAGACATGCTATTTTTGAAAAATTAAATTATACATGTGTGCACTTTTGTTCTAGTTTTAAATTAACCATAAATGTGTACAACATATAAATATATTAAAAACATGATTGGTAAATATATTAATAAAATATTTACTCTATATTTTGGTTTATTAATTGCTGATTTACATAATAAGCAGAAGTCTATCTTCATTTCATAAATATTTTTAATCTGTCAGATTTCTTGATATCATCCCATCAAATATATACATGTAATAATGACAATATTATTTATCTACACTCTCTATAGAAAATTTTCCAATATTTCAAATGCCAATGTTTGATGAAAAAAACATTTATCTTAATACCTGTCATATACTTCTATCAATCAAACCTTATATCATCAGTAGCTTGGAAAGTCAATTGAGACCCAACAAACATAGCCAATGATCCTCTATGTACATATGCTCACCAAATTCAATATGATCTTAATGCTTGAAAGCAAATTTAAAAGCAATTTAACATTTATAGTAGAGCTGCAAACTATGTTATATTTTGTTCCATGTCCCCTTCATGTTCAAATATATATAGTGCAAAGTCTTTATCTTGTGATTGGAATTACAGTATCCTCACATTTAATACCGTTGATTTAATATTATGTAAGGCACAAGTGAAGAAGGTTTATTACCTTCTAAATAGAATAAAAGCATTTAATATAAATGCCAGTATGGTTATTTTCAATTCTTTTAAAAAAAGTATAATTTACTATTTTATAGTTTTAACTTGGAGAAATTACTTATGATGCGGATTTATAATTTTATATAATACTGTATATTGAAGTGAAGCATACATGTGTGCTTCATTTTCTTTTATTTCAGACATTTAATGTTACACACAAATTTTTTAAACTCACCCGCATATATAATTGTGTATGTAAAGCATTGTGTGACTGCACAATGCTTTAACTTGGTAAAACAGAGTGAGTAAACCTATAAGTTAAATATTTTAAAAGTTATATAAAATCTAAATAGTTCTATAATTACATGAGCTTCAGTGGGTTGGAATGATAAGAACAACGGAAAAGTTTCAGTATTGGAAATAGTCCATTAAGTAGTAGCAGTAATTGGTGCCTTATTTGAATATTAAAATGTAAGATAACAAATAGTTCCAGTTTAACACCTTTGAGGACTAAAAATACTATGCAGAAGTGTTAACAGAATATCAAAGGCTGCAGGATAGGAAATATATACAAAGAGCAGTGGAGAAGTGAATACATTAGCATAAAAGATAATTGAAATTAAAATAAGATAAAATACGTAAATGGCCATTAACTAAAAAAATTCCACAAATATAATTATAATAATAATCAGCATTAAGCTAATGCACATGCGCTTTGTGGATTTAAACTATAAATGAATACTCTCACTTATTAGAGTTTAAAAACATCATGTTATATAAAATAAATATCTTATTTAAAATAATTATAGTAAAAGTAGGTATGCACTAGAGTTAATATTATTTAAATATATGTTTAAGAAATGTAAAACATTTGCTGGCCTAATATTATTTATATGTAAGAAAAGAGATTAGACGATGGAGGTATTAGATTTAGTAAAAAAATAATGAAAGCCTTGCTTCTCTTATCCCTCAATCCTAAGGGATGTCTTGTGTAGAGAAAGTTAAGAAGTAAAAAAAAAAAATTTTGTTTGCTTCTTTTATGTTTCCATCTCCTCCATCATCCTAAGGAATATTTTCTTTGCAATTTCAGAAAATGCATAGTAAAGAGTAACAAATGAGTTATTTACTATAGATTTATTATGTATTCAATTGGGTGTGTTCCCAAATAGGTTTTCTTTTAATTTGCAAGTAAAATAATCATGTCATATCGTATAGTTATCTATGAAATTTATGATTTTGTTTATTATGCTTTAAAAGTATTCCCATAAATAGGCATCAACAGGTAGGGGTTAGTGTAATTCCCTGTTACCCATAATTTAAGTCCCTGTTACCCATAATTATAAATTAGCAATAACAATAAAGTTAATATAATTTATTGAGTATTTGATCAAAAAAAGTATAGATTCTCTAGTTTATTATTCATTGGGAGATGTGTTATCATCATAAATATGTTTTATTAATCCAAAAATATTATAGGTATAATTAAATTTAGATTATTGTGTCCATCTACAGTGATATAGCATCTTTATCGGCTATCCTTATTAGTCACTTCTGTCTTATTGATTCCGTATAATAATTAATTGATGAAACACTATATATTATTTTCACAATGCTTTATTATCCACCCTTTCCTTCTGTTAATCTTCTTCAGAACCTTATATCTCCTAATCTCACTATTACAATCACATTTTAAAAAACTACTTTAAAGTAATATAGTGTTTCATCAATTATTATTATATGGGATACATTTGATAATGCAATAGGAACTGATATATTCATTACACGGTGCATACAGTGCCTGCTATTAATAATATATGTGTGATGAGTTGTCTTTCAAAATAATTCCAGATGAATAAAACTTGTTGGTTTGGGTATAGCCTGTTGACATGAAATTCCAGGTAGTATAGTCTAGGGGTGGATGGGTCAGAAGTAGGATCAGTCCTGCAACCTGAGTCTTCCATTTCTGAATGAATTTCACATAGGCATCATGAAGCCGATCCTCAGTATTGTTATGGTCAATGAACTGTGTGCATCATTAGATAGTCTCGCAATTATTAGTATTATTCCCCACATCTTATGTTGTCCCTATGACCTATGGTCATTGACCAATGAGACATATCATTATGTTCAAATACTGTTATGATTAAGATTGTATAATCAGTTAACATGATCGAAAGACTAAGCAGGAACTCTCAACCAGCATACACAGGGATACCCCATGATACTAGTTTAAACCCCTACCTAGGCTTCCTAGTCTTTATCACATAATTAGCACCCTTGATGTCAGACAGATTCCCTTCTTCAAACAGTATGATGTAGCTCAGGGTTCGAACATACTCTCTTCCTTAGGGTTCTTTCACCGACTCGGGAGCTTATGTACAATAACACTAATAATATGCTTCAATTACCTTATCATATAAAGGTTTACTTATAGATTCAATTAGTCTATACTTTAATAATTTCACAAAGCATAATCTTACATGCAACTCAATAGGTCAGGTACAAAGCCGGGAATGCACTAATTTAATAACTTAACAATGTACTTAAATCTACATAATTATACTATGGTTCCAATTCACAAATAATACACTCATAATTAATGATTATAACAAAAGCTTATTATAGGAAAGAATCTAGCAAATAGGTAGCCCTACGGATTTGTTAAGTAAAAGATTCTACTGGCTTTCTACATCATATGAATAAAGAGAATAATGGTTTATATATTATAGTGGATGTCCTATTAATTAATAATTAATATTTATAGGTTGACATCAACCGTTATGAGTTTGAAATGTTAATTTACTGTTATATCATATAAAGGAGATTATTGTGGATGGGTTTGATTTTAAGTTTACCCACGGTTATTCATATGTAGGTGAAGGTTAAACAAGTAAATTATTTAAGAATATTGCAGAACTACCCCCATTAAAATGTTGACAATGGTAAGAACAAATAATAAGAAAAATAAAAATCAACTTAGCAATCAGATGGCATGGTTCACGATGAATAATGGATGTCCCTGGCTGCAGAGGTGCATCTGCTTCTAACCGAGGTTGCATACCAATGGAGAAAATGAGGATATGCTAAAATCTAGGATTTGAGAGACACAAAGTCACCGGCTCCACCAGAACTTAGACTGGTGCTAATACTTGAATTAGGAACCCTGGGCACACAAGATGTCTGGTCTGCCATTATACAGTTTGATCATATATGATGAGTGAACCATGGATAAAGAGTGGAGGTAGCGAAGTTGATAATAATAAACCATGACAACGAAGTATGGAGAGCAGTAATGCAAATTATAAGAACAATAAGTAATAACTTCATAAACCTTCCACCCACACTAATAAACATTATAAATTTTCATTTTAATAAATAAGTATCCCTAGTTAATCACATATATGGTTTGGACAGAAATTCAAAACCCATTCACAATACAAGATTTATTAATAAAGCTTAACTTACAATTTCAATGTTGTAGTATTTAATATATAAAGAGAATTAATCACGCATAATATAACTGATAGCTTAATCGGTTCTTTATTACACTACCCATAAACTAATGGCACTTTTTTTACTTTGCAGATAGATTATATAACATATATAGACAATGTGGCACACATATTTATATAAAATACAAATATTACCTTCACACGATAAATCCTTGATTATTATAAATGAGGAATCATTAATATTACTTTCCTCTCATAAAATAAACTTTAATAATAAATAGGATTATAATTATCACACTATGTGAGGTAGGATGTTGGATATGACACAACTTATATATATATTTTCAATCATATAATTTCAGATATAAAATGATCTTTTATACTCAACAGTCAGATTCAATCCCTACTGATTGCATCTTTCAGTTTGACAACAAAATTCATCTGTGCTAGATTCAAACTCTATTAAAGTATTTATTTCAAAATAAATATATAAATCTGGTTGTGCAGCATTATATATGCACATATGAATAAACGCTGTACATACATAGGCTAGTAAGTGTTACAGCGAGTATGATTTAAATTTTATATTTTATAAGAAAATAATTTATGCCTATCAATTTATTAAGATTATGAAATATAAATTTGTATGTGGATGTATGCTTCACCTTATATAATATATAGAGTGGCGTTATTTAGTTTTGTAAAAAAAAAAAATGCAAAAGGCTTTTAATTATATTAATTAAAAATAAAAATAATAAATTGAAATAAATTAGATTTTATAAATTTTATCTTGTAATCAAGTCAAACCTAAGTTAAAAATAGCAAACAAGTGGAAACTCAACAAAAGAAAAATTTGAGCATTCAGATTTAATTAACTATTAAACAATTTCTTGTATTAATGTATTAAGTCACCTAAGAGCATGACTATAAATAAATAAGAGATAAAGTTAAAAATTGTATTTTCCCACTCTGTAAAAGATCAATCAAGCCAGGCACAGACTAAAAAGTAAAACCCCAGGACTCCTACATCATGTGCGATCGATCTGAAAATCTAGTGATAAAAAAGTATAGCCAGTATAAAAAGGACACTTTTTCATTTTGAGATAGATCTTGCTCTTTATTATTAAGCTTGGTGATGTAGTCAATTATTTAAAATAGCGTCGCTGGATGAAGGGTGACCAATCCACACAAAAAAAAATGATATACAGATTGCAAGAAGATGCCCCAACAACTGAAGCTAGCAATGTAAACCATCCAGCAACAGCCTACTGCCATAATGAAGAAGACACTATGCCAGCCCCAAAAATGAACCACCTAAATCCTGAAGATCCAGCACCTACCTGTCCAGAAAATAAACCAGTAATATAAAATCTAACAACTGCAGAGCTCTGTGTAAATCAGTATTTAAACTATCTAAACTCACCTTCAGTGTTAATTGCTTATATAAATAATCAAATGTAATTCAATTATAAATCATTCTATATAAATTGCAAAATTTCACTCTTGTAAATTAATTAATTATATTTGATATCACTGTGGTTGTGCCTATAATCTTTCTTTATTATTTATCTTTATTTTTATGTATTTCATATGCCAATACTTCAAAATAGCAAGCATTTTACTTTCAATAAATTTTAAAGAAGATATAATTTAAATTATCTTCACTTAATTATTATCTAAATGTCATTTAATCAAGCATGCTGTTTCGAAAATCCTACATTTGCAATAATAACGAATCGCTCTGCATTAGCCATTACTAGTGATTTAAAATGAATATATATGGTGGCTTGCTCTTAAAACCCATCTACAATTTTATATGCACTGGTCTTTGGGATTATGATAGTATATTAGTTATTTAGTTATTTTTAAATAGCACGTCAAATATTTACCCCCCCCCCCCCAGTTGTCTATAATACTCATAAATATAGATTTGAACAAGCGAACAATATTTATTATATATAATTTTATGCCCTTTTTTTAGATGCTTAATTGAGCATTAATTAGAAATGGTTTCTAGTAGGGGACTAGACATGCTATCATTCTTGCACATATATGATATTAAATATATTCTACTTTTCCTTCGCTTGGTGGATTAGATATATGTTCTGCTAAACTTAACATTTTGCTGCAACTTCTCCTTAAGATGGAACCTCGGGCAAGGCCATCCCATTTTGTCTTCCTTCAGGGCATGCACCAGTAAAACATGATGTTGAATTCCAAGCAATCATGGTGGCCACACCAACCTTTTCACAGCAGGACACAAGGTGACTTCAGTATTGCTATTTTCCAGTGCTATAGCCAATGGTGAACAAAAGAACCAATTCTATCCCCTTTAATTGAATTATTCAGTAATATTAACTTGAAATATATCTTGTTCTGAGATTTAATATATATAATAGAGCAAGTTTTTATGCTCCCAAATCTTTATTAAAATATGTATGTAATTTAAATGTAATAATGAATAATGTGGCTAAAGACTAGTGCAGTATTTAGCATAGCAGCCACATTTTCAATAGGAATTGGCATAATCTAATTGATTTAGGCACAGCTTAGTGATTATATATATGCATATATATATATATGCAAACTCTCATAATTAAAAATTAATGAGGAGACATGTTAAGTCTATAAAGCCTGCATGCTTCTCCAAATCCAATTGTTTCATTATATTTATTTTATCATTTAATAAATATTGAAAATGGTATTTAGCCATCATCCTGTTTCACCTACTATGTTCCATAGTAGTATCTTTTCCCTAATTCAAACCTATCCCAGTCCATGGGTATAAGTTTCTGATAATTTATTTTATATGAAACAATGTATATTTATGTGTATGTGCATGTACTTGTATATGTACACATATCCAACAGCCATATTAATGTTTGTATATGTATAATATATACGCATTTATAAATTTAAAATTAATAAAATTGTATGAATTAAATTATGTGAACATTGTTATATGTGTGTGATTACCTACATATTGTACCTAACTGAAGTGTCACTTAGTTCCAAGAGGTAATCAAGGTTATCTTAGCTTAACCTTTTGTTTAAAATTTTGGATTAAAAAAAAATAATGATGATAAAAATGGAAATTAAACTAGTTAATTATTAAAATAGGATAATCTAAATATTTTAATAATGTCAGTTGGTTTGATAAGGGATGTTAGGTAATAATTTAACATAAGCAAAGGTTAAAAAAATAATTGTGAATTGATAAATAGTATTAAATGTATTCTAAAATAACTACCATATAGTTCATTCTAATGTCTAAAGAATAATAATAAGATATTATTATTAAGTTGGAATAACTAAGTAATAAATTTTAAAAAAGAAATGATATGTAAGTTTTTATTAAAAGGAAATAATAATATTTGTTATTAGTTTTGTAGTTTAGCATTATAGTGATAAAAGTTGGTTAAATTAAATAATCATTAACATTTTATTGTTGTAATTCTAAAAAATAATTTTAAACAATTAATGTAAGACCAAACGTATGTGAGAATATGTGCATGCATAGACATGGAAACATAAGAATAAAAAAATAATTTAGCTCCCATATTGTTTAAAATAAGTAAATAAAGCAAATGTGTGGATAAAATTATTTTAAATATAGTATTTAAGGGTTTAATAAAGGGTATAACTTTAAATTTTATATTTATTACTATTGTGTTGTGTAAAATATCATTAAAAACATTTGTTGCATGATATTTGTTAATAATAAAATTTTGACTTTGCAGCTGAAAGTCACATGGTGTGGGAAAATTATATTGATTATGTCAGTAGATTGATTCCACAGCTGATTTGTCAGAATATTAAAATTTAATAAAAAATATTTTTATTGGTTTTAAATGAATTGTAGGTGGATGAAAAATTGTGAGATAAAATGGAGATCAAGGGACTATCCAGGGGCTGATCTTGTTTTGATTCAATTAGTGCTGGATCTTAAAAATGTTATTAATAAAAGTATTTTTTTTTCAAGAACTTGATATTTCTAAAAAAATACAAGTATGTTTAAAATATTTAAAATCGTCCTGTAGTGATGGAGGGCTAAAAAGAAAAGGTAATCCATTTTTCTGACAATTTGAATTTCAGTCGAGGCATAGAAATTATAGTAAAAAAATGTCTAAAGTAAATGAAGTGACTCACATATTATATGACTTTAACTTGTTTAATTTTCTTTACTTGGAAATAAGGTTAAGAAACAAACTATTAATCATTTCCATAGATAAGCGTTCGGTTGTATTAAACTATTTTGAAAGTAAAATGCTAATTATTTTTCCTGTTAGATTAAAAGTATATGTAAAAAAAAAGAGAAATTTTTTTTTAAAAGTTTAAAAAAAAAACATTATAAAAAAGCTGCTATGTTCGATTACAGTGAAACTATAAAGAATGATTTTTTTTTTTTAAAAAAAAGGAAAAGTTATTACTTATATCTTGACATATATGAAAATGATTTGTTTAGCTAAATGCAAACAGATAATATATACATTTTAAAGGATAATTCTTATTTACACAGTAAAAAAGGACACGTATTTGAAAATAAAACTTTAAAGCAATTTGTAAGGATTAATAATGAATTTATAGTTATTGGGTACATTATAAATGGTCATACTTGTCAGTATTTAAAAATAACTTTATGGCATTAATTATAGCATATAAACGGAGAAATGTCTTGAACAATAAAAAAATTTCTGCTCTCATATTTAAAAGTAAGCAAAGGAAATTAATTTTAAAAATAAATACGTCTTGGAATATTATTAGGAAACTATTTAAAAAACTATATTTTAAAAGAAGCGTTTTCCTAAAAGAGGATAAAGAACTTCAGATAAAGAAATATATATTATTATTATTATATACATTTTGAACTCGGGTTCCTATAAATAAATTAAAGTGTGTTCAGCTGAACAATTTATTTAGTTTTATGCTGGATTAATCTTATTATTTAAATTTTTTTAAAAATTGTTTAAAAAAAATATGGTAATACAGCATCGATTGATCCACGCCATAAGATGGCGCTGTTGCTATGCTAAAGCACATAAATATGCTGTTTACAAGGCTGCTACATAGATCTTACAGCCTGTAAACTGTTCAACTGCTAAAGATGTTGAAGTGCACCCATTACCTCAACATCTCTAGTATGTCAAACATTATTAGCGATGAGTATGCAAGACTCTCTATAGACATTACTCTTAACTATTGTACAGCATATGATGTGAAGGTGTCTTTATTTTGAATGACCAAAAGTTTATTATAACGTTTTTGGTTTTTTTTTTTGGCTTGGGTGTATTTTTTTTTTTAGTTTGGTTTGTAAAAATTGTAATGCTTTTCCAAATGCCCCTGGTTTCGTTGTCAGGGTCAGAATTCAGGAAATGAGGAATATTAGTCACAATTCGGCAAAGTTCACGATCAAGTCGAGCACTTTCCGAGACTTTTTCGAGATCAAAACATTTCAATGGCAGACGATTGTCCGTCGTTTTGATTTGTAGATTTGCCTACTACAGAAGCAGATGCAGTGGTGGTAGTTTAATGAGAAAATTAATTTTTGATGTAATTGTTTTTTTTTTAATAAATACACGTTAAATGAACCCAAAAAAAAAAGAAATATATGAAAGTTGTTTAAAAAAGCACGAAAAAAATAAAGAAAAAAAAGTTTCTTTAAAAAAAAAAGACCGTAATCCAATTTTGTTAAACAACAAGTTTTTTTTTAAAAAAAAGGTTTTAAAAAACATATGAAAAAAAATTAATTTTGAATCAATTTATTTATTTAAATAAAAAGAAAATACGGTCCAAAAAAAAATCCAAACCCCCCCAAAAAAAAAACATGATAACATTACAAAATAATAATCATCAAATCAGCCCAGTAACGTTATATCTATTTGTTTTTCACTAGCAACAGCGCCATCTTATGGCATGGATCAATCGATGCTGTATTACCAAAAATATTATTAATGAACTATTGAACATTTTCGTTTGGAAATGATTGCCATGTATATAAATGTAATAAATATCTTAACCTGGATAAATTGTCTACACATTATGAAATGGAAAAATCATTACGGAGCCGAAATATGAACTTGAATTAATGTATTTTTTTTTTATGGTCTGCTTTATTGTTTTTTTTTAAAAAAAAGAAAACCATAAAAATATTTATGCTATTAATTTTTTTTTTGTAACACTTTTGCATAAATATACAGGTAAACTAGGGTTATAATTTTAAAACGAAATAGGTTTATTTGAATGAGCAAATGTTTTTTGCCACTCTTAAGTAGATTTAGTTTATTTATCAAGCATTACACTAACTAGTTTCTATTTAGTAATTTTATTATAGAGATTTAAATATCACAGTCTTATTTTCATATAAATGGGATGTTTTACTCAATTTTTATTTTAAATTTACTAAAGAAGTTTATCAGAGAATATCCATTCATTTGTTTTATGAATGTTATATTAATAATAACTAATAACTATAAATATTTTATATTCATCGAAAAGTAAATATTCTTGCATTTAATTTACAGTTTTAAAAGTCCACTAGTTACTATATTTTAATATTTAATATTTTGTTATGTGTGCATTGTGCCTTGCCTAGAATTTTATATGCATTTAATTTCAAAGTATTTTCTACAGTAGTCAGTTGACACATAGTTTGCTTTGTTGGTTAGAACATTGGATATACGTTTGTATTTTTAGACTTCTTAGGAATAACTTAATTAATTAAGGTGAAGTATATATATCTTGCTATTAGTTAGTATTTGTTAGCCTCAAGAATTAGGCTTAGTTCATAATTTTTGAATATGCTTTATAGAGTTGAGAAAATCCCCCATCCTTATTGTATTGTATTTCCAAGATTTGATAGTGCTTGTCCCCAAAAAGAGGGTTATTGTATTGTATTTTTCAGTGATGATGATCACATTTATAAGCATTGAAAATCCCATGAGAGGATTGGGCTTCTCTGGTGCATCTTTCCTGTTCCCAGATTCACTGTAGATGAATTCCAGGTATCTTCGTTTCTGCCTCAAAGTTAGGTATTTTTTTTGAAAGACACCACATTTTTTTTCTGCTCTGAGGAGCCTAGTATCTTTATATTTTTTGCCTATCATTCATGATGACTGAATGCTAATTCCACCACAGTAGGTGATGTTGCATTTGTTTTAGATTTGTGATGACAAGATATGCTTGTTTGAGGAAATGTATTTCTTCAGGTAGTTGTAGCTAATTTAAGGCTCATAGGTATATCAATGTTTGAATTGTGTTGCTATGATAGTTTTATCACGCACAAGCTAACCAACAATAAGTTATATTTATTTTAAAGTATTTTAAATATGCATGTAATAATTTAATATTTTCATCAAGAATTTCGCTGCTGGATTTGTAAGTCTGTTACATCATTATCTTTAAAACATTGAGGGAATAATTTTATGTGGACTAAAGTTATTTTTAAAAAAAAGTATAACTGATCTCTGATGATTGATTAGCTTAATCTGATTTAAACGTATATCTAGCTATGATATTAGTTATATCCGTGAAACTAGTGATGATATTTTTTAAAAGTATTGCTGAATATGCTTATTCCAACTTAGTATTTGTTAGGTTTAGGAGTATAAAATTAAGCTTAAGGTTTTCAATATAAACCTAGTTCTGTGTGTTATTTTGATTATTAGACGACACAATAATGGTATAAATTAGTCTAATAAAAAAGAATAGTAGTGTGCTTATTAAGTACATATGATAATTAAAATTTAAGGTATTTTTGATAAAAATCTAATTATTAAAAGAAAGTAATATTGAATAACCTTTGTCGGTTATTAAGTGTATTAATGTAAGTTAAATAAAACTGTTAAGAGTCCAAATACTTATATTAAATCTTAGCGCGGTATTGGCACTGTTTGTATTTTACTACATTTGTAAATATTTCTTCTCATTATTAATAAATCAAATTATTATTATTTCAAAAGTTTTGTTTGTTTGTTTTACTTTTATATGAAAATATATTATTGTCTTGGGTTCCAAGTTCACAAAATCTTAAAATGTAAAAGTTATTGAATCTTCAATTCAGAAATTTACAAGTATATTCTAAGTTAATTAAATATAGTTAATATTGTCTTGAAAATTTAAAAACAAAAAGCTATGTTAAAGTAAATGATTCTCATATTGAATCATAAAGACAGATAATTGCATTATAGCAGATACCTAATTAAATACTTAGTTAAAAGTTTATTTTTTTAAAATTATCAGTATATCTTTCAGACTAAAGATTATGCAATATCAGGTTAACACTATTAGTACTTCAGAAGAATATTTTGATTAATAGTATTTTAAAAGCTGCACCTTATCATCATCTATCATCATCTTAAATCTGATATAATTAAAGAATTCTATATCATTTGCATTTGAGGTCTTTGGTGGTTGTCTGTGAGTATGGAAAGGCATTAAAAGTACCCTTGCTCTTTTCTTTGCTCAAGTAATATCTTAGATAATAGGCCATTATTAGTTAAATTTAAATTGAGTCATTAAATTTTGTGAATTAATATTTGTTTTGTTTATTATTTTAAGATTAAACATATTTTAATTATTTTATGGTCAGCTAAGATGTCACTTATTTATTTATTAATCACAGTAATTCTTTATTAGGCAACTTAACTTAAACTTTAATTTTATACAAGAGTGTAATCCCTGAGGTTATTTACTCTTGTTGTTTTAGTAAATATAATTCTGTAAGATAATATTTTAAAGCAAAGCATCATAGGTCTTATTCAGAGAGTGTATAATCTATTAGTAGGACTAATATGGTAAGCATTGATTAGTAATTTAGATAATCTTTTGTATGGTTTAATAAAATATTAATATGCTGTAATAGTTATAGCTCATCAGTATTGGATTCGACCTTTATTTGATTATACATCTCTGGATCATCATCTCTTTTCTTTAAATTTATCATAACCCCACTGAGCTGAGTCGTTTAGAGTCTCTCATTTATATTTTATTTCATTTCAATTTTATTCCATTTCTTTTCATGTCATTTCTCATATCTTTCTATCATCTCAGCCATTTAAAACAATTGTTAAGAGTTTCTTCTATCATCTCATTTCATTTCTCTCTCCTTCATTCTATCTTCTTCTTATATCTCTCTTTCATATCTTTCCATCATCTCATTTCTTTTCTCTCTCCATTACATATATCATTTCTATTACTTTTCTCCATTTCTTTTACTCCTCAATTCTTTTCTTTTCCATCATTTATCCTTACCATTATCATTATCTCCATTTCATTATTAGTATTATATTTCTCTTTCTCTTCTTTCTTTCTCACACCCCTCTCTCATTTCATTATTAGCATTTTCTTCTTTTCTCTCTCTCTTTTCACTTTCTCATACCCCCATCTCATTCTAGTAGGTTACAATATATATGCAAAAGAAGTCATGATGCAATAGACTTAAAAGCATTACAATTCTTAAATTAATTTAAATTTGCATTATTCTTAGTTAAAAACTTTTTTTAAAGGCATTCATATATAAAATTTCAATTCCTGTGGTAGTCGCACTCACATATATAAGAAAATGTTTACAGACTTAAACCCTTTTAAAAAAAAGTTAGCTGTTTATGAAAAGTCATAATTCTGAGAAATCCATCTGCAAGTAATTAATCAAACTGGGAATCAAAATTTTAATGTGTTTTAAAAATAAAAACAAAAAAAAAAAGGAGTGACCTGTTTGACTGTTATTGTTTTTGCCAAGAAATGACCAAAGGTGTCATTTTTATGCATTTTAAATTACTGGGAAAATTGTGTAAAAAAGTTGTAAACAGGTCACTAGAATTACCGATTACTCTGGTATAAATAACTTTAAATTTTGTGTAGGAGGGTTCACTTGTTAAATGTTTCTACAATAAGAACTGTGGACTAGAGCAATCACTGCACCTCCCTTTTCTGGGAATTGGGCCAAAAAGGAAATGAGGAGTTCAAGATCCACAGTCTGCCAAGAAAACATCGGATCAGCCCAGCCAAGAATGATGGTGATCAGTTAGCTGAACATGCAGTAATAAATTTCCCTGAAGAGCTATTTAAATAACTGTAAAAATTTTATAAATGCATCTCTAAAACTCTAAGCTAGCTAATATTAATTGTGCCCAAACTTCTAAATTGTAATATTGATTTGATAAACTAAAAGCTAATTTGAATCTGTAAATTATGATTTAACTTTTAAAATGATACCAGTAACCTCCTACTTATTAAATTAAAATGATAAAACTCTAACTGCTTGTTAATAATTTCTTTAGTTATTATTCTCTTTTCTAATCTGTGGTCATGCCTTCTTATTTGTTTTATATTACTTATTTTATAATTTATGCTATGCCCAGTTCAGAATGAAAATTGATTCTATGAATAAAGTTTGAAGGTGAGAGATGATTACAGGCTCTCTTCAAATTAAGAAAGGTTGCTCTTTAGCACATACACACACAAATCTCTGCTCTGAAAACCTAAATATATTCATTAAGCTATTATATTTAGCTTATTATTATTACTGTTGTTAAAATTAGGTTTGCAAGTTAATAAAGAAATTAGTTAATAAATGCAAAAAAAAGTTATACTGCATATTATACGTATTACTCAATTCCCAAATATGCTTTAGCCCTCTTTTTAATTATATTATAAACTATGCAGATTTATTAAGAACTAAGATTACTTTAAGTATTCATTTTTAGCATGTTTTAAGAATGCTAATTATGAACTGGCACATGGTAATTTCGCAGAACGAAACTATAGAATTTTGTATAATTTTAAGTTATTAATTAATATTATGTTTAACATGGCAAATGTGTCTTTAGGAAGCACATACGTGCTGAAGCGGTCGGATCTAATTTCAATCAGAGCTTCATGAGACCCCCTTTAACATAGTTCAAACCCTGTTACTAACACTGAAAATTTCTGAATATAATGATCTGCAATACACATTATTTTCAGTTAAAACTGAGGTTATTATTTAAGTATTTATTGAAGGTAATTATATTATGTTTAAATTTGTAATGTTATTAATTACCTCATTATAAAATATTCATGAAAAATATCTATTTTAATTACATAGATTGTATTTTAATTACATAGATTGTATGTATATATTTTAAATAGTTAAATATATATTCATTATAATGTTTCATTGCATCGGAATGTTTTATTTCATATTTTACCATTTTGTTCAAATTTATATGATTAAAGTTACATTCTTTCGATAAGCGTTCAGATCGTTCTTTCCCAAAGACAATAGGGAATATGTTATTAATTAGTTAAAATGAAAATTTAAAAATGTAAGGACAGTTCTTAATTAAAATCATTTGTTCAGATTTTACTAATTCATTTTCTAAATAGAAAATGAATTCAAAGTTAATGGATTTGAAAGTCTTATCGTAAGAATAGATCGGAAATCAATTAGAGAAAATTTTGGTTTGTAATAATGTAAAAGCTTTAGCCCTAAGGCATTAAAATCAGAATGGGCAGGAAACCATAGGAAAGAGTATAAAAATCCTGGAAAATTTTCTATAAAAAGCAATTACTAAAATTTAAGAAGAGTTGCCACCAGAAGCTAATAATAGTCATATTTTTAATTATGGTTTTCAATAGTATTTTCAGAATGGTATGTGGCTAAGTTTGGGGATCTGATTACTGGACCCTGAAGTTCTCCAAAAATCTTCAAAATGTAGCTGCTAAATAGAACTTTCCAATACTAATCATAAGCTGCCGAAATATGGAAGGAAACTACTCCATAAATGAAATTCACATGAATCAAGTGCGTGCCTACATTGTCTCCTAAATTCAATTAAACTTTGAGTGAGCCATGGGAGGACTGGTAACCGTTTTTTTTTTTTACTTTATAAACCCCAAACTTCTGGTCTATTCATTAACTCTATCTCAAATCTCAAATCATAATTTAAGTTAACAACTGTCCAAAATTTTCTATTCACTTTATAATGTGTTAAAATATATTATAGTAATTCTCTATTCTATTATCTCTAGTCTTAAAATTAATATCTTGTTAACTTTCTTTTCTCCTACTATGGCAGTTCATTTTAACTAATTTTAATTATATTTATTTGAATGATTATTAATATCATTTATTTGCGATAATATGCCAATAATACTTTCAACTTGATAATAATCCCTTTCGTTAAACTCACCCTAATAAAATAATATTGCATTAAATTTTATAACTTAATTATTGCCTGTTAGAACTAAATTAATACAGTTAATAGAAGAATTTATTAATGTTTGATATTTTTTTTAACAGCTGATAAGTATTATTAGCCACTTTATAACCTATGCTCCCAGCTATTTTATTTAAGTTTCGCAAACTTATTTATTTATATAGATCACATTTATTAATGTTTTACAAAAGGTTAATAAGGAAAATAAAATAAATATATTCTAATTTAAATCTCATATTTTATTTTAATTATGTAGTTGTATTTAAGCACTTTTGCTCCGAGTAAGTTTGATATTAATCTGATATGATCAGGTCATTATGTTAGGCACCTATTATATAATTTTGGGTTTTATTAATCAAATATGATCATTGTATCATCACCATTCTGAATGTTGCTAATGTGAGCCACCCTTTTGCTTCTTTTTGCCATTTTGGTGATATTGTTGATATTTTTAATATGTAGGAAGAAATCACTTCCTCCCTCGCTCGTCGCTATATTAGAACACCAAAGGTTCGTAGCTGTATCCCGACCTGGCTTTCCCCATGTTCCATGGATAATTCATCGGGCAGAAATGACTTGTTAAATACAAGATGCCTTCACCTTGTTAGTACCATTTTATTTCTTATTTCAAATTAAGGCCCGCTTTTCTGCTTTATAAATCGTAATGAATTGATTTCATTAAAATCAAACAAGTTTATATTTATCGATAACTTTAAATAATTTTCTTTAAGTATTGAAGTTATACCCTACGTATTTATCATGCTATTCATGAATTGATTTATGGATGTATGGAAAATGAATCTCACATCTTTCTTACATAAAATTAGAATTATATTTTCTTTTCCAAATAAAATACCAGATAATGAATAATATATGTAATTCGTTCAGCACAAACGCCATAAATACCTTTATTTACTTCTATTTTGTCGGGGCATAGACAAATATGTTTCTTAAATACTTACCTATTAATTATTGGCATATGAGTGTGACTGCTATTATGTATTGTGTATTGTAATTTCACATTCCCAAGACTAGAGATAATTTGTTTATTATTAAATATTTTATATACATATGCTCACTGTTTGTATTGGCAACCCAAATATACATATATGAATTCATTCAGAAATATCCGTAGTCATTATCATACCCTAGTTAGAGTCAAAAAAGTGGTCTCAGTAATTGTCATATCCGTTGAGCTAGTTCACAGTGCATAGTCATGTGCCATCAATATATGTTATCCATTAGGTTTGATCTGAGCTCGTGAATTGGGTTCGAATTCAGTTTAGTCTTTGATATAATTCTTTGATTTGACTGTTTGAAGTCTGGATTCATGGGTTCAGGTTGTGTTAGGTGCAAAATATATTTGACTAGTACAGTGCATATATGCCTTGCTGTAAGTTTTTATATGAAAGAGCTTCTGGTTTTAATGGCCAACTCATCTCCTTAGTTTAGACAGCTCTTCTTTAGAACTGAAACATGAGGATCCAGATTGTTTTTATAAGCTGCTCCGATCACTGAACTGTGTTCAATTTATTCATAGCAAGTCGAATGGTCCATGGGAACTGAGTACTTGGTATTGAATCCTGAGTAACTACACATTTGCAATGCACACATCTCTAGTAATATATATAATGCCATAGTATCTGAAGTCATACAGCAAAGCTCCCAGTTCATCTCTCCATAATGTTATATATTTCAGCATTGATCTGAATATATAATATGTAATTTGATTTGTATGTATATAACCTGCACAGAGAGCTTATTGCAGCTCATTAAGTGTTATTAATGACCTTTATTAAATGTTATAGTGATAAATAATCATTCTTGCATGGCTTAACCATCGCCAGCCTATTAGGGAGGGCATAGTAAAATTAGGACATGATTAGAAACCATACATTATTAAAATTGTCATAAACTCTTAAATTATAATGCATCAGATGAGACTCTGTTACTTGCTCATCATTGTTACACCTGTGTGTGTCATTCAATGCACTCTTGTTTATTTGAATCATATTGATTAATTAAAATATATTAAATTATAATAATTGTGAAGTGTTTCATTTGTAATCCATCCCAAATCTTAGTTAAATCTCTTAATCCTAAATCTTAGTTAAGTTTCTTAATATTAGTATTTCTTATTAATATATGCATTATCTAGCCAGCCATAGATGTGTGCTTATTTGAATTAATAGTAATTTAGTTAATATTCCCTGAATCTCCTGCTCTATTAATCCTAAATCTTAGTTAAGTTTCTTAATATTAGTATTTCTTATTAATATATGCATTATCTAGCCAGCCATAGATGTGTGCTTATTTGAATTAATAGTAATTTAGTTAATATTCCCCGAGTCTCCTGCTCTACCCTTTGTTACTGCTGGCATGCAAACTAAGAAACTCCAGAGTGTAGCCTCATATATATCACTCATAGGGTAGTAAGTCATGGAGTGTTAATGGAGGAACTGAGGGACAACTCCTCATCTAGATCAGCTTTATTATAATTTGCCAAAACTCTGGATTTTGTTGCATGAATGTACAAATATGACCATTACATAGGATTTTATTTTCTGCCACAACTTAGGGACTTCAAACAACATGCCTACATTCCCTAAAATTGAGAAAAGCCCTTCAATTAGTCTTTAATTGTGTGCAAGGGGGAAAGAAATGTTTTTCTTTCTCATAAATATATGCAGTATTTTTTCCGTGTATGACACTGCAGCTTTAAATAGGTAAATGTTGTGGAAGAGACTTTAATTATTTGTTAATTGAATTTAAGCTAAAAACACATTACAGCTTGATGGCAAAAATATATATATTGGGTAACGCATAGAGCACTTAAGGTCCCTTATTGAGTTAATTATTTATGTATTTCACCCTACTGGCAACTGGCACCCAGGGATGACTCAAACAAGTTCAGAGACATCGTCTATAAAAATTTGTTGTCAGAGGGAGAATTTCAGGGGACCATAGAGATTTGGGAGAATTCAGGGGACCATTCTTTAAAATTTTGTCATTACTTTAAAGAGATTTGGATAGAGTGCAAAGATACCAATTTAAGATAGGCAAGATTTTATATATGTATACATGTACTGGAGAGTCAAAAATTTATTATCATTAATTTATAGAGATTTGGATGGAGTGCAAAGATACCAATTTAAGATAGGCAAGATTTTATATATGTATACATGTACTGGAGAGTCAAAAATTTATTATCATTAATTTATGAACATTAGCAATCATGAATTAAAAATAAAATATAACAGCTCTGCAACAATTCGAGGTTTTTCATATATTTTTTTTTATTATTTTTACTTAATAATAATTGTAAGATATATTGGTTGATAAATTGTTTACTTAATAATAATTGTAAAATATATTGGTTGATAAATTTGTTGAGGCACTAAGGGCTGAGAGTAAAATAAATAGATGTCAAGAGAAGAATACTACAGACCAGTGGCAAATTGGCCAGTGAATGAATAAATGAATGCATTTAGATTTAAATAAGTAGAGTTTAAAAATATATTTATATTAGATAGCAATAGTACAGAGGAGAAGATAGATGAGGAAGAAAGAGAGGTTAGGGAGGAAAGGTCAGAGAAGGGGACTAAGGGCAAAGAAAAGATCCTAAGATCGGGGAAAGAGACAGTAGAGGATAGTAGCAGCATGAAAGAGGAAGCTGAGGGAGAAGTAAGCACTAGCCAGCACAAGCCCATGGAGAGCATTGTGCCCATGGAGAGCATTTTGTACCTGGAGGAGCCATCTAGGGTGACCCAAAAGCAGGGTGTGAAAGAAAATACCAGTGAGGACATAAAGGAGATGCTGGCAAACGTTCAAAATGATGGTGCATATGTCGACAAGAGAAGAAAATGAAGCTAGAGATAGAAAATTAAAAGAAGAAAATGAGGTAGAGACCAGGAAATAAGAAATAGCATAAAAGCCTTAAGTCAAAAGATAGAGATCAGCCAGCAAGAAGGAGCAGAAATGAGACAAAGCATCAGGTCTTGAACAGAAAGTGGATAATTTGAGCCACAAGTGTCGAAATGGTTATGACTGAGCAATTGCTGCTGTCTCAGAATGTTTGGGGGAGCACAGGAAAGAGACCACTGAGATTATACAGATGTTAAAGGGGAAATTTATGCTGACCTAAGCCAGGGTAAATCAGCAAAAAATAGTCTTCCAAAGGGAACTGATTATCTAGTCCATGATGATTTAGAAGAGGAATGTAGGCACCAAAAATAGCAGGACAACAGTATAAAGAGTTTGCAAATATCACAGGAGGAAATGCAAGACAAGCTCTATGATGTCAAAGAGGACATGGAACATGAGAACAAAGAAGCCACAGCAGAGCCCTATGGATGATCTGCAGAGATTGAAGCAGGAAATGTTTAGGTGAAAGAGAGTCAGGGTAAAACCTCTGGTGTTAAGGCAGTATTATCAGGCAGGTAGAGACTAGAAGTGAGACTAGAACAGGAAGTTCAAATTCAGACATCATGATTGACAGGCCTAGGGTTGAAGGAACCAAAAAGGACAGTGAGATGGGGAGTGTCAGCCAGAACTTTGCGATCATAAGACAGAACCAAAGAGCTAGTACAGAGAGGACAGACCTAATTAGAGGGGTTCAGGATAGGGATTCAAACCCTGTAGTATCTTTAGAGCCAGTCTCCAGCATTCAGATGCATATGGCCAAATACATCCAGGCCAAGTCCTTCAAAGGGGATGTGGATGAGAACCCCATGAGAACCTCAAGGTACACATAGAGAGCCTCCAGGAATTGTTCAGGTTCCAGAAAATACCATTTCCAGACCAAATAGCTCTCACCATCTGCAGGGGTATTCCAAATCTTGGTGGGACTGTGATGAAAACAAACCCCAGACTTTTGAACTGTACTCTGCATCATTATCAAAGACCTTCTGGAGCAAGGAGCAGCAGGATGGTATCTGCCATGCCATTCTTAAGAAGTCTTATGGTTCTATAGCTAAAGAGACCCACACACAGTTCTTTGTTAAGCAGTTGGATGATCAGATCCCTAACAGCCTTCCCATTTACTCAGACACAAATAATCCAGGCCATCCAGCAAAATATGCCACCACAAGTGCAGCAGAGAATGGAGGGTTGTAGAGTGAGGAATATTGAAGAAATGCCCGAATTCCTCATGACCATAGACTACATATCCATGCACAAAGAACTGCCTGAAAAAGTATACAGGTTAGAGCAAGCAAGATGTCAGGCAGTGGCTGTAGGAAATTATTCACCAAGATACTCCCAAAACTAGACATAATGGGCCAACCAGAGTTAAAAAGCCATACGCAGCATCCTGGCCAGCTCAACCAGGGATAACATGAGAATGAATAACTTAAGGCGGCAGTAGAATACCATTATAAATATGTAGAGAGTTATTTATAATTTTAGAGCATAGCTTGTACTTATTTTAGAATAGTGTAACTAGTATGTAAATTTTGGTGCATTGGATGGGCACAGGGCTTGGTGATGAGTGGGAGAAAGCAAAATAATTATTTAGGTAAGGTTAAAATTTAAAAATTCCATTTGAAAGGAAAAAGAAAGGTAGGAAAGGATTTAATTCATGGTTGTGGTAAAATTTTAAGTAAAGTCTTTTTTTTCTCTTTTTTTCTGAATTGACTGATATTAATGGTATTGTTTAGCCATTATCCCATTTCACCTACTTAGCCATTATCCCATTTCACCTACTATGTTCCATAGTAGTACCTTTTTCCTAATTTCAAACCCATCCCAGTTTATGTGTATAAGCTTCTGATAATTTATTTTATTTGAAATAATGTATATTTATGTGTATGTGTGTGTATATGTATATGTGCACACATCCAACAGTCATATTATTATTTGTATGCATATAATGCATATGCATTTATAAATTTAAAATTAATAAAATTGTATAAATTAAATTATGTGAACATTGTTATATGTGTGTAATTACTACATATATATACGAAAGAAGCTGTGATACAATAGATTTAAAAGCATTACAACTCTTTTAAATTAATTTAAATTTGCATTATTCTTAGTTAAAAACTCTTTTATTTAAAGGCATTCGTATATAAAATTTCAATTCTTGTGGTGATCACCCACACATATATAAGAAAATGTTTATGGACTTAAACTTTCTTTTAAAAAAAAGTTAGCTGTTTATAAAAAGTCATAATTCTGAGAAAACCATCTGCAAGTAATTAATCAGATTGGGAAACAAAATTTTAATTTGTTTTAAAAATAAAACTAAAAAAAAAGGAGTGACCTGTTTGATCGTTATTGTTTTTTCCAAGAAATGCCCAAAGGTGTCACATTTATGCATTTTAAATTACTGGAAAAAATTTTTAAAAAAGTTGTAAACAGTGTAATCATTAAATTTTTCTACAATGAAAACCATGAGCTAGAGCAACCACTGCCCTTCCCTTTTCCAGGAATTGGTCCAAAATGGAAACAGAGTTCAAGACCCATAGCCTGCCAATAAGACATCAGATCAGCCCAGCCAAGAATGATGGTGATCAGCTACAGAAGCCTCAACAATGAAGATGCATAACAAATTTTCCCACAGAGCTCTTTAAATAACTCTAAACAACTTATAAATGAATCTCTAAAACTCTATGCTTTTGATAAACTAAAGGCTAATTTCAATTTGTAAAATTTATGATTTAACTTTTGAAATGATACCTGTAAACTCACCTACTTATTAAATTTAAAAATATAAAACTCTAACTGCTTGTTAATAATAATTTATTTAGTTATTATTCTCTCGTCTAATCTGCGGTCATGCCTTCTTATTTGTTTAATACTTATTTTATAATTTATGCTATTACCAGTTCAGAATGGAGATTGATTCTATGAATAAAGTTTGAGGGGGGGAGATGATTAGAGGTTCTCTCCAAATTAAGTAATGTTGCTCTTTAGTGCACACACAAATCTCCACTCTGAAAACCTAAATATATTCATTAAGCTATTATGTTAGCTTATTATTATTACTGTTGTTAAAACTAGGTTTGCAAGTTAATAACGAAATTAGTTAATAAATGCAAGAATGAGTTATGAAGCATATTATATGTATTACTCAAGTCCCAGATATGCTTTAGCCCTCTTTTTCATTTTAGTTATATTATAAACTATGCAGATTTATTAAAATCTCAGATTACTTTAAGTATTCGTTGTTAGTATGTTTTAAGAATGCTAATTATAAACTTGCATATGGTAGTTTTATAGAACAGAACTACAGAATTTGCATACTTTTAAGTTATTAATTAATATTATGTTTAGCCTGTTGAATGTGTCTTTATGAAGCACATATATGCATATACGCCTTGCTGTATGTTTTTATATGAATGGATCTGGTTTTAATAGCCATGCCATCTCCTTAGTTCAGACATCTCTTCTTTAGAACTGGAACATGAGGGTCCAGATTGTTTTTAAAAGCTGCTCTGATCACCGAAATATGTGTTCAATTTATTTGCAGCAGTTTGCATGGTCCATAGGAACCGAGTACTTGGTACTGAATCCCCTGAGTAACTACACATTCGAGACATGCACATCCCTAGTAATATATATATATCACCATAGTATCTGAAGTCATACTACAAAACTCCAGTTCATCCCTCCATAGTGTTATGTAATATTTCAGCATATAACCTGAATAGAGAGGTTATTGTAGCTCCTTAAGTATTATTAATGACCTTTATTAAATGTTATAGTGATAAATAATCATTTTTGCACCGGCTTATCCGTCGCAAGCTTAATAGGGAGAGCATAGTAAAATTAGGGCATGATTATAAACCATAGATTATTAAAATTGTTATAAACTCTTATATTATAGTACATCAGATGGACCTTTATTAAATGTTATAGTGATAAATAATCTTTTTTGCACCGGCTTATCCGTCGCAAGCTTAATAGGGAGAGTAGTAAAATTAGGGCATGATTATAAACCATAGATTATTAAAATTGTTATAAACTCTTATATTATAGTACATCAAATGAGATTCTGTTACTTGCTCATCATTGTTACACCTGCGTCTGTCATTCAATGCATTCTTGTTTATTTGAATTATATTGATTAATTAAAATATATTAAATTATATAAAAATCATAGCGGTATATAAAATAATATCTCATTAAATTATAATAATTGTGTTGCATTTCATTCGTAATCCATTCCAAATCATAGTTAAATCTCGTAATCCTAAATCTTGGTTAAGTTTCTTAATATTAGAGTTACTTATTAATATATGCATTGTCTAGCCAGCCATAGATGTGTTTTTATTTAAATTAATTTAGTTAATATTCCCTGAGTCTCTCGCTCCACCCTTTGCTACTGCTGGCACATGAACTAAAAAACTTCAAGTGTAGCCTCATATATGTCACTCATAGAGTAGTAAGTCATGAAGTGTTGGTGGAGGAGCTGAAGTGTGATCAGATTCGAGGTCTCAACCCTTCATCTAGATCAGCCTTGGTATAATTTGCCAAAACTCTGGATTTTGTTGCGTGAATGTACAAATATGACCATTACAATATATATGTTAAATTTATTCTGGTTTTGTAATTTCTCATTCCTATTTCAATCTAATTCAATCTTAGTTAATTATATGTGTGACACAACCATCTATGCATTAATTACAAATTTATAAATGTTATGTTTAATATCGTTGCTGGTAGCATTTAAATTAGTTTATATATATTTAAATTTCAGAGTCTTATGTTTCTCCCTGACCTATGCCAGCCACGAAAGATAAAAGTACATGTAACCTCAAGCATAATCGTTCATAGGGTCTTGAGTCTTGGAATTCCGGCGGATGAGTTGAAGTGTGGTCAGATTCAGGATATCTCACTCCTGGTCTGGTCAGTTTTGGTCTCTTTGCCTGGATTCTAAATTCTGTTACATGAATGTAGAAAACTTGATCGTTACAATATGTAGGGGTTGAATTAAATCTTAATAGGGTTTACGATTCATAAAATTTTATATATATAATAGATTATTAAAAAACGCTCACCATTCTTTAATAATTTGAAATAATTCCGAGAAATTTAACTATGACTTCTATTTGACATGATGGGGGGATATAATAATAGCAAGAAATTGATTTAAATGTATTTTATTATTTTACAGTTTTAAACTTAGCATCTTCCCAACTTGGGCCATCCCAGGGGAATGTTGAAAGAAGAGAAGCATAAACAACTTTACTAACTTAAATTTAACTCCCTCTATCATTTCAAATAAATCTGAATAAAATGAAATCCTCAAGAAAATTAAAATTTATTTTGTTAAATATCAAAACCAATAGAATTATGAAGTACAAAATGTTATATAAAATTTTATAAGTTAAGACTGCATAAATTAAAGTATGCTAATAATTTGAGTTACAGTTACATTGCTTTTAAGAATTAGTTAAATATATTACCAGCTACATGATGGATGTTTTCAGAATTCCCTTTCTGCAGATTAGCTAAATGTTTCTTTGCTTTGGGGACTTGCATGGTGGGGGTATCTTGATGACAGGATGGAATTTCTTCTGGGATGCCCACTCCACCTGATGGCTGTGGAGAAATGGACAGCACATGATGGCAAGTACCAGTTTCATTTTTTCATATAATAGAGTTCACAGGTAGAATGTAAAATCTTCCAAATCTGTCAGAATAATAAATTTCTTCAAAATATGTCTGAACTCTCAAAATGTAAGCCACTATAAATAACAATGCCCCATTCCGCACTTTATATACTATTATTCTCCTCCTGGGGGGGATGCCTTGTGAGTTTCTTGATGGATTTACTTTACTTTTTTCCTTAATTGATGTTCCATCCAAATTTTGCTTTCTCAATTTTCATGCAGCCATATGGGATTTCCTTGTCTTTGTTTTAACTCCGTAGTTTACACTTTAAAATGCATATAGATGTTAAAAGATGTTTGATTGATAACTTTTTCCCCATGATTGTTTCTCTAGATAAGGAAATAAAGCACTTACATATTTTAGTAATGGCTTGTTTCCATTACCTGCCCTATCTCCTATTGTATGAAAAACTACTCCTACATTGCTTAATTGATCTTTTTTTTTTAATAAAATGCTTTTTCTAAACTTAAAATGTGGCATGATTCAGAGAATAACTTTTAATTTTTAAAATGTATAAATTGTACACACACGCACACATACTAATGTGTGCAGATATACAGAAATATATTACATATATTGGAAAATAGTTTAGAGAAAAACATAAAGCAAGCATATGTGCATGCAGATATGCACCGCTTCAATACCATGAGACCATAAATATAATTTAAGACAAAATAACAAATGCTCCTATACTTTGGGGTGAGAATTATAGTAAATATTATATGGATAACAAAAATAAACACACTTTTTATTATATTGCTATTACTGTTATCACAACTGTAAGTGATTTACAGGCTAGTAAACAGATGTATAATCATGCTTTGTCAAAATTTAATGGCATACTGTTAAAATTAATAATTTATCTATTATAAATAAATCTCATTGACTATAAAAAAATAATTGTTTCCTATTTGGTCAGAACCTTAGAATTATTACTCATAATTTACATAATGTAGAATCTCTGCTTCTTCTTGAGCAATGTTGAGCTATATAAGGAATTAAAAATTATAACAACATCAAGGGTGTTAACTATGTAGGAGAGATCTTGGAGCATGGGTGAGAGGATTGAACTAGTGTTGTGCAGAGATAGCAATACTACTGGGCATACTGGTTAAGAATGTTTACTTAATCTCTGGGTTTTGTTAACAGGTTATACATGTTTGACAATTACAATATATATATACATTGGAACATTCCTATTATTTGGATAAAGACATCAATGTTAAGCACAAATTATAATAATCCTATGGATATGAAAAATTAATGCTTAATAATAGAAGACAATTTTTGAGATTTCACATTTAAATCCAAATATCAGAGATAAAACAAGATAGGAGAAAAAATATAATTTAATTTAATCATAAATTATACTAATGGTCAGACCTAGCTATACTCATAAAAATATTATAGACTACTATGACCTTTCCAGACTATTAAATCATTCCTAATTAACTGAAGAGGAATTATTTATGTTAAGTTTAAACCAGTGCCACACAATATTGGGAAATGCATGAGAGGATATTCTACACCATCAGTATTATTAAACAATACTATGACTAATTTAATAGAGTATGAATTCTTATCTCACAAGCTATTACAAAATTAATTTATTATATTTAAATGATCAGAATTAATGAGTAGAGAGACAAGAGGCTATATTAACCCTTTCAATGATGATTATTTAATTGGCCGAATGAGTTAAAAATCAAAACTTTTAATTGGCCAACTCACAACTTTAACAAAATCTATTGTTAAAATAGATTCACTTTTAATAATATAAATACGTTAGTTTCGTTTGTAAAAAGTATATTACTAATTTTTCAGATTATGAAAGTAAACGAAAGTCTTTTCAAAAATAAAATTTGATTTATAATTTAAAAAATATTCAATTGCAGTGAAATAAAAGTAACCGCTATTTGACCAACCAAAAAGATTGCTGACGCAATCAAACACAATCTTTTTTTTTTCACTTTAACGTTATGATAAATATGTAGCAATAAATAAATAATTCTTGGTAATATCTTAACTATTTTTCTAAAATAATTTGATTTTTAGTATTATTTTATCAATAATAATTTGTAATTCAATTCAAATATTGTTTAAAATGTTGCAAACATTTGTTTATCATTTTCGTAATAAAAATCAAAACGAACGTAACTTTTTACTTTTTGGCAGCCATTTTCCTTTCTGACAGAAGTTGGACAGCCAATAAGATTCAAGAAAAGGTGGTGAGGAGGCAGTGCTTTGGTTTTGTTTGACATATATGGTCATTTTTATTGATTTTTTACTTGTAAAATAATTCTGAAGAGGGCACCATCTTACAGAACTTTTGATTTTCTTTCAAATGACGTATAATATGTATACGTGGGATAAAAAGTAGCCGATTTAGAATGACGTCAAATCTACTCGTTTTTTTACGAGTCAGGCAGTTAAAGCATTAATAAATAATAACAATAAATATTTATTATGCAATAATATTCATTGATTAAACTGCCTACATTATTTCAATAAATCAATATTATACATTAGGATATATATATAAAATATTAAGACAATATTACATTAGGTTATAAATTGTAAATACCTATAAATGCATAAATTTTTGTCATCCTTTAGATGATCAGATTTAAAACATTAAAAGTTTTATCAAAATCTTCTGTTTAAAATCCGATTTTTTGTTAAGCTTAATATTTTTCTTCATTTGTTTGTTTTTTATATTATGGAGTCTATTCCAGTATTTAAGATGCTATAAATTCATCCTTGAAAATTTAAAAACATTAAGTTTTCAACTTCTTTAGCTGCTTTATATTTTTAATTATTTAGATCATATTTCTTTACCTCTCTAAAGACCCAAATATTCCATGAGAGGACTTTTATTTAACATTATATGCATGTATAATTTTCTAATGAACCAAGTTTGAACACATATGAGGCTTTGAAAAGATAATCAATCTAAACTATTTAGTCACCACATGTCATCATAATTTTGTTCATAACTTGGCTTCTAAAAAATAAAAAATAAAACGAAGTTTTAACAAGCAGCTAATGATAACTGCAAAACCAAAAGACAGGCACAAGACACTAGAAAATCATGACTTTTAATAAAAATTCTAATTACCTGAGCATTGTTTAAATCATATTTTATCATTTTTTATTTTTTAAGTTAATTTTATTACTTACAATAACAAAAAAAATATTATGTTACAATGCAAAATCTTTTTTATAAATTTGACATTTTAACAAACTAAAATTTGAATCCTTTTGTCTTAAAACAAAAATCAATTTCAATTATTCAAACTTTGAATTGACATTTGAACTTTGAATTTATAGACAATACAAGCAAATTTCAAACAAAGAAATCTTGTTCTCTTTTTTTTTTAAATTTGCTTGTCTAATCTTTTTTTTAAATCATTTTTATTAAAATTGCTACCTCAAAATAACCAGCATTTAAACACTCTTATGGTAAATTATGTATCTTGCTTTGCAACTAATACAATATATATGTGTGTGTAAAATAAATTATCCATTAAACGTGTACTATACATAATTTTTAAATTATAACATTACACAATAACAATATATATATATATATTAATTAAACAGAAATACTTTTGATTATGTTATAATCATTATCAACTAAAGTAAAGCAGACAAAAAAAAGTAACATTATGCAATTTTCCAAAAATTGTATATATTGGTATTAGCATATTGTCTATTTACTATAAAATCTTTAAATTAATTTATAAAAACTTCCTCTTAAATTTTTCTCTTTTTATGATGTCTTTTTTATTTAATATTCTGATCTAGTTTAAAGATAAACCAAAAATTACAAGATTTTTCATGGTCCAAAAAAAACCAGCCACTATTGGATTGATTATTATTACTATGTAGGATATGATAGAAGAGAAATTTTACCCTCATTTAATAAGTTTAATAATAAACTTTGCAAAATTAGCATAAGTAAAAATAATAAAAAATGGATATCTATGCCATCTTTAAATAATGTTCAATCCAAATTTATTAAAAAAATGTTTAGTGGTAAATACAATGCTTCATTTTATATTTCTCCAAATGTAAACTGATTAATTAATAATTCTAAAAATACTAGTCTTAAAATGCAAAAAGTAATATGATATATCAAATTATATATGGATACAAAAAGTCATACATTGGGGAATCAAACTATATCTTAGAAAAAAGACTAAAATAACATCTTCATACAAAAAAATGTTAAGAATAATCAATCCAGTAACTGCCTCAATTATTTTTGACCATAAAAAATCTGTAATTTTAAGTTCATCTCATACAAGAATATTAAATATCTTTATAGACCAATTTAAAAACTGTATAATAAATAGATATATCTGCTAATATCGAAATAGGCATTATTTGGAAAATCATGTGATGTCTGATTTTTTTTTCTTTATGTTACTCCAGTTAATAATGATTACAATGTAATCATAAGTTTTCACAAACCGTCTATTATTTAATATAGTGTATTTCCATTGATAAAATTTGTTAAAGACATACTAAAGAACAAGTTTATAATTTTAAAAAACGACTACTGAGGATGAAAAAAACTACTTTTTTTTTTTTAATATTTGTTTGAAGATGATTAGAAAAGAAGAGGGAGGGTTAACCACTCATTTATTATCTAAAAAAATATTACAATGTAATACTGTAATTTTATAAAGCAACTATTAAAAATATTTGCTTTTTATATACTTTTTAAATTTTATAATTTAATAAATTATTAATCAAAGCTCAACTTGTAACTTCTGGTGTTTGAATATCACCTGATCTACCAACAGTTTCACCATTTGATTATTTTTTATTACTTATTTCATTTTTACAAGTTTGCATTTTCATCTGTCTAATTTTATAATAAAAATAATTGTGTTTTTCTTATAAAACATTAATCAAGTTTCATAGATATTTTTACACAATATAAATTCTAATAAATAATTAAGATTTTGATCTAAAAAATTATAATCATTCTAATATGGTATGTATGACCATCACCACAATAAAATCTGTTACATTAGTTGTAAAATAAACTTGTTAAATCATCCATAAATTTCACATTTAATTAAAATTGTCTTGTTTTGCATTCCTTTTATATAGTGCTCTAATTTTCAGAATACATCTAAGAGCTAACCAAGATATATTGTGCATAAGTATAAAAGAGAATAACAACATCATCATTTTTAACATTACTGATCCACTGTATGATGAAAGTCTCTCCAAGTTTAATCCAATCTCTAGCCTCTCTTCTCCACATCATCCAGAATATTTCCTTATTTCATTCATCCATTTCAAATGAAGTTTCTTTCTAAGTCTTGGCAATCTCTTAAGTTTAAGATGTTAATTGTCCATCTATTACCATCTCTTCTAGCAATATCCCAGCTCAGTTTCACTTCTGTCTCTTAATTCTTTCACTCATGTTAGTAAGGAGAAAATACATCAACTAATAAATGAAAATTTTCATAATGAAACTTACCTTCTCGTTCAAAGTCTTTGCTTCTTTCCTTTTGCCTGACTTTTTCTGCTTCTAGAGTATTAACCTCAAGATAATGAGAGCTTAAAATTTCAAATAATTTTTGTGCATCATCAAAACTGAATTCTCTTTTAAATCCTAACAACAGCCACCTGAAAGAATATATATATTAGTAATTATTTTAAAAACTGTCAAATTTCATTATAAACTATACAAATTGATAATTATTAAAGACAATAAATAAAAACTCATAGTAATCACTAACACAAGTTATGCTATAAATGCATAAGAAGGCAGAAACAATGATATGTATATATATAAGTATAATAAAAATATTCACTAGAATAAAAACTACAAAATTTTAAAAAATGCCTATATAAAATTAAAGATTAAAATTCTTTGCTATAGCCAGCTTCAGCATATTCTGCCATCATTAATTTTGTAGTTTTTATTTTAGTGAATATATATATATATATCTGTAGTCAAGTTGCAATCTTTAAGTGTCCATATATATTCAATGGACCATTAGTAAGAATGGATTTCCATTCTTGCTATTAAAAGGTGTGAAGGTTGCCTTGACAGCAGTTAGAAATATTGATTGCTATATTTACTGTGAATGTTTAGGTGGTTATTGGTTGGAAACTAATTATATATATATATACCATAACTATCAACACCTAATTGTTTTTATATAAAAATTACATAACTATAGCCCTCAACTTTAAAAAAATAATAAAATATCATAAATATATTATCAATTAGGCAATAAATGGCATAGATTTGTTTATGCACAAGCTGTCATAATGTAATATATATATTGTACCCTTACTTCTTGATATATAAAATAGTTTAAAATACAACTAGCTCAGTTACATTATTATGTTTAATTAAATTTGCATATCTATCTTTAATATACTTTTATATTATCATATCTTAATTAAATTTATTATCAATCATCAAAATCAATATAGTTCTAGATTATACTAATTAAATAAGTATTTATAAAACTATGAGACTGCGAAGTAAAGTTACAAAGTAATAAGCAGATTTACACTGAGTCAATATCTCCCAAGATACTTCTCAATGCATAAGAATACTACCACCCTTATCATCCTATCACTACATCTATACTTCTTATACTTTTAAAAATGAAATAAATTATCTTTAACATTACTAAAATAAATACTAACTTTTAACTTAAAATATAATTAAATAATCTCAGGTTCTTCTTCTTAGTTGTTTTAAAATAATAATAACTCATGTAAATAATTATGATGTGGGATTTTATATCAAACTTAAATACACCTAACTTATTTTAATAATAATAATAAATAATCCTAATCTTAGAGTGTAATTTAATCTCATCTATTTCTATTATATAATTAATCATTGAATAAATAAACAATCATATGTATATCTTTTATTTCATATGGTATCTTCATTTTAAAATAGATCAAAAACTTATACTTAATAATCTTAATAAACAATACTGTATTCTTATAATGTCATTATAATCATCTTATGACTGTAATATTTATTTCATGTCAATCAATTCTTATAAAATAATGTTAAGCAAATATAGTATTCAATTCTAAGTAATAATAACAAATTATTTTGCAAATATTATTTTATTTCAAATTATCTGATGTCAAAATCTGTAAAATAATGAAACTGACACACTTTTAAAACAAATTAACAAATTTATTTACAATAACTTCAAATAAAATTTTATTTACACTATTTACAGTTTTAGAATTTAAGAAAATAAATCAAAATAAAATAAGAAATTACAAATCAAGAAGTTTATATTTTACTAATTCATGTTAATAAGCAATTATACACTCTTCAATTACTATACTAATAATATCATAGTATTTTTCAAAACTTAATTTAAAATAAATGTTAATAAACTTCCATTACAAATAATAATATATGCAAAATTATTTATGTAGCATTTAAACAATGAAGCTCTACTAATTAAATAGCTACATTAATTAAGTATTACTTTATATGTATTATCATGTATTCACTTTATTATTAGCATTCTTAATAACTTATATAAATTAAGTATCTTTATTGTACAACAATTATTGACTATAATTATATTCTACTTAATATAATTCCTGTTATACGTTTTATCAAATATGCTTACATATCTTTATTTTCAAATATTATTATTTAAATCATTTATCAATTCTAAATTCATAAAGCATTACATTAGATAAATTGTATGTTCCTCTCTATGTAAAAAAAATCATTACTTTACTTGATTTCTTTAACCTTTCTAATAAATTTCTATCTATAAACATATTCTAAACTTATCTAAAAATTTCCGAAAATAAATATCGTTTCAAATAAAATATTCATCATCCAAATTTCCTATACTACATCTTTATACTTAATAAACTTCAATCAAAATATAGGCTTCTACCCATAACGTAACTTAACTTATCTAATAAAATCAAAATAAAAAAATATAGACTTTAAAACCTTTCTGACCTGCAAAAATAAAATAATTACTTAGATAAATAATAAACATCATTCTAATACTAAACATGAATAAAATATCAAATTATTTATGAAAGAATCATATAATTATTTCTAAGCTTCTATGTAATGTCGTATCATGTTGATATTATAAATTAAAACTTATGCATATTTTAATAAAGTTCGTTGCCATTATAATGTATGTGTTTTCATAAAATATCCATCCATTCATTCTACAACAACATAATATTCAGCTAATCTAAAGAAAAACATATTAAATTCATTAAAAATCATTATACAATATTTTTACCATAATAATAATAATGTCCAATCTGCTATCCAGTAGTCTTCGGAATTTGCAGCTTCAGAAAACAAAAATAATACACATTCATACTCATAACATTCACTAAAATATTCCGTGTTATATTAATTATAAAAATAAATATATGTAATTAATTATTATATTATTTTTAAGTTACTATTTAATAAATGTACCTAACCTACTTTTTAATAGTTTAATAATATTTTAAATTTTACGTTAAATAAATAAAATAAAAGATTATATTACATATTCCAGCGACGACTTTTGTTCTACCATAAAAGTTCTAACAAATATCCTGCGTATAAAGTCAATAAAACACTATTTCCTGTTCCGTTGTATCACGTGTTTCTTGAAAGTTTATAATAAAAATTATAACGTTCTTTTTTAAAAAAAAAAAAAATAAGTTCCAACAAGAAAACAAATAAAATTAAAAAAAAATAGTTTATAAGTTCTGTCTGGATCCAGTTCTTCATAGAATATTATTCAAAAGTTATTATTTCAAAACTAAGTTATAATTTATAAAATTATCCTTCAATTATTTTAAATTAACTTGGTTTGGCTTGGCTTAATTTAATTTAGTTTGGACATCCATGTATTACTTGCACATTTATAAATAACATATTCAGGTAAGAATTAATTTCTTCATCTATAACGTCCAGCGTTTTAGATTACTTCAATATAGCAATTTTATTATATTACGATTTTAAATAATCATATTTATAATCTATTTGCTTTTTAAAACGTCAATATTTAGTCTTTTAAGCACAAAGACTTAACAAGGCAAGTATTTATTTAAAATTACTACGCTTCTTATATCTTTCCTTAAGATATACATTTTACTTCTATAATTTGTCAAAAAATACTTTTTTCCATAGAAGTATTTTTATTTTTTAAAATATCTATTAATAACAGACAATAGTAATTTAACTTTAAAACTATTTATAGTCCAAAATACTACTTTTCTCCATCTTATAGTTTTCTGTACTAATCCAGCGTCTGTTACTTTTCTAGCATAAAGTTTCTGATATATTTCTACGATACGTGATGTTTCCATGATCATTTGTACGTAAATTGAGTTTCGATATTGAGAAGACCAATAGGGAATATTAAAATTACTACTGCATATTCATTACTTTAAAAATATTATAAATTATTCAATAACACTCTTATGATTTTACAACTGATTTTAAGAGCGTTTATAAATTTACTTGGCTATTTTTAATAGCACGATTAACTTAGAAATTTAATTACAGAGAGCTCTTCAACAATTGAATCCAGCTTTTATACTAGAAGAGACTCTCATCTGATTGGTACATTTAAACAATCAGACTTTGCTACCACATATTTATCAACACACTATTAAAAATAAAATAATGACTTACTTAAAATTTAATCAAATTCTTTTAAAACAATATTTATCATTTATTTAAATTTATTAAACACTTTTTAAAATATACTCTTACTGGATTTAAATCTTAACTTTTATAAGATCATTTAAAATAAATCAAGTCTTTTAAATACGTTATATTTTTAAAGTAATATTTTTAAAAATCAGATTTAATATTTTACATTAATATCTTTATTTTTATCTCGTGATAACTCACGTATTATTTATAAATTTCACAACATGATTTTTTTTTTTGAAATAGTTATGCAACTTTATTAGACAACTTCCACGCATGTGTGTGTAAATTTAACTAACATCTGTTCTTTTTACAATAAAAGAAACGCTTCATAGTCTAAAAATAAACTAACAATTGCATTTTTTAAAATAAATATTTATTTAAATAAATAAGATATTATATCAGATTTTAAAATAATTATTTAATATGATTAAAATCAAATATTAATCTCAATTTAAATACTTATAATTTAAAATATTTTTATTCACTTTTAACATATATTTTAAATTAAATAAATATCTTGGTCTAATTTTAACTTGTCTTTTAAATACTTTAGCTTTAAACATTTGTTATTAAATTTATTAATGCAGTATTACATCATAATCATCATCATTTTAAATATCTTCTCAATACCAACACAATTCACACACCAAATACTCATAGATTGCTTTAATTAAACTTATGGTAACATTACCACAAGCAAAGTTAACATCACACATTTTAAAATACTTCTTAAATTTAAAATTTTCTACTAAATTAGCACAAAACTTATGGTGACCCATACAAAAGGGCACAATATATATATATGAAGCATTTCACTTAGCACTGTATATTATATTGACTGTAGAAGCTCATAATTTCTAATTTTTTCCCCCATTCCTCACCATCTTATGTATAAAAGATATCAAAAATGTTACAGCATCTTCGCATAGATGCATGAAATTGTGGATAATACCAACTCCTACATAATATATGTTTTAAATATTTATACACAAATCTATGATACAATTTAAATAAAAAATTATATATATTAAAACATCAATAACAATAATTAATAATTTATATAATAATGCAATATTATAAAAAATATTATAATGATTGATTGAATGCATAAATAAGGAGCTTTATAGAGATATGATTGATTACACATCACACACTGAAATCTAGAATTTTAGCCCAGACTATTTTGAATTTTGGGATTTTTTAAAATCTCAAGTAGGCTTAGAATCTTTCTTGTAGATAGTCATCCCATAACCAAACTAACTAGATAATCTGTATTGATTTGAAAATGTGTAGCTAATTATTAAAAATAAATTAAAGATTTTTGGATAATCTGGATTGGTTGAATAAATGTCAATGCACTGATAGCAAGACACAAATATAATTGTAATATGATGCTGTTTGGTGAAGGTCTCACACATCTATAAAATACTGAACTGAATCCACAGCTTACCTTTTATTTAATTGTAACAAAACTTTCATTTTGCTTGAAGTCATTATATGCAGAAGATTTGGCATAAAAGTACTCTCAAGATATAAAATAAGATTCTCACATAATGGTAAAACAGAAATCCATGATAAGAATATTTTCATATACTTTCATGGTAATAATATTCAGTTTAGCACACACAAATGAACATTGTTAACCATAGAGTCAATATTAAATACACAAGTTTAATTCTTAAATAGTTTACTGAATGTTACTTGACATGATAGCTACTGTGAACAAAGCCAATATTTCTTAAAAAGTACTTTTGAAGTATTCAACTTAATATTAACATTAATAATAAAGTTATGAACATTCTTTATTGTTTTGTCACTTGATGACTTTTTTTAAGAGCTATAATAAATTATTTTTGACACTTCTGTTATAATTCAATATCTTGCTACTGTCAATATTTTAAGTAAATTGCATAAATATATTTCCAATTTCTTACCTGCTTGAGAAACAAAAGTTCTTACTCTTGAAACTTTTGCTTCAAAGACTATAGCCATTTCCTCAATTTGTCAAAAAAAATTATTAGGTTTTTACTGGATAAGTTCTGATTTGATTATCTAAAGATATTGATTCTAAATTGACTTTAGACTTAATATCATCCAAATAAGAAAAATTATTTATAATTAAGAAATTCACAATGTATGAAAAAAAAAACCATATAAATCAACAATAAGTGCCCACTATTGTTTTTAAATTTTGAAGCTAAATGTTTCTGAACAAAATTCAATTTGTCATATCTAGTTCTTGAATGTGAAATACCTTGCTGAATAATTAACTGACTTTTTTCAATATGTACTTTAATCATTTAAAATTTTTTAATAAATTACTACTTTTAAAAATGATAGAAATATTTTTATATAAATGTCTTCTATAAATATTTCATTATAAGTGGGTTCATTAATTAGTAAATTCCTAACTAATAAAAAAATATGTTAAAATAACACTAATGATAAATAGGTAATTGTAATACTAATAATGTATAAATAATAATAATAAATTATTGTACACATTTATATTTAAAACAGTGGCTGCAAAAATAACTTCTTTAAATTTGAAATAAAAATTTATTTCCTTTAGAAATAAAATAAATATTTTTTCCCCCATAACTTTATTAATTTGAAAATTTGTTTTAAAATACGGTTGATTATTAAAAAATACACAATTTATTAATAATTCATAGATGAAATAAAATTATGAAAATTTTATTACTTTCTTCATTTCCGCTTGTCAGCAGATGTAACATCACTACAGTCTTACAGAAAACAACTTAAATAATAAGATTTTTTTATTAAATTATTATTTTTTAAAAAAAATTGATTTTCTTCATAAGAATACGGAAATTGAACAAGTTTATCATTTAAAATACACAGACAAAAAAAATTAAGTGTTAGAATTAATCAACAATGTCTAAATCTCATTATTATTAATTAAAAAAAAATTGCCTTGTGGATAAAAACATTTAACCCACATACACATACTCAAAAGCAAATAATCAATAAGACAAGAAATTATTAATTTACTATTATTAAATACTACACCTAAAAATTCAATAATGGATGTTTTAAATTAACTGATTAATCTCAATACTATCTAGTCTATGGAATGCATATACTTGAAGAAACATTTTCTTCTTATAAATATCAATTCCATAATAAAATGGTTCTTAATCTTTTTGAAATTACAGAATACTTTAGATTAAAATAATTTACAGAATATCAAAATCGATACCGGAATTTATATATTTTGATATCACAAGAGTTCAGGCCAGTGTCTAAGTCAGAAACTAACTTTAATTTGTAATCTATGACAAATTCAGTTGTTCAAGATAATCCTTATTCATGGATGTACTATCTGGAATTGCATTATACTTAAGTTATAGATATTATATTTATAAACTATTACTTCCTATTTCATCATCATCATTATATATCCTATACTTATACATTCATGATTAGAACAAAAACCACTGAGTTTTGAATTTAATAAAAATTAAATAAAGTTAAGATCTGACAATTTATCTATGTAGCATACATAAAAATTCAGGTATCACTCACTGGAAGTGGATAAGTAATTTAATTTTTGCTAGTAATTTAATTGTGAATTAGTGTACTTAAAAATATATATAACTGGATAAGCAATTGATGAACTCAAATGACCTATATATATATATACACACACAAATATTAAATTAAACATAGCTATATACGGTATATATCGGCCAATATTTGTATTGATGTACACATTTATGTAACCTTACTGAATTTCTAACACTAAAATAAAAATAAAATTTATTCCAATATTTTCTTTCCTAAAGCTATTAGAGATTGTCTTTTCACATCATCAGAGAAATCATTTAAAACAAAATATTTATATAGAAAAATATTTTTAAAAACTACTAACTAAACTCAGATATATATAAAAAAAAATACTAAAATAATTCCTTAATACTTACAGAAATACAATATTATCTTTGAGGGATATATATACAAACTACAATTGTAATTGATTGGACTTCTTGTTTTTCTGTGATATTTTATTGATTAAATTATATTTCATCTATGCTATATCTTAGATATTAAATCATTTCATTCTAGTAATAATAAATAAAATATAAAATCATATAATATTAAATACTAACAAAATAAATTATATTAAAAACATCTCATAACTATGATTTCATCTATAAATAGACCTCATAATTCATTTCCAAAAACAGCCATGTTTAATATTAAAGGAAGTTTTCATAGGATTGACTGAGGCAGCAATTTTATAAAAACTTCCTTTGATATTTAAAGGTGGATGTTTTTTGAAATAAATGATGGGATGATTATTTCTATATGTGTGTGTGTGCATCTTGTATTCTAATTGATTTTCACTTGAGATTTATTTGTAAATAGATAAAATCACGGCCATGAGAGATTTTTAGTATAGATGTTATTTTGTAGTATTTAATGTTATATATATTTTTTATTTTATCTTAGTTTTATATATTACATTAATAATAAATAAAATTTCTCAATAATTCTCCTCAAGTATCAGACATGTTTATATCACAGTTTTGTACATTTTAAATCTCTCTCTTTTTTTTAATATATATGTTAAAGCATTGACCGGGAAGCGAACCTGGGTCAGCTGCTTGGAAGGCAACTATGCTAACCTCTAGGCCACCAACGCTTGACTACATTTTAAATCTTCAACCAGTAATGTTTCTAATCATGCTTAGTTTTCTTTTTTTTCTTGCATATTCTTTTTTCTTGCTCCAAGGTTTTGCAAATTAATAAATTAATTTAGGATTTAGAGGTTCTAAAAATTTAGACTATTTCTAATTTGGTCTACATATTACTCTGAAAAAAAAAAAAGATTTCGTCATTTAAGGGTTTCTGCAGACATTCAATTAATTTCTCCATTTTAATGATATTGACTCCTATATGCTCAGACTGGATGTGGCAATGCACAAACAAGTGTCAATCCACACATCTCAATACTAGTTGGATCATTACATATGTAAACAATAAGTTTAAACATTTCTACTTTCCCTTCTTAAAGTTTCAGTTTACTCTAGTTATAACACATGCTATTTTGAATTTCCAGTAGCTATAAATCTCTTCTTCTACTTCACTATTCCTGATTTTTAAATAATTAAGAATCTAAGTGAAGTGAATTTGGTTAGCCATTGCTCTTATACCTGATTAGTAGCACTCTTTATTTATACTTTTTCTGGTAACAATATAAAACAAAACACCCTTGCTTATTCAAATCTCATTTTTCAAGTTATACTGTAATCAGGTAATCTGTTAACTACATTACTATTTTCCATAATAAAAATTATTTTAGTCAAATTTCAAAAACATATTTTGATCTTTTATTACAAATTTATTTTATTACTCATGAAACATAATTATTTGCATATTTTTCAAGACATAATTAAAAATTATTAATGCCTATTTTTGCTAATGCTGCATTAAAAAAAAATCTCAATGTTAATAAAATATTTTTGGGATTTAACATAAACCCTGGAATATTAGGAATAACCAAATTAACTCTTTGGATAAATTTAATAAGTCAGACAGGGTATCCAGCCATAAACCATCATTGCCATCAAACTTGTCCAAGTATATAGGGAATTGCCACCAAACCTGTCTAAGTACAGAGAAGATCCATTATGAATATTAATTATTTATTTATAATATAACTACCTTATTACATATTAAAAATCCATCTCTAAAATGAGAAATATCTCTCCGTAACTTCTTGGATGTTAACTCCTCCATTCATACAATAATAGCACATAAAAAGAAATCACGGTAATGCATCACAGGGTATGTGAATAGCAATACTTAGCCAGGTTTGAAATGAGAGACAAAAATGAATAACTAGATTTAAAAAAATATGAATATAGTTTTTAAAAAATTATTTACACATTTACAGTATTTACATTCCTTATGTGATTTTTAGGAATGAATCCAAGGCATAATATATACATTGATATATAAAGATTTAGGTAGATATGTATTCAAATCAAAGAAAATTCATTTAGTTAGATTGAATTCAACTTATGAGCTCTGATACATCCAATATAAAACAATCATATAATTATTATTATTCAATTACAACTTTAATAATACAAATGAAGATTGATAAAAATATAAATCAATCAATAAACAGACATATACAAGTTATAATAAATACTAAAAGCTAATCATTGGATAAGAAATTAATTATAAATTCTATTTGCTCTAGAGTTAAAAAAAATTATGTTAATAAAAAAAAATTATAATACATATATAAGTACGAAAAATGATAAATTTATTCAGGGAAAATTATTATTATCATCATCATCATTTATTAATCATTATTATTATTTGTAAAGGCCTTTTATTATAAATAAAAAATGATCTTAAAAAGACCACCACCTAGGCTAACATCGGTAGCATCAATAGATAATAAGAGCTGCATTAAAGTTGGACTTTCTATAATTATGAGGAAGGAGTGAAGAAGGGCTAAATATTGAAGGTAAGACTTAAATATATTGGTCTTTGTTAAAATGGAGAAAAAAGTTAACTTTTCCTCAAAAAATTCTGAAGTTTTAAAAAAATGTACAGTATCAAATATGACAATGGATAATGATATCGTTTCCAAAGTAGAAAAACCCAATTTGTCAAAGAACTCAGTAGTTAAACCTAAAAAAAATGAAAGCAATTAATAATAATTCTGGAAGTAATGTTTTTGAACACTATAAAGTGAAATCTAATGGTAACTCTTTTAATTTCTCTCCAAAAACAGACTGTTTTGATAAGATCTCCATTTCTAATATAGCAGATTCTCATAATAACATTTCTACTGTTGTCCCAGGCCCTACAGTGAATTAAGCAGAGGTTGTACCATCTAATGTATCAAAGAACTTAGTGATTAAACCGAAAAAAATGAAAGCAATTAATAATAATTCTAGTAATAACAATCTTGAACACTCTAAAGTAAAGTCAGATGATAACTCTTTAATTCATCTCCCAAAACAGACGATTTTTATAAGTTCTCCATTTCTAACATAGAAGATTCTCACAATAATGTTTCTACTGTTGCCTAGAGCACTCTAATGAATTTAGCAGAAGTTGTAACTTCTGCTAAAAATCAGCTAAATTTTGAACTAATGAGTTGACTGACAATTGGATTATAATTCAGAAATTATTGATGGTGACAATCATCTCTTGGTTGGAAAATTTAATGAATTAATAAACATTACTGACAAAGTTGGCCACAACCTCCCAAAGCAAACATTTATAGAAAACGAGGCCAATTCACCTATAAATGTAAACTCCTTAGATAACCACAATAATAGATCAACAGATTGTCCTATCTATAATGACAGTGAAAGTCAAAACTCTATTTTGCTTGTTTCAGACATCTAGATAGACTGTGCTGACGATTTACCAAAGAAAATTCTTAATAGATAATTTGATAAAAAATATTGTAACTCAGCAATAGATTGCCAAAAAAATTTTAAATAGTGATTCAAAAAATTATTGGCCTTCCCCCTCTGATCAGTGATTCTAATATCTCAAAAGGGAGGAAAAATAAAAAAGAGTGTTGCTAATCGAAATAGAGATTCTTATAATTTCAAGATTTAAAAAAATCAGACCGTAGAAACAACCTATGTTTAATACCCAGATGATTTAAAGTAATCATACTAAAGATACCGGTGATGGTGTGCTACATGACTCTTATACAGGATCCAAATTAAGTGATGAGATCGACAAGTTTGCTCCAAAGCAGAATATCTCGACTAAATGGAAAACTAATTTGAGGCAGAAATTTTCCTGTGATTAATAGTCAATTGGACAAACTTCCTATCAAAAACCAGCTATATCAAATGTACTTCAATGCAAAGTATCGTATGCCTAGAAAATCAAAGCCAGGATAGTCAAATTCAACTATTGACAGGCCTCCTGTAACCTATTCTTCAACCTTATATGAAGAAATTTATGACTCAGATGATCAAACAGTTGAGATCATTCTCGACAATAGAAGGGCCCAGACTCCCTTAGTATTAATAAATGTCCTATGGCCAACATGCCTTCACAGGAAGAGTATAAAGAAATTAATGATAAGTTCAACCATTCGGTCCCTCAACTTCTCAAATCTTTTTAAAAAAATTTCAGAACCCACTCACATTAATCATATTAATGACCTCTAATGATACTAAACGCATGAAATTTCCTGATTTATTTACTTTATAACACCTTGAAACTTAATGACCATGGGAAGCTTATTACCATTACCACTATGCAAATAAACACTATTTGATCCTTGAATTTTCCTCCACTATATTTAAAACTATTTTCAAAAACAACTATAGGAGGATTGGTGACTTTTGGCTTTGCCAGATTGATCTAGATATTAAAAAATGAATAAATACCATTAGGAACTGTTTTCCAAGGTTTGAAGCTGAAAACCTGCAATTCCTGTTATATAACTATGAAAAGATCTCTAAATTTAAATATCTGTATGAAAAAAGCATGCTTTTCAAAAACAACTATAGGAGGATTGGTGACTTTTGGCTTTGCCAGATTGATATAGAGATTTAAAAATGAGCTAAAGGTACCATTATAAACTGTTTTCCAGGGTTTGAAACTGAAAACCTGCAATCCCTGTTATACAATTACAAAAAGATCTTTAAATTTAAATATCTGTATGAAAAAAGCACGGGTTCTCACATTTTGTCGAATATGGCCACATTCAACATAGATCTCTGCAAAAACATAACTGTTGTACACATTCCCTCCTTTTTTGAAGTGGACAGGTCTTCTCTTGTAGTGGGGTTTCAAGAAGTTTCCTGGACAAGAGACTACAAAAGATGGGCATTGGGTGCTAAGCAAAAACTTATGACATCTATGTCTATTGCTGAAGGTGGAGTCAACTATGTTGGTTCCCCGATACTAATTGATCATTTTATAAATTTTTTTTCATGAAAAATTTCAAACTGCACCAGTACTTAACTTTAGAATTGCTTACAGTAATTGACCTTATAAAATTTCATAATATTACCCATCAACAGATACTTTCTAAATTTAAAATTTCCTTCCCAGAAAAAACTCACCCTGGGCCCCATGGCCTCTCTAGATTTCTCTTGCTATACTTAGCCAACTTTACTGTTCCAATTATCAGCAGTCTTCTGGATACCTTGGCCACCAGTTTCTTGGACATTCCTGGCTTATACCTGATTTCATTGGTGTCCTTAATAAAGAAGAGGAGCAGCCCTTCTATTTATCTCTAACATCAGGCCTAGCTCTATGACCCCTCTATGAATTAAGGTCATAGAGGGGCTAATGAGGACAAGATTCAGAAAGATATCCTCTACCCAATTTACAAAAAAATAACTCATCTGGGGATGTACCGAGCCTATTTAAATCAACTATATAAGAATGGAGAGGAAATTCGGACCCACTGCAGTTCAATTGGACATCATGACAGAATTTGACTCTGTAAGGATTGACAAACTACTAAATATTTTTTAAGTGAGTATGGACTTCCTAAAAGATATCTAATCATGTTAGAGAACCTCCTGAACAATAGGAAGATACTGGTTACACTCAATGGTTGGATAGCCCTGGGTTTTAGACCTTCCATCTCTATTTCTCAAGGCTCTCCATTAAGTGCCCTATTGTTCATAGCATACATCAATCAGTTACTTAAAAAGATTGAGACAAGGCTCCCTAGGGTTTTTGTGCCGGTACTTGGCCACAAAATTAAGCTTCTCTCATTAATGGATGACGTCGGTGCTTGGCCATGAAATCAAGCTTCTCTCATTGAGGGACAACATTGTCATAATTCTTCCTTGCCTCAAATTCTTACCAGTGCTGAAAGAGATTTTAATCCAATTTTCAATGGATTCCAAATTATTCCTCAACCCTCAAAAGTTGTCTGCATGGAGAATTTTATCAGGAAAGTGAGTTCCATCTTGGTTTACTGCAAGGTTCATCCCTTTTTAGTCTTCTCTTTTTACCTACCCCTATGTGATGTGGGAATCATTGCAAGATGACCTTCTAGTCACTTCTAAGAAAAATATTGATGCATTAAAAGGGGCATCTATTTGTGACAAGGTGATGCTTCTTAACTCTCTCGTTTTTTCATGAATAGATTATTACCTCCCTATCTAAAAACCTTCAAAAAAGTTCATTTCACAAATTAATATTTTATGCTCCAGCCTGCTCTGGATGAAAAAAGTGGTTGCTATTAGCATGCAAAAGATGCAAAATCACAAAGCATTCAATGGTTTGGGCTTGCATGGTATATAGTAACACAAATGTTGAGGGTATCCATACTTTTAAAATCAAGTTATTGGGTCTTGCCTCAGTATAAGAGATTGCTCCTATGGAACAAACTTCCCCCATATAATTGCAAATCCTGGTTAAAGAAATTATTTAACCTTTCTGTTCAATATATCAATGTATCCTCCCATGATTTTGATAAGAAACTTATATATTGGGAGGTATTTAAATTAATAAATCCTCATTTGGCTTTCCCCCCTAGTATTCTTGGTCTGTCTAATGAAAAACTAATAACAAAATTAATAAGATTGGTATCTTGTACCCAAATTCATTGACTTCCATCTTAAAAACAAACCTGAACTCTGCCAAACAATGACTTTTTAACACCTACAAGAGGGTTTTGTAAAATTGAGCCTACATGCTCCACATGTAAGCAGAACCTGGAGACCCTGCCTCTTGGTTTTGAAGGAATGTAGAGGAATAAATGATGTGACTAAATCTATTAAACACTTTTAAGCTTAACTGGTCCCAGCATTTCAATATGGCCAGTTGCATTGCATTGGATAGATTCCAGATCAGAAGAGCCATCTTCGTAAATCATTCTATATAGCTTCTTACATGATGCCTGGTCCTGGATTCATCACCCTGTAATCCAGGGCAGTTCATGAAAAAATCCCTGTGCCTCATTAAGAGGAGAAACCAATTGTTAACGCCGGTTGAGATCTTCAATTCTACCGATGTCACATACTGATGAACTTATCTGATCTCTACAACCCCTCACATAATGTTCCTAAACTTGGTTCTGGTTTTTGACAGCTAGGAAGATGCATCTTTATCATCAAAGAAGACAATTGTACATTATCATTTAATTTCATAAATGTAATATTATAGTTTTTTTCTTTCCTTTCTACTATATATATATATCAGCAACAATCATGTAACTGTCAATGATTTTTAATAATGTAACTGTCAATGATTATTTTTTTTGTTTTGTAAACTAATAAATAAATAAATCTCATAAAAAAATTGATCTTATCATATCATCAGAATACTTATTTTACTCATTAATCAATTAAAAATAAGTTTGAACTCTTTTAAAAACAACACTGATTTATAGAACAATCACTATTGGGAAACTTCATTGGGTCTATTTATTATATTTTCTTTGATTTCTTCTTCAGATAGAATGATGGTATGACCAGATTATGCATTCATCATGGATAGACTGATATAAAAATCATGTGAAAGACAATAGTTGCCAGACTGATACACTTTAAAAATTGACATCTGTAGAAGGCAATATAGTTCCAGGTTTAATCGATCAGTGTACTAATAAAATTTTTCACTCTAGCACAGTAAGTTTTCAGCTATTGCATGGCTTTCTATTTTTAGTTATAGATAATAATTTGCAAATTATCTGCTTCTTAAATAACTGAAAATGCCATTCTAATCAGTTTAACTTTCTGTAATGCTGTATACAAAAGTTCTTGACTATAAAGATGTTGCAACTTTCTTAAAACAAGAAAACTCTCTAAAAACAAAAACTAAAAAGTACTGATGTTTTATCGCAATTTTTTTTTAGACATAGTATTTAAGATTATATACAAAAAATCTGGAATATTTTTATCTATTGTTACAAATTAGATTTAATTAATTTAAAAAATATGTAGAATGAAAGAAAGATACAACTTCTGTAAATAAAAAATAATTTAATTCCGAGAAGGGTACTTTTGCTCACATTATTTCATTCTTTCTCTTTTATATATCCAGTTTAATGTGTAGCCAGAAAATATGTATGGTCAGAAATTATTTATTTCTAAAACAAGTCTGAACTAATAAAGTATATTAATACAGCATATTAATAACTTAAGTGTATATTCAGCAAGAATTATGTATGTGCTTATTGATTACAAAAGTATAAGAATTATATATGCGCTTATTTATTACAAAAATAAATCATTTAAGAATTATATATGCGCTTATTGATTACAAAAATAAATCATTTAATAATAGTGACTATTATAACTATATTTTATGCATTCATATAAAGCACCCAAAATCAGTTTTGTACAAAAAAAGATTCAGGGTAATTCCGATGTGTAATTAGTAATATTTAAGACTTCGGCACAGCTAATCAAAAAAGTTCCTTTGAACAGATACTGTAAAACTTGACAAAGCTCACAATTTAGAAAGGTTATTTACATAGCATCCAACAGTTTATCTCAAAATAAGATTTTTAGAGAAATCTTTCGCTAATTCATACATAACTTATCTTTAAATGAATTGTGCTATTAAAACTCTAAAAAAAAATTATGGTACTATTATCATTATACAGTATACTATTGAAAATATTTTTGTTTTGATGAAAAATATATTTGTTAATCAACAATATTCACTCTTCTTTAATACTACACTTTAAAAATATTATCAATGTAATCATTCTTTCTTTGAAAATTCAATTGAAGATGACATCAGTTTGTCTGCATATTACTCAAGTTATCAATTATATTACATTTATTATCTCCAAATAATCTATAACATTATAAATTATTAAAAAAAAAATGACTGTGGTTACATACACTTATTAACTCACACATAAATAGTTACAATCAGAATGGCTGAAGAGTTGGAGAGTGGAGAAGATTGAAGCCTGTCCATCAAAGTTTTGAAGATTTGGTATCTTAACATAAACTGAGCACTGATGATATATATATATTTCACACAATATCAGTCCAAAATTAATAGACAAGCAGCAAATGTTAAGATTAGTGAATTGTGGAAATGATAAAATTGATGAATTGTGGGGGAAATGTTTATATGATGTATTGTTGTAATGTTATTTTTGAATTTTGAATATTTGATGACTACTGAGCAGTTGAAAGTACTTCTGAATAAAGTATATTTAAAATATTTATTTACTGTATTTTGGATTGATATTGCATGAAATAAATTATATTTTTATAATAACTTTTAATACAGATATATTGCTTAATATATATATATATACATATATGAGTGTGTGTGGGGGGGGGGATAATGATCTGACACAACAGATGAGTGTTGGTTCAGCATGAAATACATATATTGAAGATCATTTATTTTTTTCACATGTATGTGGTCATGTGTATCAGTTGTATAGTGTGAACAACTGAGGGATTTTGAATATCTGGTTCAAATCACTGGATTCTAAAAGATTTAAAAGACCTAGAAAAATACCACATGTGAGATGGATGGATGAAATAGCAAAGTGTGTTGGAGTGATAGAAGATGGATTGAAACCTGGAGAGATCATTCTACAGTGGACTAACAATGGGTAAAAATGATATGATAATCACATATACTTTAACATGTAAACAATACTATCTGAATGAGACCAATTCAGTTGAAATGCATCAAAGGGTTGTTTGCATTTTAAGGATGATCTTCTCTGTTTATTTACCAAAATAAAAGCATGAAGTAATTTTTAACTTCACAATATTGAGGTTTTATAAGCTCTCTTCTTCAATAATGTTAATTTTATATAAGCAAGAAAAAAAAACAGTACCTGCTATCTAATATTTTCTAGATGTCTGCTGAGATTTTTAGCCTAATTTCAATAGTCATTCAATTATCCTCTAATATTTTCCTATTTTTCATTTCGATTGTATTTCTTCTTAATTGATTTTTAATGTTTGTTCTAACTTTACTACTAATTTATTTGTTTGTTTTTCAATTAGTTTGCTTGCTTACACAATTATGGAATTTATAATAACAACCCAACCATTGCTTTCATATTTATTATTGCTTATTTTTAATGTTGTGATTAGACTAAATTTTTGTTTTATTTTCAATATTAAGACATTTTTGAATATTATTAATTTCATTAAAGCTTTTATTATTATTTATATCTTACAACACTCACAAATAAACTACCTTTAATATCTATTTATAATTATAGATAATATCTTATGCTGCTTTTAAAATAACTTTAAATTTGATCTTCTATTTAATTATCCAATTTTAATATTTATATATTTTTTCTACATTAGTGTTCCAAATTATAACATCAAACACATTTTATCAGCAGCTAAAGTTTTAGTTCTTGCAATTTAATAATAAAATTTATGGATATTATAATTTTTGCAAGAAACAAAAAAGTTGCCAATTATTGAATCTTTATTTTTCTATATATATGAATATATTTCCTGTGGTTTAAAGTTTACATCTGTTTCAAAAATAAATACTGACATCAAAAATTGATATTTTTCATGAGAACTTTTAATTAGAGTTAAATGATTTGTGTAACTTAGGAAAAATCTTACTAACAAATTGAATAATTGTAAAAACTATCACAATTACATCTATAGTTATCAAAATACATCAAAAACTTCATCTATAGTTCTACACTTGCTCCCAGTTGTAGCCAAAGTTATCAAAATACATCAAAAACTACATCTATAGTTCTACACTTGCTCCCAGTTGTAGCCAAAGCATAATTTCTGTTAACACTTAATAATTTACAACATTGATGATAATTGTTGTTTATTACAGTCAGAAAATATTTATACATAAATATATGATAACAATTATTTATGTTTACATACAAGTATTTACACATGTCAGAAATGTACACCCCCCACATGCAAATCACTCTAGGGCAATCCACATGTGCATTCCACATTTCTGATGGCACAGAATAATAACTTTTTCTTTTATAATCTGCTCAAGTCAGGAAGAAACAAGTAATTCTTAACTATTTTACCTAAGTTATTGACTGCAAATAAAGATTACAAATTGCCAAAAAATAATTAGACAACATTATTTATTCATGTATATACAGCACAAAATATACACTGGTGTAACTTTAGTTAATTAATTTATACCTTAATTCATGGTGAATAAAGCTTTCTAATTTTATTATTATTTTTAATTAACTTACACAGATATAGTATAAAGCTTTGAAACAAATGATTGACAATTATTAATTTAGAATATTATTCACATTAATTATTTGAATGGATTTCAATCTACTGCATAGACACCTAACTATTCTCATAATACTGTACATAGGCTAACTGATCCTATTTAATGATGATAAAGCAAGCTTATAAACTAAGAATGATCTTACTAAACGAATGTTGAAATCAATTCCAGACTATGACATTAGTACACAATAAATAATAATTGTAAAATATAAGGATTCACATCTATATTACAAAAGTTATCTAAGAACACATACATAGAAAGATTATATGCCTACAGTAGGAATTAAAATTTCTACTGCACACTTAACATACAATGATTGGCAGTCACATACTTATCACTACACAACATTTATAAAAAAAAAAATGGATATCATGTGGTAGGAACTGATCATCTACCACATATCACTGTTTAAATAAGGTAATGATTGTAAGGAATCAGCAGTCACAAATGTTACAATCATCTAACACTAACGCATTAGATAAGAATGAATTTCGGATGCAACAAGTATAACCTAAACTTATGGATTGACAGACAGCTACCCATTATTATCTCTAATATTCCCCCTCAAAATATAAAAATAGTTAGCTCAAACTGATATCTATTTAACATAACCTTAATCTAGCTTGTCTATGCAGTATGATTGCCCTCCACTCATAAATTATAGATTTACTGAGTTAATATATTATTATTAAATAAATAAAGTGGTTATAACTGATGTACATACCAACATTTAATAGCATGGCAAGAGATTGTGATTATAAGCTAGTTGTGTCTTATAAATTATTTTTTATATGTTTATCACTGACTAAATAATGGCATGATAAATAAACCAAACTACCATCTTGCTCGTAAACAGACAAATTGCATAACTATTCATTAACTTATTTCATTACAACAGAGACAATAATTAACTAAATACAAGTTTATACATATTCTTTCGGTTGTCATGGTTCACATTCAGTAATCAGGTATTGGAGGAGTTGATTCTTTATCATAGCTATGATGGAAGATTTTAAATAACAGATTGGATTTAATTAGAAGAATTTGACAGTGATTTCCTCTTGGTTTAATAGCTCATTCTTCTGGTAGCATTGGACATTGAACTTTTACTTATCTCAAGTGGATTCATAATTGACATGTTTTGTTAGTTTTTTCTGTTGTTGATAGCTTTCTTCTCAGGACTGAGTGATGGAATTTTCAGTCTGCCCTTTGCCAGCTTGACAGAGCGAGGTAAATAATGGTTTCTCTACTCTTGCATGGTAGATGTGGCTGGAGCTAATAGATTAATTATTCAAATTGTAGAATAACAACATATGACAAATCCTGGAAGCAGGCAAGAATTAATTTAAGCAGAATAATTATAAACAAAATCATAAAATAAATTAAATCTTAAGCACTTTCAAATTATAAGACAATTAATTTTTCAGAATTCTTTTTAGCATTATTTATATGATTTGGACCTGCCTTATCAGTAAAATATGCATCCATCTCTTGTTGTTCTGAGCAGTTGATTTATTGACTATAGATAACTCATTACTTTCGCTGAGGTCTGAGGCAGGAATAACAGCCTTTTTAATTAAATTATTTTAATTACTTATCTCCTTAAATTTAATCTAGTAATCTGTTTACAAGAATTTTAATTACTTTTTCTAGAGTCATTTCCACCTTTTTGCTTTTAAACTATTTTTAGCTAAAATTTAGAATCTATCATCTTCTTCTTTTTACAAACTTTAGAAAATATTTTGTTTTTAACACAAATTAACTTTATAATTAATTATCCCATATACATTTATCTGTGCCTTTATAATAGATATTTAGTTTTTATTTATAAAAATTTATCAAAACTTTTAAATTTAAATTTTGTTTGTAATTTTTAACATTCGATCATAAAATATATATGTGTGTGCATATATATAGTTTCAATGTGTATGTAGATAAAGATACACCAAATAAATTTTTTTTAAAAAATGGGGGGGAAATAAACAATGTAACAAATAATTTTAATAAAAATATTTATAAAATATTACTAAAAGCAGTAATAATTGTAATTTGATAAGATATTGTATATAAATATTAATAAAACTATCTTATAACTACTTTTAAAAAAAAGTTTATTAACTGACATATAAAAGAGTAGTTTCAATTTACTTTACCTGTGACAAAACATGAGATCACCAACATCACACTTATTCAAATACAAGAATAAATCAGAATCCAAATGTTCTAATAACTTCCTAAGTAAATCTAAATAAAAATATAAAAAATACTATTAGTTACAGCATATAATAAAACAATAATTATTAATAATAAAATTAAGACATTAAATATTTTATATTTAAATTTTTACAATTTTGTTTAAAATCAATGAATTGTCATCCAATTGTTAACATATTTAGAATTTTTTTTATTAATGGGTAGTTATAAACTGCATTTTCACTAGTTTAGTTTTTTTAATAAGATTAATCCATATCATCATCATTATTGTCAACCATTATCAATCCACTGCAGGATAATGGTCTCTCCAAGTTCAATCCATTTTCTCTGATCACTTGCCTTCTCCACATCACCCCCATACACTTTCTTATTTCATCCAATCATCTCATATGTGATCTCTTTCTGGGTATTTTACAATATTTTGGAATCAGTTTAAGATTTCAACTGTCCATCTGTTATTATTTCTTTTAGAAATAAGTCCAGCCCAACTCCAGTTTTTTAATTAGTTCAATCATGTCATTAATACCTGTTTGCTATCTTACTCATGTATTTCATTTTTGATCTCTTCTTGTTACTCCTAACAGGTATCTCTCCTTTTTCTGAAGTTGCTTAGATCCACAAGTAAGAACTTGTAAAACTCATTTATTAAAAACCTTCCTTTTCAAAAACATAGACACATTTCCTTTTAATATTAAGTTATTTAGACCAAAAGCACTCCATCCAAGTTTAATTCTATGATTAATTTCATTCATTGTAATTTCAGTCTGTAGTAATAATCTGACCATATTTGCTACATCTTAATGATGTTCTTACATCAAATTCTAAGTAATAGTAATTCACACATAAGATATCATTTCCAAAAAAAATTAACAAAAGTTTCTACTGCAACAAGTTTTTTGTATTTAGAAGTCATTTTAATGATGTTTTAGATATTTACTCTTTCTGCATTATTTCTGTGCATAATAAAATGATATTGTACTTTTTTTCAACTTTTATTTTACAAACTTTATTCATTTGATGTACACATTATTTTTGATAGCTTATTATTAACAAACACTATACAGGAATCTGCATACATCCATTCAGAAATTAAATTCATTATTGTCTTTATTAAATTATTTAATTCATTTATTACTAAATTTGGCAGTTACAAACTATGTTCTTCATAAATTGAGTTTGTCCACAACTATACAAGACATAAGTTGCTTAATTTTGTTTCTGAAGCAGTTAAATTCAACAATCAAATGTGATCTTGAATCTGTTGATAGGACTTCAATAATATCTAGGAAGATCAAATGCTAGATTTTTTTATTATTAATCTGGAAAAAAAAATTGCCTTGAGCTATATAAAAATTCCATTGATTAAATCATACTACAATTCTTTGATTGTTTAAAAAAATCTTAATTAAACATCCAGAAAAATCTGGGCTTAAGGCATCTTAAGTTAGTGCTAGTTCTGATCCACTTCGTAATTTTTTTTATATATTTTCTGTGAGATAATTTCTCTTTTGATATTTGATGAAATAATATATGAAAGGATAAAATGCCACTGCAAAGAAGAGAACTTTAATGTACCAATAATATTTTTCATGGTAATATGTAACTGTGCATTCAGAAATTTAATGTAATTTTTTCCCAAACAGAAGCACACTATAAACTAGTATAATATGATAGTAATCAAGAAGTTGTCCTTAAAGTGTGATTGTTCCTACAAATTATTTTAAATCTAATCTTCAATAAATGAGAAAAATGAATTGTGTTTCAGTTGTAGAAAATGATAATCAGATTGTATTTCCCTGTTGTTTAGATAAAAAGTTAAGCATATAAATTTTGTGGAATGAGAAAAAATATCTGTCATTCAAAAAAAATAACAATAATAACTTTTGATATTATTATTAAAGGTAAAAAGAATCTTTTTTGTGTGAAATCAAAATAATGTCATCATGGCATAAATGACTTTTCTGAATTCTGTTTCTGGAAGATCAACAATGAATATATGAGACTATAGAAGACCATTCTATAAAATTTTGTATTTTCTAAGAGTATCATTTAATGTCATTTGAATTTTTCTATTAGATAGGATTTTGTTAAATAAATTAATAATTTTCCTACAAATAAAGCTTCTATAAACTTTTAGCCCACTTTGCTTACCATAAACATAAACTTAATATCCAGGGCCGGCGCTGGGTACTAGGCGCCCGCATGCAAATTTGATTTTGGCGCCCCTGTCAATATGTATGTTTACTAAGGTGACCCGACCATGTCCCGTGGCATTTTAAAAAAGTCATGATTTTTAGAAAGAATGCACGATGTAATGCTATTTTTGATATCAAAAATAGCATAAAATTGATTGTTAAATTATATATTATTTCATACAAACGGTTTGTATGAAATAATATATAATTTAACACGGCAAATTTAGATGTTAGAAAAATTTGCAGAAATTTTAAAAATAATGTGTTTGTTAAAAATAGACAGAGTGATTCAAATATATATATATATAATAAATTTAAAAAAAATAATGTTTGAGATTAAAATATTTAAATGTTTAAAATAATTTTCGAAAAACATTTACATATTTTAATCTCAAATATTTTTTTTTTTTTAAATTTCATATTTATTATTTGCGTCACTGTCTGTTTTTAACAAACCCATTATTTTTAAAATTTTTGCTAATTTTTCTAACCTCTAAATTTATGCAAATATTAGCAAATTTAATAATAAATTTACAATTTATAAATGAAATAATTTTAAAAAAAGATAATATTACAAACATACATATTTACTTTATTATTATTAATGTACGCTATATCTATATAAACGCTCCATATAAACCAAATTTTTAATCAGCCCCCCCCCCCCGGTCAATGGTGTCCCGTTTTACCAATGTTAAAATCTGGTCACTTTAATGTATACCACCTACATGTTATAAATATTAGTGTACAAAATCTTTCTAAGGGAAACAAACAAGGCAATGTAAATAAATAATTTTTAATATTAAAAAAAAAGAAAATACAGTTAAAAAAAGTAAATGCATTACAAAACATGTTATAATTATAATAATTTTATACTCCTTGACTTCATATTAATAAACCTTGATATGATTGTATTTATTTCCAGTTCTGCACAAATATCATTTTCAATAGCAATTAATGCCAAATTAACAAGCCGTTTTTGTGACATAGTTGTTCTCAAGTAAGTTTTAATTAATTTTAACTTAGAAAAAGAGCGTTCACCGCTTGCACCACTAACAGGTAATGTTAATAATATTCTTAAAGCTATTGATAAGTTTGGCATAGATAAATTATTAGAAACTATAAAATTAAGTGTTTCGAAAGGGTTTTGAGAATTTAAAAAATCCTTTTGAAAAATATCTCGAAAAGCACATAATTCGTCGAATAAATCTGTAGCATTAATATCTTTACTGTTATCAAATTTCAAAATATTTTCTAAATCTTTGCATTTTGCTTGTAACTCGCTCTTATTAATTTCTGATATTTTATATAGAAAATTGAAATTATTATAACATGCTTCGAGGAGTTCAAAGCGTTCTGTTAAAGAATTAATCGCTACATCTAAAAGTGTAAAAAACATGTTTATTTTAAATTTTTCTTCAGGTATTTGAGGTGTTTCGTCCTGATGCTCGTAATCAAATTGACGAGTTTTTTTCCGTTGTCGAACTTCTTTGGCAGTTTTAAATTCTTTCTCTCCATCAACCTCTTCGCTAAGTTCATCTGCAATTTTGAGAATGTTTTTGAAATTTGAATCTGATCGATATTCTCGTAAAAATTTATTTAGATTTGCGATCGATTCTAAAGCAAGTGAAGCATTCATATTTACATTTTGGAGCATTTTACTGACAGGATTTATTCTATTTAATATATCATGCCAAATTATTAAAGAACAAATAAATTTGTAATCCTTAAGGTTAGTGCAGAGTGATTGAGCTTCATGTTGAATTTCTCTATTAAAAGATTCGTTGTTCATTATTTCATAGAGTGCATCATAAATTTCACCCAGCTGATACCGTAGAGGCCGGATTGCATCAATTCTGCTTTCCCATCGTGTTTCTGATGGTTGTTTTAGAGTTAAAGTTTTAATAAATTTTAAAAGGATTGACCACCGTTTATAAGATGATGAAAAAAAATTGTATATTTTTTGAACAATTGCAAAAAAACCAATTGTATCTACATTGACTTTGGCGGCATCGTTTATGATTAAGTTTAAAGAATGAGCAGCACATGGTACGTAAAATGCACGAGGGTTTTTGGTTAAAATCAAATTTTGAAGTCCAGCCTTTTAGCCTTTCATGTTGGCCCCATTATCATACCCTTGACCACGCATGTCTTCAATGGGAATCTTCCATTTTTCCAGTTGTTCAATTATTGTTGTACATAAACCTCGTCCAGTGGAATCTGTTATATCTATGAAACCTAAAAAGTTTTCTCTAATTTTAACCGTTCCATTATTACAAAAAACGAAGCGAATAATTATGGTCATTTGTTCAGTTTTACTTGCATCTGGTATACAATCTAAAATAATAGAATAATATTTGGATTTCTTTATCGATAATAAAATTGTTTCCCTAATTGCTGTACTTAAAATTTCCAATAATTCATTTTGGCTATCTTTGCTCAAATAATGTACTCTATTGTTTTGATCTAGGGCCCTCTCAACATGATTTTCCATAACGGGATCAAACTTCGCAAATAATTCAATTAATTTTAAAAAATTTCCGTTATTTTTTTCGTATAATTTATCAAATGATCCGCGAAATGCTAAATTTTGACTACCAAGGAATTTGATAATTTCAATCAGCCATTCCAAAACACTCCTCCAATGTTTCTTTTCCATTTCATATAAATTTTGAGATTGACAATCAATAGTAATTTTGTTTTTTAATCTTTTCTCAAGTTCATTCCAATTCAATAAACTTTTCATGTGAGCCATACTAGTTTCATGTCTGTGTAAAGTTGTACTTAAATTTCTCCAATTATTGTATCCTTCTATGAGGCTAGATTCAGTAGATCCAAAAACTTTGCAACAAAAGCAAAACACAGAGTTCAAAATTTCGGAATAAATAAGCCATTTTCGAAAAACTACTTCTCCGTTTTCCATTTTTCTATTATAATATACATCAGAAAATTTACGGCCATGTACATCGTTCGGATATATAATATCTTTCTTTTGAACAGGCCCCATTTCTACTAAAATAACACGTAGTTTGTCATCGATTTTATTCCATTCAGCTGGATCTTCTAAATTTGTACACATTTGATATGATATTGGCACAATGACTTTGTTGTCACTTAACTGTTTCTTACTAAAATCTTGTTCAATATTTTCAACAGTTCCCTGTGATCTAGATGATGTGCACGGTTCTGGTTCTTGTTGAGTATAAGCTATTTCAGAAGCAGTTGATATTTTAAGATATTTATTAAGTGATCCACTTTGTTTTTTAATGTTTGCTATTTTTTCAGCTTGGCGTTTACGATTTTGTGCACCGGATAGTTTTTTCTTAGTTTTTGATTCCATATTACTTTTACTCATGAACGCCACTTTAAAATAATTTTCAAATGTAATAAATAAATAAATACGGACTCTAATTTATATATTTACATCATGTATCTTAATACTTAAGATTATATATCGCTAATTTAGATGTCCAACACAAATTACTTCTTGCGCCAAAATACAAAACTCTATACGCGGAGGCGGAGGGGAAGAAGTTGTTTAACTTGTTTACCTAAAAAAGGCAGCTAATAAATTGGAAATATTCAGCCATTGACATTAAAAATGGTCAGGTTTTAAAATAACTCAAGTGTCCAGTTTTTTACGCTTGATTGAACATTTTAGTTTTACCATTGGCAAGATTTTCTTTTGTTATCATATATTTTTCTAATTAACACAGGTGGCCTGCCAGGCCTGATTTGCGATTTCAATAGAAAATTTCCTGGGATTATAATTATTGTTTACAAGTTCTTACTAAGATTTTAAAATTTGCGATAAACATCATAAGCAAACGTATGTAATTAATTTGCAAACCTAATTAGTATGCAGAAAAAATAGACTTTTGACAACGATTAAAATATATAAAATAAAAAGTAAACTGAAAATTATATTAAGTTTACTGGAATTATACCTATAATATATATTACATACACGTTCGAATATTTATATCAAATTATTATTTAAATAAAAAATTAGAAAATGTTTTATTTTGCAATATTATAATCGTTTCTTACGATTTCAAAATTATGTACATGATCTAATATATATATACGCATATACATACATAAGTTCTAATTTATAATACTTTTAGTGTGTGTTTATTTATATATTTGCTAGCAGAAAGTTACTTATAGTTTACTATAAGCAGTACTATATATATATAAACATTACAATATGAAATTTGTAATATAATAAACTTTATGTTTAGTTTATTGTTCATGATAAATAATAGATTTGATTGTTTTATATTTTTAATATTAAGCAGAGCTTGTGTGCAGGCCTGCTTGTGTGTGTCATTTAATAAGATATAATATGACTTCATATGATTTTCAATAATCTACTCTCAATAATTTTTGTAAATAAACATTTGAGAATAATATTCTTCAAATGTGAGTATTTTTGTTAGTAGAGTTTTAATTTCTCAGGGATGGCGCCTTCTTTTTCAGATGCTAATCTCTCAGTGATGGCGCCTCCTTCTGCCAGCGCCCGCATGCCTAGCATGCGTTGCATGCCCGCTTCCGCCGGCCCTGTTAATATCAATAAAAGAAGCACCAGTTTTCAATTTACTTTGAAAGTTCTTTCGAATGTTAATAAAATAAAATTTAATCTCTTTTTTTAAAAAAAGGAGAATCAAGGTCATCAGTTTCTCAGAAATACCTTTTATTAAATTGTAAATTGAGAACTGAAATTTCAAAGATTTAAAAAATAAGACAAAAGACAAAATCATTAACCCGGCACTGCTTGTCAAAGACTGTGCTGGATCTTTTGTTTTTGTTAAAATTTATTAAGCTATTCAAATTTAAAATTAAAAGTTGTAAACAACTTAATGGCTTGTGAGGGGGTGAGAAAGATTTTCTATAAAATCCTCGGTTTTAATTCAAAGGGGCTAACTCTCTAATATTTTGATCAAATACAGTCAGGCACTATGCCAAAATTGATGATGAAGACCCGAGGCTAGAAGGCCTATCATGCCTTCTTCCTCATGAGGGAAACTGGTCTAGGAGATGGAGTCCAAAACAACAGCCTACCAAGGAGCCACCAAGAATGAAGCAGCCCATCAGTGAGTGTTAGTGCCTATGCCATGCAAGCCACCTCAGCAAAAAGATGATTGGTAACTAATCCTCCACAGAGCTCTTAAACTAAATTTTAATAAATAATTCTCATAATTCTTAAGCTAGCGATACTATAAATGTTAAATTAAAGTCTATTAATAATTGAATCTAAAATAAACTCATAATAATTAAGTCTCTTAATGTAATCATATTTAAAAATAATAATGTTGTAAAATCTTGCCTAATTTACAAGTTAAAGTAATATTTCTGTTAAACATAACTTAATTATTGTTCTTATTCTATCCAATCTGTGAATATGCCTTCATTACTTTATTTATTTGATATTCATTAATTATGCTATGCCATCCCTCAGAGCAGAGATTACTAAATATTATAACAGTAGAGAGACAATTTGATGCTCTTATATAATCTTAAATTGCTTGTTATCACACAAATAAATCTAACCTACCTTTATATATGTTGAGCTACTATGTTTTAGCTTAGTATACTTCAGGTTTGCATGTTAAATGATTGCTTTTAGTTAAATAATAGCAAGAATGATATTTTGCGGCATATTATAAGTAACTAGATAAGTCCTAAATATGCTTATTCCTCCTTAGTTTATTATCCTAAACTCCTTTTTAGCATGTTTAAGTATGCTAATTTACGAATGGGCGTATAGTAGTTTCGCAGATCGAAACTAAAAATTTAGCGCTTGATTAATGTTAATGTTTGCTATTTGGAAAGCATTGTGAATGTGTCTTTATGAAGCACATCTGTGCATTACACCTTGCTATACATATTTTCTTATTAGAATGGGATTTGGTGTAAGGGCCACTCCATTATTCTTAGTTTGGCCAGCTCTTTTTTAAAACTGGAACATTAGGGTCCAGAACCATATATTAAGCTGTTCCAATCACCAGAACTAAATGTTCTCTATATTTTATGATAGCAAGTCATACAGTTCACATGAACCAAGTACTTGGTACTGAATCCCATGAGTAACTACACATTCGAGCCGCAACCCTTATTTAGTTTATGTAGTGCATAGTCTCAGAAGCTCCGCTGCAAAGCACCAGTTCATCTTCCTTTATTTTATTCAGTTCAGCATTGATTCAAACTCTAGATCTAGTTTATATATATGATCTGCATAGGGAGCACACTTACTGCTCATTTCATAATACTAATATATTAGTTATATCTGTTAGTTATCATTTTCGTAGGATTTGACTATTAGAAAACCTAGTAGGGATGGCATACCATAATTAAGGCATGATTAGAAAAGACCATAAATTAAAATTGCAATAAACTCTTTTTTTAAGTGCGTAAAAAATGAGAACCTGTATTGCAATCCTCTCATCACTGTAAGACATCTGTGTGTGTAAATCCTGATGCACTTTTTATATTTGTACTATTTATCTTATATTTTAATAATTAAGTATTTTAAACTTATAAGTGTTTAATGTATTATTCGCAATTCATTACCAAATCTTATCCAAATCTACTCTAATTTAGTATTAATTATTAACATATGCATTGTCTAGCCAGCCATAGATGTGTGTGTTTAGTTAAACTATTAGTAATTTAGTTATTTGTTCACTAAGTCTCATGTTCCACAAGCACGTGAACTAATTAAGTCCAAGTGTAGTCTCATATATGTCATTCATAGAGTAGTAAATCTTGGAGCATTGGTGAAGGAGTTGAGGTATGATTGGATTCAAGGTCTCAACCGCTCATCTAGATCAGCCTTGGTACAATTTGCCAAAATTCTGGATTTTGTTATGTGAATGTACAAATATGACCATTACAATATGCATATCTATCTATGATCTAATATGTCCTTGTAATCAAATACCTTTAGATGATGGTTTAAATATCATGACTAAACTTGAATGTCACTTATATTATGCCTATATTCTCTGCTTTATATAACAAAATATTGTAAGATTATTCTTAGGTTGATCGTTTAACATCTACAGTTACCTTTACAGTGACTATAAACAGAATAAATGTAAATTTTTTAAGAAGTTCATTTTTTTATACATCTATAATTATTATATTCTTGAAGTTTATTTCTAACTTATTAGAGAATCTGCTATTAAAAAGTATTACATTTGATATACGAAAAACAAGTTTTGTTATAAAGATAGAGCAGAAAAAACAAAAATAATTTGTATAATGTTTATAGGTTTACATTTTCAAATTTTTTATACAAACATCAATCAATTCACAATTAAAATTATCATCAGAGAAAATATATGTTATCTAAATAGCTATATAATCTAACGGAATAAAAAGTTGCCCTACAAGTTTTAAACATTTTATTATTGACATAAAAAAAACGATGATGAAATAACTTTTATTACTATCCTTAAAGTTAGAGTGTCATTTGTAATAGGATAAAATGAGGGTATGTATATTCTTCTTTCAATATACCACAAATTTGGAATTCATTTGTAAGAAATCAGATATGATAAAGACCATAATAGAGTCATCCTGTTTAATTATGCCCTGCCAATTATGGTGCTATTTATATTAGAATAAATATGATAATCTTTTTTATAGCCCCAATCATTTAGATAACATTTTTAACAAATCAAAAATATGCAATGAAATAATAATTCTACTATAACCTGTATAAAATATAGCTCAGTCATTGGTTGATCACCCTATGTAACAGAATGAAAATGATTATAACTGAATAAAATATAAATCCAATAAAAATTCATACTAATTTTATAATGTCCTATGAATAATAATATCATTCATTATAGAATGAATACAATATACTAAACTAGATGAATACCAATTAATAACAAATTATTCAGTATTTAATATAATTCTTTATTTAATCACATATCCGACTGTCAGTTATACTAAAACAAAATAGTGATGACAATCTTTATTACAGCATTATGGATTCAACAGCACAGAAAACTACAAGATCACTTCAAATACTCTAAATACACACCATATTTAAAATAGATTAAAATAAAGTAATAAAATATCATTGTCCCAAAACAATGATACATGTTTAAATTATTTCACTTACAATCGAATGAAGCCAATAATAAATCAACTAAGTTCTAATATACCCAACTAATCAAACATTGTTTATAAAAATACAAACTTATAGTAAAATGTAAAGATGTCCATATCTAAATAAAATAATTCATGACTAATTGAGACAACAGCTTTATAAGTTTACAATGTTTATAATATCTAAATAGATTTATGACCCAATAATTAATTTTAAAATCTATTTTAATAAAATGATAATAAATAATGCTAACTTATCCATGCTATATTTCTATATTAATTTACCATTACTAATCACATTATTTATAACAAGATAAAATACTTAATAAAATGATAAATAATAAATTATACTAACTCAGCCATTACTCTTGTTAATTAATCTAGTTATAATAAAAATAACGCAATGAACCTATTAAATAATCTTGAATCTGTAATATCCAATCATAACAGTATATAAAAGAAATAGTAGATTTCTATTGGATATTTATTTTAAGTACAATTAACTATTCATATCAATTTATTCTCAATTATTAAAACTGTATTTTGTAACAGTCAAAAAATATATAAGAATTATTAGCATTTATTGCAATCAAGTATAAATATTAAAATTTCATATATAATTGGATTTACAATCCACTTCAACTAAATTTAAATATAATTAAAGCAAATCATTCTGAATTATAACAAAACAAAATATATTACCATGAGCTCTATATTTTAATAAGATTAAGATCTTAATAACTAACCATAAATTCAATACAGCATTTATCCAATTAATAATAATTTAGATAAAACACATAAATATTCAATTGTAATCAACATACATGGTTCATATCTAATCAAATAATAACTATAGAATTCAATCAAAAAATAATAATATAACCATGCTTATCTATTAATACTAGAATTTGATTTCTTGATTATAGAATATAGTTATTTCAAATAAATTTTTATGATATAGATAGTTTATCTATTCTCACTCAAATGTTACCAAGCATTAAATTTGTTTGCACAACTGGACAATAATCAAAAAAGTTTATTTGATTTAAGTTAAATTCAAATTTATTAATAAATAAATACCAATTATGAAACTAAAAAAAATGTATATATAAAGAATAGATAATAAATAATCAATATATACAGACTATCTAATTGAATATACAATAAAACAATAAATGATATTAATTTGATATTTATATGTAATTGATTATCAACCTCCAATTATTTAATAATAAATACTAAACATATATGTATAAGTGTCACAAATATGTTGCAGGACATTGCTACTTTCTAAAATATAAGTAGTCAAAAAATCATATAGATAAAAATTAATCTACTTATTTATTAATTACCAATTAACAAAAACCAAGTAAAATAAATACTTATTGCAATATAATCTTTTGAAATTTTAATATAAATGATGTATTTGAAATTAATTTATAATCACTAAAATTTTGAATTAATAATTAGTTGTCCATCCCTCTTATATGTATTTAATGGATACTGTCCTATACATGAGGGGTCAGAGTGACTTCAGGTCAACATGGGTATGGCAATAATATTAGCATCAGCATGGGATTTGAGTTTTCATCATCAGATTTTCAATGATATTGATGGCTGAAAAATTGGAGGTTGCAGTGGATTGAAGCCTGTCCATTAAAGTATGAAGATTTGCTATCTTAATATAAACTGAGCATTGATTATATATATGTATGAGAGATGATAGTCTGGACCAACTGATGAGTGCTGGTTTAGCATGAAATATGTATATTGGTGATTATTAATCTTTTCTACATGTGTATGGTCATGTGTATCAGTTGTATGAGATAATGTGGATAGTTGAAGGGTGCTTGAAAATCTGAGTTCAAATCCTCTATACTTACAATTAAGCTCCCAGGTTGGTGAAGAGTGCCTGGTTTCAAATATTTACAAGATATAAATATAAACTTAGGAAAAATTCAACTCTCTTACATTTTAGTATGTGAAAAGATTAGCATTTAATTTAAGACTATATATTATTTGTCAATAAATAATTTTACATTTATAATAAAAATAAACAAAAAGATATATATCTATCAATAATAATGACAAATATAAATAAACAACCTGAATAAAAGTTTTTGCAAATTGTATTCCCAACAGTTCTGATGTCTATATTTCAAACTACAAAATCAATAATATATCATTATTCCACAGAAGATATAACGAATGCATGAGAACTTTAATTCAAAAGACATTTTGTTAATTCTGATATTTTTGTATATATTCAAATTATTCCTAATAATTACTTATTTCATATGATGTTATACATATAAATATTATTTTATATTTATGATACTATAAAGGGACATACTTTCAAGAGCAAGCATTATTCAAAATTAATACGAATAATGAAATGCTAGTTTTTACTTAGGGCTATACAATGCAAATTTAACTAATTCATATCTCAGAAAAATTTGATCAATCAATCTGATAAAATCACACAAGCAAGTAAATATGACTTTTGTATATTTTCTGATGTTTGTATTCCATCTTTAAAAATATACGTAATATCCATTTTAAAAGATAGAACATTCTGAAGGTTTTATAATGAAGAAATTTTGGTGATTTTTCTTTTCATAATAAATGTGTCACTTTCTTATAAATTTTATCCATAAACTACCATGGTATATAGGCAGACCATGTTAATTACTACCCCTCCATTTTTTTTTTGTGAATTATATGCTTTTAGGATAAATAAAAAAAATTATGTAAAGAAATTTATATATACTTCTGATCAAAGTACAAATGAGAGAAAAGTTTTAGTTCAAATTTTTCAGTCCTATTTATAATTTCATATTGATGTCAGAGTAACAATAGTAATCATCTATATTCACCCATTAAGCTATTTCTGGTAATATTTTATAAATAAATAAAAAATCTTATTACATAATAATGACAAATAAAAAAAATCATTTCACAATTATTACATATAATAAATATTTACATTTTTAATATACAAATACCATTTTTCATTTCAACAAAAATTAAACAATCTATATCATATTTTCAATACATCAAACTGGAAATATATTTTATACACATCTAATATAATATTATATAAAAAAGGGACAAATATATTTGAAATATTAAATATTTATTTTTAGTGTTTTCCTGAAGGTTTGTGAATATGGTGTTCTAGTTGTATTTTTATATTGGACTGAATGTCTTTAGAAAAGTTTAATTTTATTTCAATATTCCAAATACATTCAACTGTTAGTAATATCACAGCAAACAGGTTAGTACATGCACCAACTGTTAGTAATATCACAGCAAACAGGTTAGTATATGCATCGTTAGTAATATCACAGCAAACAGGTTAGTATATGTACAATGTTTCTAGAGGTATTTTTCTCCCCTCTTCTTTAGAAGTTGCTGGCCTGACCAGTGACAGTACTAGCATGAGATTCGAACCTGGGTTCTTAGATTCTTGATTATTGAATTTTAAGGTAACACTCTAACAACTGAGCCATCCTGTTTGCTGTGATACTACTAACAGTTGAATGTATTTGGAATATTGAAATAAAATTAAACCATTCTAAAGACATTCAACACACATATTAGATGGTGGAAATAGTCTAATATAAAAATACATTTATTTTTAATGTTTATAATTTACTATTATAAATGTAATAACAAAAATGAAACATAAAAAAATAATAATCATTTCATCCACACCCTATAAAATTTTATTATTCACATATTTATTTTTTCTTTTAAAAAGAAATAAAGTCAACTTATAATATTATAATAAAATTAATAGTAAATAATAATATCATATTAATATTATTATTGTCATGGCAATACAATTAATATTTCATAATTTAACATATCCAAAAATCAAATAAGAAATAAAAAAAATTATGACTGATATCTCGCCACATACTGAAATATATCTCCAATTTCAGTAGGTACAATAATAATAAAAAAAATCTAAAAATATTTATATAATAAATCTGGAATGATGCATCATATGCCAACTTTTTTCATAAAAACCTAAAATTATTGATCTTTTCTGTCTAGAGTAATTAAAACATATGTGTGCATACAAAATATGTTCTAGTGACAGGTTAAATAGTTCTCTCTCAAACTATTAACAATGTCATCTCTGAATCAATGCATGTGTTAGTGTTATGTAGGATTTAATTTAACTATTTACTACAAAAATCTTAAAGAAGAGTATGACTTACAGCATGAAATATGACAGTGTTTCATACCTTCATGAATAATTTTCAATATTTTCCTACCATCATGATTACTTGAAAAAAAATTTGCAACTCATGGCTATACTGGAATATATATAGTTATTTCAATGGCAGTTTTACCCAATTTTTAAAAAAAAATTATGTAATTGTGTCATTTCATCATGGGTTATGATACAAAATGCTTCATGTAATAACTCATGTTCCAGATAGGCTAGTCCTCAAAATTTTTGTAGTGAATAGTTATTCTATGTCACTATGTAATAAATGCATCAATTCAGAGATAGAGTTGCAGGCAGAGTCAGTTACTAATCATCTTTTCATTGAGACACATTGTGCATTCATATATCACATATTTATAAATACTGAAAGTTTAGTTAGAGCTTTACCATGCTATAACTAACAAGCAATTAATTAAAAACTATATGGGAAACTAAAATAATGTCATAAAACAAACTAAGAGTGGAATAATTTCTAGCTCATTCTTTCGATTTAAATAATACTTGATATGTGTAAAGGTTTAAAATTATATGATGTAAAATAATACAGAAATAAGTAATCCTATTATCCATTACAAGTTGTGTATGTATGTATAAAGTATAAAACAGGCAAAACTCACTATATGTATGCCACACACAGCAAGCTAGAGTAATCAATGGATGCCAGAAGGTTTGTGCATAAAATCCCCATCTAGTGCCTACTCATCCAATATCCCTAGACTAATTTCTGGCTTGTGGCCTTCGTCAGTGAGAAGCCTTGGATCTGAGAGCACTGCATCTAGATCTTAGGATCTAATGCAACCCTCCAGCAGCACTGATGAAGGCCACAAGCCAGAAACTAGTCTGGGGATATTATATGAGTAGGCACTAGATGGGGATTTTATGCACAAGCCTTCTGGCATCCATTGATTACTCTAGCTTGCTGTGTGTGGCATATGTATAGTGAGTTTTGCCTGTTTTAACAATAGTTATTCACAAGCATAAGAGATGGTGGTCAAGTGATGTTTATTGGAATGTATAATGTATACCAACAATTCTAGAACCAAGAAACAAACTACAGATTAAACAAACAGTATAATATATATCATTGCCTCTAAATCTTTAGTGCACATTAACTCACACACACACATGCATTTAAAAAAATGCCTCAATTTTAGAAACACCTTTTTCTTCATTTAAACTTTCAGAATATTTATTAAAAAAAAGTAGACTATACTTTATTATGATTGATGACAATATTTCAAATATTTGAAACACATGTTCAAAATAATAATGATAATAAAACATAAAAAAGCTTTTTTTAATAATAATAATAATAATAATAATATATATATATAAAAACTATTTTGTTATAATGTTCACAATGAATCAATGTAAAATTCTTATAACTAAAACCTAACTATATTTAATATTGCATGCATCATAACACTTGAATAATTTAACAGCATGAGAAAAGCCAAACTTAATCCATATTTAAAACATTAGTTTAACACAGGTTGTTAAACAACTTTATTTAATTTTCTGAATCAATACAAATTTATTGAAATTTTATTTTAAAAATTTTCAAATAATCATTGTGAATAAAAAAAATTATAAAAATTTGATAATATTATCTTAATATCATATGTAATCACTTGAGATGAAATAAAATTTATATGCATGTGAGCACTGCATAGAATTTTGACAATTTATAAAATTTTGATAAATGAAGCCTTATTTTATTAAAAATTTATATAGAATGTGTGTTCAATACATAAATTGAATCAATTTATTTAAAGTTTTCATCAAATTATAAAAACATTTAATAATAATAATAATAAAAAAAATAGGATTACTAAACAATCATTAATTACTTGTCTTTTATCAGACTACTTCTTTAAATCACTTTATTTCTTAAATAATTTTTAAAGGCACAACTATTTCTTTCCATTGCATACCTTCCAGTTTTTGATTTTGATTTTTTTTAAAAAAAAAAAACAACTGTCTTTTATAATGTATCCTTTATAATTTCCATATCTAAATATTTGCTCAATTCAATTTCTTTTTTCTATAATAACTTCCTCAATTATTTTTTCTCACACATTTTGCCAATATTATTATTATTCAATTCTATTTATTGAATGTATGTTGAGGCTCTCAAAAAAGTCTTGTCATTTTTGATTACTATATTTCTGATATAGTGCCAAATAAATACTTAAAAAGACTTTTAAAAAAAATTAGTCTTTGCTATTATGAATTTTATTTCAATATTGTTATCATTTATCTAAATACATATTTTAATACACTAACTTCATCCACCATCTCCATATAACAATTTGAAATTGTTGAGAGATTAAAAGTTATCATCTGCATTTATAAACCTATTACAGCTTTGAGTAAGTGGCTTTACTGCCTTAGTAAATATACATTTTATATAAAATGTGGAAGTTATAAATGACTATTTATTAGTCTGCTTTCAGGATCTCGAAATTATAATTGACTATTTATTAGTCTGATTCCAGAACAGGTTATATTTGCCTGTTTAATGAGGTTTGTTTAAACTTCTTTGGATATTTTGGTATTATTCATGCTGTGATGGATTACTGCAATGACATTTGCATCCAGTAACCAAGAATCTTGACATGACTAATCCATGTCAAATAAACTGATCCTTTCCATTTTAGAAGATATTAAATGGTTCAGTCTGCCACAATGAAGTCTCCTCCCTCCACAATATAATATATCTGTCGCTTTATTTGTAAGTAATATGGTTTTATATTTAAAAATACATATACAGCTAAAACTTTATATATTTGTGTTTTGTTTTTTGCTAAAATTTTATGTTTGTTTTTTTAAAAAAAAAATACTTAAAATATAACATTAAACTTACAGTTCACCATTTTTAAATAAAGCTAAAATTTTGTTACAGTTTACCATTTAAAAAACGTTTCAGGATTCTTTTTCACATTTTTCCTTTTCCATAAATTATCTCTTCAGCATTGGAAACAAGATGTGTTTTTTTTTAGATTTGAAATTTAGAATTACATGTGCTGGGTGTTAATGATGGCACAAAGTACCGTACTGTGCCAGGAGGGAGAAGGATGGCTTTGAGGCATGAAGTGTCATAATAAAAATTCACAAAAAGTGTCGTATTAAAAAGTAACAACTATCTGTTTTTGTTTAGTATGATAATGTAATATTTATTTTTTCATACTGAATATATCTCTCTATTTTTTTTTTAAATTTGAAGTTTGGTATTACACATGGTATGACATATTATTCCAGTGATGTATTATTTAAGTTTGCTATATCTTTAAAATAACACCTCCATGAGATATGTGAACAAATTGTATCTATTAAGTTTGTCTGCACATCCATTGGGAGTGTTATTTTAAACATATTGCAAACTTAGAATATGTAAGCGGAGTAGTATATCATACCAGGAATAATGCTAAAGTACCCTTTTTGCATGATTAATCTCACACTCTTTGGTCAAATTGAATCTTTAGTGTCAATATAAACATATCAGACCATAGACAAGTTAGTAAAATCTTTATTGTTAAAGAAGATTGTTTTAACTACAAGTTGGGATTGTTGATAACTTAAGGATTGATTGTTATCATCTATTTTTATAAACCTATTAAACCCTTGAGTAATTGGCTTAACTGTCTTAGTAAATATATACTTTATATAAAATTTGTAAGTTATAAATGACTATTAGTCTGCTTCCAGAATCTGGAAGTTATAATTGACTATTTATTAATCTGATTTCAGAATAGGTTATATTTGCCTGATCAATAAGTTTATTTAAACTTCTTTGCATTATTAATCTCATACTCCTTGATCAAGTTGCAATCTTTAGTGTCTATATAAACATATACCATAGATAAATGGGATATTACCTTTATTGTTAATGGAGGTTGCCTTGATTACAGGTTGAGACTGTTGATAGCATAAGGATTGATTGTTTTTATTAATACTTACTATCTATATCATTCTCAAATATTTTAACCCACTTTATTTTTCCAACCAGAAAAATATTAATCACCGGTTTAAGATTATTTGCACTGTGTAACAATACTGTTTTGCTATATAAAAAGTACATCAGTAAATCTCTTTCCTATAATATTTAAATTCTCAAATTCTTTTAAACTATAATCATTTAGCAACTCTTCTAAAGAATATTAATAGTACAGGAGATAAGCAATTAATTATATTACATCTTGAAATTATTTCAAAATTCATTTTGATAAATAGCTTCAATTGAATAGAGACAAAATTTCAAAGCAACTTTTTTCAATCTTCCTATTTCTTATTGCATTTTCATATAATCATAAGCATTTTCTTCTTAAAATTTCTGGATTTTTTTTTTCCTGCTTTTCAGTGCTATCAAATATATCTATATATTATCTGTCCAAAAAAGGCAAGCCACTCTAATTTTTCTTCTTTTTTTTGTCTTAATAAATATGTTCACTACTGATTTCATTCATCTAGCCTTTGGGGAGGGGGGTCATCCAAAAAGGATCACAATGTCAGCCTTTTCCTTTTTAATCAACTAAAAGTATAGTCATGGTCTCACCATTAATGTGTAGTTATAAATATAATTATATATCAAATACCAAGAAAGATTTGTTTTCTGGCTAATTCTGGCCTTTATATTAAGCAATATGCCAAAAATGTTTATTCCCATTCTGTTATTCATAAATAATGAACAGAAATTGTCAACATTTTAAGGTTTTGGACTCAAATAAATATACTTGTTCAGCTATACCCATTTTACAAAATAACTATAGAGACTATTGTCTTTGGGTAAAAAACAAAGCATTACATTACTTCACTTTCAAGCTTACTTATATTAGCAATAAACAAATGCAGCTAAAGTGAACTTAGAAAGAAGAGGAACCATGAAATTCTTAGTTAGATATAATCACATAAATTTCTTCAATAAACAAAGATATTTAAAAACAAGCATTTAACAAGTTTCTATTTTTAAATCTAAATTCAAATGTCCATACAATTACCTCTACCCCTTAATAAGATGCTTAAATGCTAAAAGTTTAATTTCTTTTTTATCTCCATCATCAATTAACCACTATTCTAAATAAAAATACTGTGCTAATTTGTTTTCTGTTTGTTTCTTTTCTTTTTTTTTTCTTTGCCCAATTACTATTCTCAAGTCCCCAACTACCTTTACATGTGTTCATTAAATTAAATTTTACTTGCATTCATTATCACACACACACACACACACACACACCAATTACAACCATTCCACTTTGCTTTGTAATTAATATATGTGATGCATTAAATATCATCATCCCAATGCCAATTCCTTATATTTCCCTATTTCCAAACTACAATTTTTCTTTTAAATTAGTAAGATGACTCTATTAACCATCACATTTCTTTTGAAGATTAAGAAAATAAATATTAATTTATATTTTCATTTTAATTATTCCTTGCCAAAAATAATTGTACAATAGCTGCAACTGTTGTCCCCTATATATTCTAAATCTAACCTATTCCTCACATTAAACTTAACATATCTAATCCATTAGAAACATTTATTCAAATTGACCTCATCGCCTTAACTGTATTACTGTTTTAAAATCTTCCTATTTATTTGTATTACATTCATATTTCAATGGAGATTTAACTGTTGAAAAATAATCTATTGACCAATTATATGAATCACAAATCTGTTGAAAATATCAATGAAATCTTCCTAACTCTTTTTATCCATAGACTTCATATAGTTGACAATATCTCATTATGCCAATTATTATCTCATGTCTAGCTGTGCAAATATCATCACTACAATTTATTTCAATCTTATCTATTCACTTTCTTCTATTAATTAATATAGATTAAAGCTTTTTAACTTTATTATATAAACCACTTAAATAATTTTTTCATACATTCTATATTTTTGTCACTTTTTTTAACTAACAACTGACTATTCTTCTCTTCAGTAATTATTTTAATCCTACAGACTATTAATTTCAAATGAAATACCAAATACTAAGTCATATCTTTACAATTCTTCTATCTCTATATATTATTTTACCAGAAAATCATACCTAATGTTTTTTTTTTGTTTTTTTTTAAGTCATTTGTGTTTGGTAAACAGATTTAATCTTATTTTAATATTTGTATGTTTTCACTTTGTTATTTTTACCATTTATTAATCAACTTATTAATTACTGGAGATTTTTAACTATTTCATTACTTTCATAATCTTACAATCCATAAAACATTTATTTCTTAAACAAGTGTAAATTTCTAAATTTAGTTTAAATTCTAATCTTTCCATTTAAAATGTTTAATAATTTTCCATTATTACTCAACTTCATTTTATCAATGTTTTCATTACATATTTTTCTAATCATATTCTTTTAAAATATAACCTCAATTTTATAATTATTAAGTTACAATCAAAATATAAATGGTATAAGTTCCAGGAGTAACAAATGTAATTTTAATATTGTAACTAAATCTATTAGTTCCATTCATAATCTAATTAAAATTGATCCCATATAGAATTTTAGGATTAAATATGCCTTCTTATAATTATTATGTCACCATATTACTATAATACCTTCCCTATTAAATTTTTCATATCTTTTTTTTTTAATTCTAACTCACAATTTTCATTTTTATCTCTTTGATGCATCATAGGACTCCAAACTTAGTATTATCGATTTGTTTATCTGCTTCCTTTTTTGTTTTTTCACAATTATATTTTCACTTTTATTACTACATTCTCTCTCTCACCATGATTATATAATCATTTAGAACAGCATTCTCTTTAATGACTCCCTTTCATTTTTGGTTCCAATAAAATACCCATAATATTATATTTACTTTATTACATAATAGTTTTATATCTTTTACTATTTCTCTCATTAATACTTCCATCTTATTTCATATATTCCTAAAATACGCAACTATTCCTTTTCATTTCTTATAATAAAGTATCCATTTTCTCTAGTTTATTCATAGATTTAACATTCCGTGTACAGTTCTTACAATATTTTATAATTATAATGACTTAAAATGCATAATGATCACATGTTCAATTTCTGGAGGAAATTTTCAATATGATTGTTTTCCCAAATATTCTCAAACAATTTCTATAAAACATTTTTTTTTTTAAATTATCAAAACAGAATTGTTTATAGAATGCATTTTTTCTTCATTACAAACATATTGTAATGGGATTTTTTTTGACAGATATTGCAAAATAATATGCAAGTAATATTTAACCTTGTACACTTCAAACTCTACACTTAATAAATTTACAGCACTCTATAAATGTGCGAAGTACAGTTTATCTTTCAATGGTAACTTTATTGGACTTTATAAAAGTTTATACATAAAAAAAACTGAAAAAATGTAACAAATAATTTTTACATATATTCATCAAATACAATATGATATACTGACAAAACAGAAAAATAGTTTCAACAGTTTGCAGAATTATCTTTCTTAATACTAATTTTGATCAATCATGGATTCTGCATAATATAAATTATTTTTATCTTTCAACAATAATTTTGACTTTAAAAAGATTTACACAGCGTGAATCACACACAAAAAAAATAATTGATGGGATAATTTTTTTATAAATCGATAAATAAATAAGGATGCATTGACATATGTCTATGATTGTTTAATGAAGAAACATAAAACATTAAAACTAAATAAACAGTGATTTTTTTTTCATAAACTCAATTCTTTATCATTGAAAACATTAACAAATTTTGCAATAATACATAAATATAGATAAATTATAATCAAATATTCTTATATTTCAAAGAAATAATTAAATTCTTCTTATCTATAAAAAAATTTCTATAAATAAATTCCTAAAAAAATCACTTCTTTGAACTTTTTTACAATGCCTTTTATAAATTCAATTATCTAGCAATTTTGATTCTAGTAGTGTTTTTCAGAGCTGCAAAATATAATTATATTACATTAATTCTTCTCTATTTATACAAATATATAATTTTATTTTGATATTTTTGTATAAACATATACATGTACATCTTTTATTATTTATATAACACTACATGTACACATAAAAGTATATCAGTGGTTTTTAACTGGTGTTTCTTCGAGAACAACTGCTCCACATTATTGTTTCCAAAATTATGAAAGTGGTTTACTATCAAGAAAGTATGCTTAACAAACTTTAGCATAAATTAGTAAGTGCATATTTATAAGGAAGACAAGATGCACCTTTATTTTTGAATGAACTATAAAAGCAAGTGTCTTTATTATGATCATTCACAGCCTTTAGTTTAAAAAAGTCCATTTTTGATGTATTTCTTTGGGGTGTTGTATATAAAGATATAATTGATCACATTTTAACGAAGATCTTTTTAGATAAGATTATTGATTAATAATTTCAATAATTATTATACTCATTTGTCAATAAAAATTCAACATTTGATAAGATTTTAACATAATAATAGCTCTCAATGGATTAATTTATTTTTAAATGAAAACATAATTCTAAGCAAAATATTAATATTGAAGCAGATACAAGTGGAAATAATACTAATGGTATTGCTGCAAATATGTTTCATACAGAAGACAAAATTATAAGTAATCAAATAAAAAAAACTTTACAATAAATTTAGATGACTATTTAAATTTCAATGTAACACATTTCACAGTGTCTTATATATATAGAGATAAGTTTTCCAATGGCTTAACATACAATATACCAATTTTCTTTAAAAACTAAAGAATATTTCAAAAGAATATTAGATATGCAAATGCAGACAAATAAAATATTTCGATAAAACTTAATTTTGATAAGGTCATAACTTACATCATATAAGACAATTGAATTAATTGCTATACAGTTAAAACCACATACTATGGCAGAAAATATTGTTTTGTTAGCATATTGTGAAATATTAAAAATGATCTTTAATGACAAAGCAAAAAAGAAAATTATGAAAATTACTTATTTGTACAATATAATTAAAAAAAACCATAGCTAATGATAAATTTTCCAAATGACATTTTTGCTTTGCAAATTAATTAGTCTTTTGATATTAATGGCAAGCTACAGTCGGATTTATTTGTTTCATTAATGAAAACAAAATAATGAATCAATTTCTATGCTGCAAATAACTTACCAAATGTTTAACAGAATATGTTATTGACTCTATTATGTCACATTAAAGAAAAAAATGCTATGGAAGTTATGTGTAGGAATTTATTATATAATCTATAATTTTTAATGAAAGGCATGTTCATGTATGTTTTAATTGTTAGTTTTAATTGCTTTAGTGTTTTTAGCATTCCACAAATTTTTCTCAGAATCAAAGATATTCCATGACTTTAAAAAAGTTAAGCACCCCACTAATATAAAAACATTTAAATAATAGATATTGAATGTTTATGTAAATAAACAAAAAATAATATAATGCTATTTGTATTTAAATTTTAAAGAAAGCTTCTAAACAAATCGAACTGTGTCAGATAATTGAATTGAATGAATTGAAAAAAAAACATTGAAAAAAGTGCAAAGATATAAACTTTTTAGAAATTTATTTTAATCTAAACAATGCAAAAAGAATGAAAGAATACTGAATATCTTGAAAAAAATTATTCTAATAATTATCACTAAAATTACTAATTAAAATCAAATATATAATGTGAAAGATAATGAATGTAAGTTATCTAATTAAAAATTGTAATAAAAAATATCATATGCAAAACAAAGCAATAGCCAGATATGGATAAAAACACCCTTCATTTTTCTGCATTATCATTTAATGCTAAGACAGACAAATGACTGTAAGAATATAGATACACAACACTATATAAAAAGACATGTTTTCGCCATTTTTATACTATTTATGTAATCCATTTATTTTATTACATACCATTAACATTCATTCATGCATAATATGGATAAATGATCCATCAATGTCACCATCATCAACCATTATCAATCCACTGCAGGAGGAAGGTTTCTCCAAGTTCAATCCATCTCTGGTCTTTAGCTTCTCTTCTTTGTATTACCCCTGCACACTTTCTTATTTCATCCATCATCTCACATGTTGTCTCTTTCTGGGTCTTTTACAATCTCTTGGAATCCGATTTAAGATTTCAATTATCCATCTATTATCTCTTCTAGCAATATGTTCAGCCCAACTTGACTTCAGTCTTTTAATTTTTTCAATGAAGTCAGTAACACTTGTTTGCTCTCTTACCCATATATTGCATTTTTTATCTCTTCTTATTATTCTTAACATGCATCTCTCCATATTTCTTTGAGTGGTCTGAAGTCTGTATTGCTCTTCTATTAAGTGTACAAGTCACAGATCCATAAATAAGAACTGGTAAAACATATTTTTAATATCAAGTTATTTCTACCAAAAGCACTCCAACCAAGTTTAATTCTATGATTAATTTCATCCATTATGTTTCCATCTGTATTAATAATCTGACCAAGGTATTTGTAGCTGTTAACTTCTTCTAATTCATCATATTCAATCTTTATTTTCATATTTTCAGAACATCCATTAAACATTACTTTAATCTTTTTAACATTTATCTTTAGTCGCATCTACTTTCATCTGATAACTCCTGCAATATTTCCTGCAGCTCTAAAGCATTATTTGCAAAAACAACTACATCACCTGCAAAATCTAAATGACTTAAATAATCTCCATTTACTTTCATTCCTTTAGCTTCCCATTTTAATCCACAAAATACTTCTTGCAGCACTACTGTAAAAAGTTTTGGAGATATGGAGTCACCCTGTCTTTACACCCTTCTCAATGTTGACTTTCCTAGTGTCATTGTGTAATCTAATTGTTGCTGTTGTATTTTTATAAATATTCTTTAAAATATTACAATATCCTGGATCTATACCTTGATGATCCAATACTTTAATCACTGAAGAAATGTTTATAGAATCAAATGCCTTTTCATAAACAATAAATCCAAAGCATAATGGCAACTCATATTCATTTGTCCTTTGTATAACTTCTCTCAATACCAGGATATGATCTATTGTACTAAAACCACATTTAAATCCAGCTTGTTCTCTTGGTTGGTGGAAATCCAATGTTCTCTGTAGACGAGTTGTAATTATCTTGATAAAAATTTTATATAAAACTGATAAAAGGCTAATAGGTCTGTAATTTCTCATATCTTCTTTATCAACTTTTTTAAATATTAATATTAATACTGCATTCCTCCAATCATCTGGTACATCTTTATCATGTAAACTTTGATATATAACTTTGCTAAAAAAAATTCTATTTCTTCACCTGCTTCTTTTAATATATCAATTATAAATCCATCATTACCTGGAGCCTTTCCTTTCTTCATAAATTTAATTGCATGTCTCACTTCTTCATTTAAAATTGTGAGTAATTCAAAAGATATAATAGATATAGAAAATACTTGTTCTTTATTACTATATAATTCTTGATAGAAGTCTTCTATCCATTTCATGATGTCATCTCTCCTTTTAGTAATAATTCCATCTTTTTTCCTTATTGAAGATATAAATTTCCTACCAATACCAAAATGTTGTTTTATACCCATGAGACTTTTATTCTCTTCTACAGATTTCCTTGCTAGTTCACAATTATACTTTCTTATATCATTTTCAATTCTTTTCTGCAGCATTTTACAAAATTCAAGGTATTCAATCATTTTTAATGCATCATTTTTGTGCACCTTCATATTCCTTCTTTTCTTCATAAATTCTCTAATCTCAGTAGAAATTTTATTGATGAATTGCTGCTTTTTTCTACCAGCTATCTTTGTTGCAATTTTTAAAAGTGTATTGGTTATTTTCTTATTAATTTCATTCAAATCTGAATCATGTTCAAAATCTATTAATACTTGAAACTGATTTGTAAGTTTTAATTTAAATTCATTAGAATGTTTCTGAAGATTAGGAATATCAACTGTAAATATATTTTTCTTAATAATTTTGATCTCTAGTTTTGCATTAACATGTACCTTACATCTTACTAATCGATTATTACTTCCTGTATTAAATTTATTAAGAACATTACAATCTTGAAATGTGTATTTTCTGTTAGTCAAAATATAATCCAATTCTACTGTACTTTCATTTGGATGTTTCCATGTCCATTTACTTTTAACACTTTTCTCAAAAAAAAAAAAAAAGAATTCATAATACAAAATTTTTATTTTTCAGCAAACTCCACAAGTCTATGTCCTCTCTCATTTCTATTACCATAACCAAAATTACCTACAACACTTTCATCTTTCATTTGTTTACCAATTCTAGCATTAAAGTCTTTTGTAATAATTTTAAAATGTTGTTTACTCTGATCAAAAGCCTTTTGTAAATCCATATAAAAATATTCTACTACTTCATCACAATGAGAACTTATTGGGGCATAAACCTGAATTATCTGCATTTGGTATCTGCTATTAAGTTGTATAACTAATCTGACCACTCTGTTCGATACACCATCAATCTCTATAATGTTGTTCTTCCACTTTTTATTTATAATAAATCCTACTCCACTTGTATTTCCAATATTTGTGCCTTTATAGTAGAGTATATGTCTATTTTTTAAATCAATTGTCTCTTCACCTTTTTTTCTAACTTCACAAAGTCCAGACAGTTCTTCTAATTCTTACAATCTTCCTTCACTTGAAAGTGATCTGCAGTTGTAAGTATCTAAATAAAAAGTCATCATCAAATGGCAGTCTGGGTCCACTCATATAATATATGAACATGGACGGGCTTCTCACCAATACGCATTATCCAGTGTGATGAGTTTATTGGCTTTTTACATCTTATGATCAAGAAACACCATGGTCTTTCTTCTCAGTTGCCTGATAAGGCAGAATGAAGGTATGTGTAAATGATAAATATTTTTCCAATAGATATATACAAACATGACAGACAGAAATAAATCATGGCCCTTATTCCCAGAAGGCTGTAAAGTCACCAACCAAGGCAGTGGTAGCCGAAGGCAGAGGGTGCTAAGAAATCATTCATACAAACATATTAATGTATACTTATGATTTATCTATGTTAACCATATATCAAGTTATTGACAATCCATTTGACTGCATGAGTATGCACAAAATATAAATAAAATAAATCCAATAGATCACAGAGGAATTTTCTACCTTAAAAAATCAGATTAACATTTAGTAAATTAAAGAGTAATATATCTATTGTTAATCTAATCATTCTTCACTAATACAATCAAATAAAACATTCAATATCAATTTATAATATATGCAGAGTATAACTTACTTGTATCATGAAACATATAGTAAAATAAATAATATTATTAGTACCAATTATTACACATAACTTTCATAATTACATACTTGTACTTTCTTTTGTTTTTATAAAAATACAAAATATCTAAATTTAATACTTAAATATTTATCTGAATTATAAAATATTAACAAATAAAGATCTAATTATACAATAAATATATTTATGCTCATGCAAACTTTAAAATATATAAGTACAGACTAATACTACTAACCATCTTTTTTTTTTAAAAAAAAAGTACTAGTTATAAATTTAAATGTTGTAAATTTCTTAAAATGAATGTATAATAATATAATTACATATTATTGCTATTTTGTTGCTTGCACACAATGATACATATATACAGATAATCAAAATTACCCCAATTCCAAAACTCAACCGGACTAGCCAAGAAAATAAAATCTAAAATACTACCTATGGTTTCATTGCTACAAACAGACTTCTCAGATGTAAAGAACTACAAAACAACAATACTGTATATATAAATTAAACATTACCCACAATTCTATTTACTTCCCATCCATCTTTAATATTAAAAGAACTTTTAAATAAGTTAATTGCTTCAGAAACATAAATTTTTAATAATAAAGATTCTTTAATTCTTTTTTTTTTATTTCATTTCTCTCAAAGAAGACAATCTTAGCTTCATCAAAATTAAGTGTGGTCTATATCTTTTTCATGGATATAGTCTGATAAATGAAAAAATGAAGGTACATGAAAGTAGGATTAGAAATAAATATCTTAGTTCTCCTTTGTATGTCCATGAAAAAGATATAAGCCACACTATTAATTTTCATGAAACTAAAGTTGTTTTCTTTGAAAGTAATGAAATAAAAAGAAGAATTAAAGAATCTTTATTATTAAAAAAAAATTATGATTCTGAAGCAATTAACTTATTTAAAAGTTCTTTTAATATTAAGAGTGAGTGATGGGGAGTAAATGAAATTTTGGATAATTTAAATATGTTGTTGATTGTAGTTCTTTACACTTCAAAAGTCTGCTTACATTTTATTTTCTTGGCTAATCCGGTTGAGTTTTGGATTTGGGGTAATTTTGATTATTTATTGACCAGTTTAGCTTTATGCTTTTAATGTTTATATATACAGATACATAAGTACACTTAAATGCTAACACAGAATTCATTAATATTTATGAACTCCATTAATTTACTGTTTCTTTGAGGTTTATTTATAGTGTTATCTAAAAGATTTAAATTTCTTTGAAAATATAAGCATTTAACAAAAGTTTCTTCCTCTATAATGCTTTACATTTAACTAAAAATCATTTACTGCTTCCATAAAAATTATTTACAACTTCATAGAACTGTTCTTTAAAATACCCACTTTTTATTAATAAATTATTACTTGGGGATGACAGACTTTGCAGTATTCATATTGGATTTTGTTTTTAGAATTCAGAATTATTATTATTCCATCAAAATTTAATAACTAAATAATTTGCAGTATTTATGATGATTTTATTAACAAAAATATGGTCAGATAAATAGTATATAGTAATTAAATATTTTAAAATAAAATTCCAAAGATTATACAAGTTTATAGACTGAAAACAAAAAATAAAATTGTTGTTTTTTCTAAAAATAACATTCTTTCAAAATTGTCCACTCTCAAATGATTATAACAATAATAAGAAAGTTTTCAACTAAAATGAGAAATATCTTTAAAATATTTCCAGTTACTTATTTCATGTATTTTTATATAGAGATGCATTAATTTCTCATTTATTTTTAAACAATTATGCAATAAAAAAAAGATGGGTATAGAAATTGAAATATTATTAATATTACTATTGTAATTATCTTTTTTTAACTCAACTTATATTCTAACCATACATCTTTAATATATGTCCTATACACTGCAATAATTGGAAGAAAAAAAAACATTTTAAAAACAAATATTCATAAATATCAATAATAATCTACATTTATTGAAAAATGTTGCAAAAATAAAATGATTTACATATATAAATAAATACTGCAGGTAATACCTTCAAGATATTATTGATGGACTAAAATCTTTCTTTAAGTAAATGGAATAATGGATAGTATGCAAACTGTTATATAATATACATTTTTAACATACATGAGGAACCCAAAAATAATAGTTCTCTGGTATGCATGCCTGTTATAGTATATGCTTCAGCTGCTACATACTTTTTGAGATGATCTCTTTCTGCCTCAATCTTCCAAATGACATCACTGTATACAATGGTGTTGCCATGTAGCAAATTTTTTTGTAAAGGGTGTTTCACTTACTTGTCAATTTATGTAACAACTGAAAAGTTGGAATAATGTGAAATTCTGTTTTCTTTTTTAAAAAATGGCAAAGAAAATGCTTGAAATAGATTATAAGAAAGTTGTTCTGGGAAAAACCCAAGTTTGCAAATGGTTTAATGAAAGTATCAAATTTATCATGTCTCAAAAAAAGTGTGGTGAGTGAAGTTCCACATCAAGTCAATGCTATTTTTTTTTTTTTTTTTACATATATAGCATTTTTTTCTCAGAATTAGTTTGTAATTGTCAGATATGTTTTATTTACAAGTTCTGACACATTTGTATGATGCAGTAAAATGTGAATGTCCCATTTTGTGGCAAAGTGAGGAGTTCAAGCTTCACCACGACAAAGTGTCAGTGCACAAAGTATTGAGAGTGAAACAAACTTAAATTAAATTCAGTATAATCCAAATTATTTATCAGTCATATTCATTTGAACTCACTTCATGACACTTTTTTTTATTCTCTTGAATGAAAAATGCCTTAAAATTTTCTCTCCTTTTTTGCAGAATTAGAAACAGGTATTAAATGACATCACTTTGCAAGTATTTCCAGACTACTTCAAAAAGTAAAAAAAAAAAAAACCATTTAGATCAATATATTACATCAAATGGACAGTAATTTGAAAGAGATTAAATTTACAATATTTAAAAATAAATAAACAAGTTTCTTATTAAAAGATTCTGGTTAATTTTGTGTACCTCCTTGTATACACATACTTACAATGCTAATTAATTTTTAAAATATACATAAAGATAAAGGAATGCACATGATTGATATGATTACTGAATAAGAAAGATGAAGAAATGGCTGGCAGAAATTATTTATAATGACACTCATACAAGTAGCATGCAAAAGAAATTTATAAATTCAAATTTGCATTTTAAAATTTATTAATCATCATTATTGTCAACTATTATCAATCCACTGCAGGATTAAGATCTCTCCAACTTCAATCCATCACCAATCTTTAGCCTCTCTTCTCCACATCACTCCCACACATTTCCTTATTTCATTCATCCATCTTAGATGTGGTCTCTTTCTGGATCTTTTACAATCTCTTGGAATCCAGTTCAAGATTTCAACTGTCCATCTATTATCATCTCTTCTAGAAACATGTCCAGTCTACCTCCACATGATGTCAGTGACACCTGGTTATTCTCTTACCCATGTATTTCATTTTCAATCTCTTATTACTTATAGCATGCATCTCTCCATATTTCTTTGAGTGTTTTGAAGTCTCTGTATCGCTCTTCTGTTAAGGGTCCAAGTCTCAAATTCATAAGTAAGAACTGATAAAACACATTTATTAAAAATCTTTCTTTTCAAACACATAGTTCCTTTTAATATTGTTATTTCTACCAAAAGCACTCCACGTGAGTTTAATTGTCTGATTAATTTCATCCATTGTGTTGCCATCTGTAGTAATAATCTAGTCAAGATATTTGTAGTTGTTAACTTCTAATTCATCATTGTCAATCTTTATTTTCATATTTTGAAAAAATCCATTGAACATTAGTCTTTTTAATGTTTACCTTTAATCCTATATTCTTACTCTTGTAACATTTCCTGAAGCTTTAAAGCATTATTGTAAAAACAACTACATCCTTGGCAAAATCTAAATGACTTAAATAATCTCCATTTATTTTTATTCCTTTAGCTTACCATTTTAATCCACCAAATACTTATTGTAGTACTGCTATAAAAGGTTTTGGAAATATGGAGTCACTCTGTCATACACCTTTCTCAATATTAATATTCCTAATATCATTATGTAATCTAATTGTTGCTGTTGCATTTTTATAAATATTCTTTCAGGGTGTGCCAATATCCTGGGTCTATACCTTGATAATCCAATGCTTTAATCACTGCAGAAATACTTATAGAATCAAATGCCTTTTCATAATCAACAAATCCAAAGCATAATGGCAACTCATATTCATTGGTCCTTTTTATAACTTCTCTCAGATATGATCTGCTGTACTAAAACCATTTCTAAATTCAGTTTGTTCTTTTGTTGTTTGAAATTCTTCATTACCTTTCTTAAATATTAATATTAATAGTGCATTCTTCCAATCATCTTGTACATCTTTATCATTTAGATATTTGGTATATAACTTTGCCAAAAAATTTCTATTTTTCACCTGTTTCTTTTAATATATTGATTACAATTCAATCATTACCTGGAGCTTTCCCTTCTTTGTAAATTTAATTGCATGTCTCAATTCATTTAAAATGCTGGGCAATTCAGAAGATATAAGATGTACTTGTTCTTTATTATTATATAATTCTTGATATAACCCTTCTAACTCTTCTACATATTTCATGATGTCACTTCTCTTTTTAGTAATAGTTCCATCTTTTTTTTTATTGCAAAAACATTTCCTTCCAATACCAATATGTCATTTTACACTTTTGAGCCTTTCATTCTCTTCTATGGCTTTCCTTACTATGTTGACAGTTATACTTTCTTAGATCATTATCAATGCTTTTTCACACCATTTTATAAAATTTGAGATATTCAATCCTTCTTAATGCATCATTTTTATATATATTCATATTCGTTCTTTTTTTTATATAAATTTTCTGATCTCACTAGAAGAAATTTTTCTAGTCAATTGCTGTTTTTTTTTCTACCAGCTATCTTTGTTGCAGTTTTTAAAAGTGTATGACTTATTTTCCTATTGATTTCTTTCAAATGTGAATCATGTTTAAAATCTATTAATATTTGAAAATGATATATAAGTTCTAATTTAAATTCATTAGGATGTTTCTGAAGATTAGGAATATCAACTGTGAATATTGGTTTTTCTTAATAATTTTTGTTTCTTTAGTTTTGCATTAACATGTATCATACATCTCACAAGTTGATGATCACATTCTGTGTCGAATTTATTAAAAATATTACAATCTTGAAATATATATTTCTGTTAGTTAAAATATAATCCAATTCTGCTATTCCTTTATTTGGATACTTCCATGTCCATTTCCATTTAACATTTTTCTCAAAAAAAAAAATCATATGCAAATTCCACAAATTTACGACCTCTCATTTCTATCACCAAAACCAAATTTATCTTCAACACTTTCATCTTTCAATTGTTTACCAATTCTAGCATTAAAATCTCCCACAAAGATTGTAAAATGTTGCTTGATCTGATCAAAAATCTTTTGTACATCCATATAAAAATCCTCTACTACTTTATCACTATGAGAACTTGTTGGAGCATAAATCTGAATTATCAGTTGAATAACTAATCTTGCCACACTGTCTGAGATATGATCAATCTCCACAATGTGGTTCATCCACTTTTTATTTATAATAAATCCTACTCTGCTTGTATATTCAATGTTTGTATCTTTGTAATACAGTACATGTCCACTTTTTAAATCAATTATCTCTTCATCTTTTCTTCTAACTTCACTAACTTCAATAATGTCCATTTAATATGAGACAGTTCTTCCTCCAATTATTTCAATCTTCCTTCACTTAAAAGTGATCTGTAGAAAGGTCATCAAATGAAAGCCTGGATCCACAATCAGGGAATTCTTAGCACCCTTCATCTTTAGCCACTGATAGCTGCCTTGGCTGGTCACTTTACAGCCTCCTGGGAATAAGAACCATGATTTATTTTATCTGTCATGATTGTAAATATCTATTAAGGGGAAATTTTTTTTTTCATTCACACATACATTCATTTTGCCTTCAAGAAAACTCAGTCAATTGATAAGACCATCGTATTTCTTGATTTTAAAGTCAGAAGTAAAAAGTCAATAAACTCATTGCATGGGCTAATGTGTGTTTGTATACTATATGAATAATCACATAGTAATAACAGCTGCAATGACAAGAACATACAGAGTGACATTCTCAGTTTCTTTAAGGCCTCCAAGAGGAATCAAAGGGTCTCCTTTCAGTTAACAAAAACTCCTTTCTGCAGCCAAAATTTGTTAGTACATTATCTTAAATATTTACTTTATTGTCAAAGTTTTCATTTTAAAAAAAGTTTTAATACATATTGTTACAACTTTAATTTAAATTTCATTATTTACTTATAGATTTATTATTTTTATTAATATTTCCTATAATTAAATATATCACTCTTTTTAAATATATATATAATTGACTTCTGGGCTGATGGATGGTTGTGATTGGGTTGCAAGTATGATATAACTCATTGGAAAGTTCAGTTACTTCTTCAGTTACATATAATCTGAATAATTTACTTATTTACATATATTATAACTTAAATTTTCATTTCATATTTAAAAGTTGTTAAAACTAAAGCTCTGCTTTGATCCTCTGAATATAGCACAATGGTTAAATACCCCCCTTCTAAAAGGTGTTAAAAGTTGGTACTATCTCCACCTTGTGTGAAAAAGGTTAAACATATCAACATTGTCAACATGGGCAAAAAAATCAGGTGTTGACACCTCTATGCCACTGCAGATATACTATCCATTAAATAAGACATATAATAATAATAAAATCTTATTTGAGGTAGTAATAATGTCTAGGTTGATAAATGATTAGTACAATTATTAATATATTTCCATTAGAGTAGTTTATATTAATGTTGTATTGCAGAAAATTTGAAATCTGTCAATTAAACTATAATCTAGATATATAGTGAACAGATTGTGAAGATATTTGTAAGAGATTATGATCTGGGACCAAGTGATGAGTGCTGGTTCAGTACATGGAGATCATTTATCATTTTCATGTCTTTGATCATATGTTTTAGTAATCTGTGATAGAATTATTATATATATATATATAAAAAATTACAACAAAAAAAAATTAAGGTTAGGGTTGCTCTAGAAGTAATGTGTATATGGAGTTGAAATGTCACATGTGCTATATGTATTGTTATGTTTTTACTGTATCTATGGTCTGAGAGGTTGGGCTCATGGATGGTTGTGATTGGGTTGTAGGCATGACATAACTCATTGGAAGTTTCAGTTACTTCCTGTTCAGTTACATATAATTTTCTATTTTTTTTTAAATTTAGTATTTATCCATTATTTATAGGCTTTTCTAAATACTTAATTATTATATAAAAAATTGGGACATTGCATATCACATATGGCTAAAGACAATGATTGAACTTTAAACTAGTACAAATCAAATGAATACTTTGTTATTACAAAATTTATCAAAGTACATGTATAGAAATGAATAAAACCTATAACTTACAGTTGTAGAAATATTGAAGGAAGGATGCTCAAGAATGAATTATTTATATATTTATTTAGGGAGAAAAAAATAGAATAATTAACATGCATGTGCTATAAAAATTAAAAAATTGATTTTAATAAAAGATAAAATATTGCCAGAGAAAACAATTATTGTTTATTAATAAATTATAAATATGAAAATGGAAAACTAATATTAGAAATATAGGATACATTGATAAAATCTTATTTGTCATGAACATAAATATTATCACTTCAAAGCTTATAATGATTTTTAAATAAAAATATTTCCATAAAATGAAAAACTATTCTGATTTTAGTCATTTAAAAAAAAATAAGAATTTAAGATTTAATCAAAAAATTGAAATAGACAACAAGGCGTATTTGCTGATAAACAGAAAGACTGGATCCAATTGATTAGTGCATACACATTTAGTTAAGTAGAGCATATTCGTTTGGTTAATTGAATAAAATTTGTAAATTAGAAAAGAATGTGGAATAATAAAACTAGTGTTAATACTTAGTCTTAGTTGCATCATAAATTGAGAATCTTTTGAAGTAGTTTCAAACCACTAAACTGTACGAGAGTTCTGCCTATGTGAGAGTTTCAAACATTATTGAGATTCAATATTTCAGCATTCAATAGTTGCATATTAAATTCATGCAGACTAATTTCATAAACTAAAGTGGCAAGAAATTTTCTATCTGGAAATTTAATAATGGACATTAAGAACAGAATATTCTGGATATAGATAAAGAAGTCAAAGGTGTATTACAATATAGTGGTATAAAAAGTTTCACACCCTTGTTATAGCCAATAAAATGAACAGTTAGATTTCCAGTCATACCAGATGTAGTTGTTCTATTGAGATGTTCAGTTTTTGAACCTGGCTGTCTCTCTTATAATTTGACAGACTGAATAAAAAAAAAATATAATTATCACATCTCTACAAGTAATTATCAAAGTATAATAAAATTGTAACTGTGACCCAAAGAAATAAATTCAAAACAATAAGAAGAAAAGGAAAATGTTCTGTAAAGATTTTGAACGATCTAGATAGTGCTCATCTGGAACTCAAATTAGCCTACAAAATTCAACAGTCATGCACAAATTTGTGTAGTTCTGTTAGAATTCAGCCTCTAAAACTCTATGTAGGTGATAACATTCATACTTTTTATGTAATCAAGTTTATAATTCTTACTAATATTAATTTTAATTACATTTGAAAGTATTTTTTAATTTATTTTATTTTGTATTTCATTGTTTAAAATGTTTTACTAAGATATGAAATATAATATTTTGTTTTGATTCTTCTCATAATATATATTTGTATTTAATGGAATTTGGAGCCTGAATTTAAATTTTAAGGGAGATTTGCTTTGTATTTATACTCAATTTAATTCTATTTATTTATATACAGTTAAACATTGTATGTCAATATAGTGCCCCTTTTATTGAATACAAAGAGTATAACATACATTTTAGGCTGATATCTATCATAGTAGAAATAAGGGATATAATAAATATATGATAATCTTGGATGTATTTGTAAAATGGTATGAGCATAGTTATTAATGATTTATGAAATATTCAAAAATCTATTTTATTAAATGATTTGCTTTGTTAATGCTTAAAGCTTTCACATTTTTTTATTCTCAGTTCTATACACTATTTGAGTTAAACAATATTATTAAGAGTGTGTGATAATCAGATATTAAGTTTCAAATTGTGACCAATAATTAATTACAAATATATATAAAGTCAACATTATGGAAAATAATTGTTCTAATATGGTATCTTAATTGTAAATACAAGCCATCACCTTTGATTACCCTAAGGATGACCAATGAAGATCAACTTTAATAATTTAACTTTTCCAAGGTATATAATTGGAGGGGTTGTATTTGTTATTTAGGTATATAAAACTATAGTTAAGACCATTAACAAGCATAAAAATCATCATCATTCATCTAGTTCATACCGTTTAATTGCATTAACAGAACAGCATAAAAATCATCATCATGTATACAGATCATATCATTTAATTGCATCAACAGGACAGGACAGCTTATTAAATGGCTTAAAAATAAATCAGTCACATGCATCTAAGATTTCAATTCCAATACCTTTTGGTTACAGAGGAATTTATTTATGTAGTTATTTATTTCTGTATTTAGATATCTTTATATTTCATTACAGTATAGTACAATTAATTATAATAATTGTATGCAATTTATTTTTAAATTTGTAAATTTCCTTTTTTAATGATGGAAAATATAAAGACCAATTTTATCAAGTTTATTAGAAAAAAAGTGCAATTGAATATTATATTAGGAAAAGAAAATCCTATACTATTCTCATAAGAGTTTTAGTTCTCAAGGTTGTTGAATAAATACATCAATTCCCTTTATAATTTAGTTCCAAAATCTTTATAATAAAACAGTAATGTGATTTAAGTGATTTCAGAAAAATATATAATAATTATTCAGAATGAACAAGTTACTCAATACCCATAAGAATATTAATAGTTTTAACTAGAACCACAGTCTAATAAAACTCCTTTATTTTTAAACTTAAAATGTAAATTCCTTTACATTTTAAGTATAAAGCATATATGTATTTACAAAACAGTAAGTACATAATATTAGAAAAAAAAATCAATATAAAATTTAACTTTTTTACAACACTGTTCTTCTCAATAGATTCAAAAAAGGTAAGAACAAACTTATTAGAGGTAAGAGGAAAAAAATTGCATATATAATCAATTAATTAAATATCACATAAATATGTAATAATGCTAATAATATTTACTTATACGCTCTGTACAAATTTCCAATATTTCAAGTGGAAATGTTTCATGAAAAAGTCAACTGACTTCTTGTTAAACATATGTTTCTGTCAAATCAACCTCATATTATCAGTAATTTGACAATTCACTTGAGATACCAACAACATAGCCATCCCAATGTCTATTAAATATGTTTGCAAAGTTCAACACAATCTTAAAGCTTGAATACAAATTTAGTGATAATTTAATTAAAGATTCCTTTGTATTAGTTTAAAGTTATTAACAAAGCAAAACCTTTAAACAAATTCATTTTAATTAACCTTGATTTTTAAGTGAACTTTTAAATATTTTTTGAACACTTTAAGTCAGAATCTGTTTGTTTGATCAATTAAACAAGTTAGAATTTATTTGTTTGTTTGCTTCAAGATTTATTTGGATAAAAATTTTAAATCGAAGTTTAATATATTTATATTAATAGAATTTGTTCAAATTTTGTACATTATTTATAAATCATTGGCATTGCAATATAACACTAAAATATTTTAGGTAGATTCCCTAGTTTCTTAAATCCAAAGGAATTGGCAGATGAAATTACAAATATGTTTAATATCGCTTCTACAAATTTTCATTAATGCATGTGAGTTAGCAGTATATATATCATATGATTACCATTTCATATGCTTACACATGCCGGTAATAAGAGTATCAAACTTTCCATACAGTAGTGTCACTAAGTGCAAGCCTTCATAATCAATGGCCACAGGAAGGTTTGTGCATAAAATCTTTATCTAGTACCTATTCATGCAATATCATCAGACTAGTTTCTAGCTTGTATCTTTCATCAGTGAAGAGCTTTGTATCTAAAAATACTGCACCTAGATCTTAGGATCTAATGTAACACTCCAGCAGTCATCTTTTAACTATTTGGTTAATTATAAAGCTAGGAACCCAAGATGAAAACATCATAATATTTCCAACCCATGCTCATTCACTTGTATAGTCATATAGATCTGAACTCAAGTTCCCTATGATGTTTGAAAAACCAAAGACACCAAAATGTATAGATGCTGAACTGAATTCAGATCTACATGATTACACGAGCAAATGACCTTGTTGAAAATATTATGGGGTTTTCATCTTAGGCTTCTAACTTTATAGTTAACTAAATAGATAAAAAGTGTCTGCTGGAGAGGTGCATTAGATCCTAAGATCTAGGTGAAGTGCTCTCAAATCCAAGGCTCCTCACTGATGAAAACCACAAGCTATAAATTAGTTTGGGAATGTTGGATGGGTAGTTACTAGACAAGGATTTTATGTATAAACCTTCCAGCATTCATTGATTATGAAGGGTTACATTTGGTGACACTACTGCATGGAGAGTAATACTTATTAGTAAACATATATTTAAAAAAAAAAAAATTTACATTAAAAGTATTTTAACAATCTTCTAAAAAAAGAAATAAAAACAAACCCTGATTATAAAACTACATTGTAAGCAAACTTTATTTTAAATGCATGATTTTACTTTCAACTTTAATACTAAAAAGTGAAAAATAATAGATATAATAAAAATATTTTATAATAAACACTTTTATTTATTTACTTAAAAGAAGCAGATAAAAAAATAGAAAAAAAAATAGCAAAGTTATATACACCAAATGTCTAAATGATAAAGATGTACCAGATGTTGGAAGAATACAGAATTAATATTAATATTTTAAAAAAGTTGATAAAGATGCTACTAGAAATTACAGATCTATCAATCTAACAGTTTTATACAAAATTTTTACCAAGATAATTATAAGTCACTTAGAGAAAATTTTGGATTTTATCCAACCAAAAAAACAAGCTGGATTTAAAAGTAGTCTTAGTACAATGGATCATATCCATAGAGAGAATTTATAGACAGGACCAATGAATATTAATTGCCATTGGCTTTGGATTTGTAGATTATAAAAAGGTATTTGATTCTATAAGCATTTCTTTATTAATTAAAGCATTGGATCATCAAAAGACCCAGGACATTGTCATATTCCGAAGAAGCAACAATAATAAATTACATAATAATACTAGGAAGATTAACATTGAACAAGGTGTATGCTAGGGTAATTCCATATCTCCAAAACTTTATACAGTAGTTTTGCAAGAAATATTTTGTGGAGTAAAATGGGAAGCTAATTGAATAAAAGTAAATAGAGATTATTTGAGTCATTTAGATTTTTTAGATGATGTAATTGTTTTTACAAATAACGCTTTAGAACTTCAGGAAATATTGCAAGAATTATCAGATAAAAGAAAGAAAATAGGACTAAAAGTAATTGTTAAAAAAGATTAATGTAAAGTTCAATGGATTTTCTCAAAAAAATAAAATAGAGATTAATAATGATGAGTTGAAGTTAATAATTACAAATAACTTGGTCAGATTATTACTATAGATAAAATCATAATGGACAAAATTAAACTGAAGTACTCTTGATAGAAGTAACTTAATATTAAAAGGAAAAAATATGCCTGTACGGTTTTTAATAAATGAGTTTTACCAGTTTTTATTTATGGATCTGAGACTTGGATCCTTAACAAAAAAAACAATGCAGACTTAACTGTCCAATCAATGAAGTATGGAGAGGTATATGATAGTAGTAACAATATGAAATCAAAAATGAAAAACATGGGTGAGAAAACAAACAGGTGTTACTGACAACATTGAAACAATTAAAAGACTGGTATGGAGCTGTACATATTGTTAGAAGAGATGATATATGGACAGTTGAAATCTGAAACTGGATAGCAAGAGATTGTAAAAAAAACCTAGAAAAAGAGCATATGTGAGATTGATGGGTGTAATAAGAAAGTATGCTTGAGAGATAAGGAGAAGAAAGTCTAGAAATCAAAGAAGAAATGAACTTGAAGACCATCCTGAAGGGACCAACAAAGGTTGAAAATGGTGGTGATGATGATGATATATTTACTTTGGACTAAAACACACAAAATAATTGTTTTTCCAACTGTAATTGGGCTTTTATGTTTAACTTGAAATAAAAGTGTGGGAGAGATCCTGAAATTAAGTGAATACCTATTTTTTATAACAAGGGATTTACTTAATTAACTTTTGTGCCCCCCCCCACATACACACTTATTTCAAATTAAATATAAAAAGCCCATTTTGTGTGTTTTTACTACAAAATATATAAATAAAAGTGTTTATTATAAAATACTTTTTTCATATCAATTATAATTAATTAATTGCACAAATATGTAGTAATGCTAAAGTTATTATTTACTTACATTCTCTATATGAATTTTCGGATGTTTCAAGTGGAAACAATAATGTCAGGTTTGATTGACAGATAAGTATATTTAGAAAAAGGTAGTGTTGATTTTTTCAACAAACGTTTCCACTTGAATCATTGGAAAATGTCTATAGAAGGTATAGGTAAATAATATTAACATTATATATATACATTATATTTAATGTTTTCACGGTTATATGATGTAGATAAATTATAACTTTTTGGGCTGTACCATGTATTGTTTTCCATTAAACACCGATATTTCAATGGACTAGCAACCGCCATCATCAAGGTTAACTTTTGAAAGAAAAACCGGTACTTGAGTATTAACTAAGCTATGACGTACTACACCGAATTCATACTATTCTAATCTTATGATCTTTAAGATAATGTCTCCTAGTGATTTGCGAACAAGCTTAATCGATAAAGTTTGCTCGCAGATCACGTGGAGAAGTCACCTTGAAGATCGCAAGATTAAAATAGTATGCCCTCGGGGTAGTATGTCATAGCATAGTTAATAGGGAAGGAGACGTCCAACGTCGCTATGTTGGTCGTTGCGAAATAATAAACTAATAATTTACTATGATAAAAAATTATCAAAAATGAAATATTATAAATAATCATTACAATTTTTAATGATATTTAAATAATCCCCCCTCCGAAACAAAGAAATTAAGTAATCATATATATATATATTTTCAGACTAGAAGCCGTTGTGAAATAATAACTGATAATTTACTACGATAAAAAATTATCAAAAATGAATATTATAAATAATCATTAACAATTTTTAACGCTATTTAAAAACTAATCATTTGACCCTGAAAACGATAGAAAATTATCAAAAATGAATATATTACAAATAATCATTACAATTAATGTTATATAAAGCCTACATATGATGTTTTTATTATAATTATTAGAAAACAGAATACTTTTTGTAAGTTATATTTCTTGAGAAAGATATTCTTTATCAGATAAATTATAAGCTCTAGTGAAAAGATTTTTAGCTACAGAAAAAATTTGTGCAGGATGATGATGGGAATTAAAATTAAGATATCTGTTTGTATGAGTGGATTTTCTGTAAACTGATATTGACAATGTTTCATCACATTTTCTTGCAATTAAAACATCTAGAAAAGAAAATTATCTGTCAATATCAATTTATAGAAAATCCACTCATACAAACAGATATCTTAATTTTAATTCTCATTATCATCCTGCACAAATTTTTTCTGTAGCTAAAAATCTTTTCACTAGAGCTTATAATTTATCTGATGAAGATTTAATACTAAAAAGAAAAAAGAGGATAGAATTGACAATTCCTCTTTTAATAGAGTAATTTTGCCTTACATTAGGGGGGTTACTCATAAAATCAGTAGAAGACTATCTTGTTTTAATATAAAGACTACTTTTTCTACTGGCAAAAAAATTGGGGATTTTTTGTATAAACATAAAGACAGAATATTTTTGGAACACCAAGGAGTTTATGAAATTCCATGTTTTCAGTGCTCAAGAGGCTATGTAGGTCAGTCTAATAGACGAATTAATGTCAGAATTAAGGAACATAGAAATGCTTTTCATCAAAAAATTAGTATATCAGTTTTCACAAACCTAATTTTGACAATACAAAAATACTTGCTAATTTGGAAAGATATGATTTAAGAATCATGAGAGAGTCAATTGAAATATTAAAAAGACCTACTGGTTTAAATAGGGCTGATGAAGCACAATGTATTCCAGCGATATGGAAACCTCTCATTTTATCTAATATTAACTTAAAATTAATAGGTAAAAATACTGAGGGAAATAAACATTTGATAAGCCTCATATTGTGAATTCTGAACTTGAATCTCATTTCTCATCTCGCACACAGTCACGTTATTTTTTAAGATCTAAGGATTTTTCTTTCAAAAGTTAACCTTGATAATGGCAGTTGCTAGTCCATCGAAATATCGGTGTTTAATGGAAAACAATACATGGTACAGCCCAAAAAGTTATAAATTTATATATATATGGTCAAACAAACAAACAACTAACTACCAACCAGTGATCACCTAAACCTTAACTTAATCTTTCAAAACTAAAATATAATTAATTAATAAGCAAAATACCTTTCACATGAACAGTATCCGTTTACCATACCATTACATGTAAACATTAATATTCATTAATAAATCTCAGGATTTATCCAGCATTTAAAATAATGTATATGCTAATAAATTTATATTAACTCTTTAAAAAAAACGTTATACGTGTGGTTATCATAACATCACAATCAACAAAGTAATACTATACTCTGTATATTATTTCTCAAGGCTTTCAATATCACAAAGACTCTTATGCAATTTTGTGATAAAGTTTCTTATAGTATGACTGAATGCAAATGGGCATTTTATGATTATATCAAGTGCATACTTTTTAGCATATAAACAAAGCTGTGGCAATACCAAAAGAGCTATCACAAAAAGTTTAACATAAGCAATATTCACTTAATAACTTATTAAATATATATCACAAATTGGATGATTAAATTATTCTCATGACTTTGTTACTGACTTAAGATGATGATGATGAAAATAAAATGTCAAGTCCTTATTTAAAACAATAATTAAATACTTTATTAAACAAAATAAAATGCATAAATATGGATTAAAGAAATATAAAATAACTATATTGATATTTAATGTAACATTTACTTACAAAGCAAGTTTACTTATAAGCACTGTTAAGGTTGCCCCTACATAAGATTTTAAAATATCCTTGTTATCTTAACAATCTAAAGAAAAATAGAGATTTCTCTACATCTTATAGATGTCATTATTATAACACATTATTTAAATAGTGTTGTTATTTTATCTTTCATTTGGGAAAACATTTATCTTTCTCTAAACAAGTACAATATCATCATGGCTTATGCAGCATTAAGGTATTAAACAAAACATTCTATTTGACCTATAGTCATGGATTTTTACAACAAGTACATTTTCAAATAAAATATACTTGTTTATATTAAACACATTTATATGGTGATACTATAGGACATAAGAAAACAAGATATAAAAGACATGAGCATCTCATACTCAATAAGAGATTTAAAATACTACTATATAATAATAACGATGATAATAACAGAACAACCTCTCTTTAAAGCAGTACATTTAAATATCTTATCAATTTAAAATAATGAAAATATAATATCTGTTCTTATTATTAACAAGAATGTTGATCAATCCTAATATATGCAATGAAAAATTATTACACAATAGAAAACATGTAAAGAAAATAAATTATACAACCATCATTATCCATGAAAGATTATAAATAATTTATTCCAGGTTCTTGAGGTAAACATTTCTATAAGTTTCCTTAGTATAATTCATTTTTCACGAATATAATTGTTGTTGAAATTTAATGTTGTTTAGTTTCTAAAATAAATGTATTTACTTCCGCTTTTGGCAGCCATCTTTGCAACTGGTCTTATTAAAAGCGTCCCTTAGCGATTCAGTTTCAAGAAGACAGGGACGATTGTCCCCTTACCTTTACGTCTTTTATTCAAGGTAAGTCGGTTTTAAACATTATTTATTATGGAAAGTGATAATATAATCGATAACTCTCAAATTAATGTTAACCCCGATCTCAGCATTCAACCTAGCAATGCAGCCATCGGTCGTAAATATTATAGCCTTAGATCTAATCTAAATGCAACTAAATTAACTTCTACTACAAATAAAAACCCACAAACCAATAAATCAAATGAAAACACCATCGCAAATATCAACAAAAGTTTAGAAAATATTCAACTTACCCCTAATATAAACAATAGCATAAATATCTCATCAAGCGAAACTATTGAAATCCTTAACAATACAAGCAAAAACCAATCATCTCCTCTCCGAAGATTTTACGCTCCCTCAGAAGACTCTAATGAGCAATTTTCTTTGCCCTATAATACCCCGAAAACCATATCTGAAAATAATAGACAAAATTTCCAACAAGATGATATCGGCGAATTTTTTAAAGTTAAAACTTTTCCACCAGAGGTCGACAAAACCAGCGCTGTCACATTACAGTTTGTCAACAGTAAATTTAAAAATCAAAAAGAAGAAATAAATTTTAAAACTAATAAACCTCATTCCAAAACAAACAAAGATTATAGCACAGAACAATCCATTGCTACATCAGCCAACTTGCAATCTAAACCAATTTCCTCATTTCCAATATTGAAAAATTCCACTACGTACGCAAATATCGTAAGGTCTAAAAATTCTGAGAGCATCTCCGAAAATATTAAGGCCGATAATTTCAATGAACTATATTTGAATATCTCAGAATTAGACACAGAACAAGAATCAAACACTCTGGAAAATGTCTCATTTAATATAAACAATCTTAATGATGACATGTTCCTAAAAATAAATAATGAGTTCAACAAAACGATTCCCAACACTCTGTATAAATCGTTTACAAACTACTACAGCGATAAGTCGTTAATCTTAGCCATAACAAATCAACAATGTGCATTATATAAGTTCCCTCTAGAACAATTATACAGTCTAATCAATCAAAATCAATTAGGCAGAGGCATTCACATGATCCTTAATCATCCCAATGACCGCTATGTTATCGTTGAGTTTAAAACGTGGGCGGACCGTATGAACTTTAAAAATAACTACCGATCTTTGGGAAATTATATACTTTGCTCCATAGATATGAACCGTCCAGTTACACTATCTGGCAGAATTCAAAACTGCCTTGCCCACTTGAAAGAACAAGAACTACAAGACATCCTTATTAATTATGGTTCAGTTAGTAAATTTAAACACCTACTAAACCCTCACTTCGAAGATCAAATTCTGTCCAATACAGTTGTCTTCACACTTACTTTAAAGAAAAACATTATACCCACTGACATACCCACCATTATTACTGCAAGAGGCTCTCCTATGGTTTTGACCTTCAGGGGAGTACAGCCACAATGTTTCTTCTGCCTTCAAAGAACACACCTTATTAAAGATTGTGCAGCAAGAATATGCATACACTGTGGTATTAAAAAGAATAAAGTTCACAGATGCCCTGGTAGACCTATTAATATGGCTATCACATCCTTAAATAGACAATCACCACATGGGACTAATTCAAACAGCAACCTCACAAACCCAGACAATCTGACTCAAATAAATCCTCCAACAAACCCTCTCACATCCAAACCTATCTTTCAAAATGAAAATCTTCAAGAAAGAACAAACACCAACCTCTACACTAATAGTAGTGAATCAGAGAACCAAGCAATAACATATACTGCTACTAAACCAATCTCTCAAACCAATAATACTCAAGATCATTCATTAGATACATATTGTACTAATCCCCGAGAAACAATGCTAGGCCAAACTCTTTCTACAAAAGAAGACAATATGACCAAACCATCTAACGAGAGCAAGGAAAACCCAGGCGATGAAGAAAATACACTTAAAAAATTTCAAAACAATTCATCTATAACAACTCCCACCCAGCTTAAAACCAATGATGCATCATCATTCGGGCCAGCTAAGTCTAATAAACCTAAACAAAGTGATCCACAAACTGTCCTCAATTCTTCAACGCCTGCAGTAATCAACCATCCAGATGAAAAGACTTATCAAACACTCAACCCGAAAGTCAGCATAATTAATGTTTCACAACAGTTACAGCAAACCGAAAATGACTCAGATCTAAAATTTAAACCAAATTCTTATAACAATAAAAAAACACTTTCATCAAAAGTACAGGAAAAAGAAAACAACACTACTAAACTTAAAAAAACCCAAAAAACCAACACAACAAATACCCAAAATACAAATAAGAAAATTAAAAGAAAATCAATTCGCTCAGATAAATCAAGCTCTGATGATGACAGCTCCCATCCAATACATTATTCACCACCACCCGCTAGCAAACAAATCTCAGATATATCCAGCACAAAGCTTCACAAATCCATAGAAAAAAAGAGGAAAACCATGGATCCTATAACCATCGATACCATTGATCCATCTGATGAATCTCAGACAGATTACACTACTTCATCAGACACTGAAGACTTCATGGATGCGTTTCCTCAACCAACAAATATATCACCAATCCATCCACAAGTTCAATCACAAGACTCTGATTTCCAAACAACATCAGAACTCATTAACATGGAGATGCCCCACATTGACTTGGTACACTTTGCTGAGGATGGTTTGGATTAATCTATCATGTTCTGCAAAATTGCTGGCATTAATATTCGCGGCATCAACTCAATTGATAGAGTTCTAGCTATTAAAAACTGGCTCTCGCTCTGCTCCCTCATATACTTCTTATGGGTGAAACTAAATATCACCATAAGACTGATCATAAAATATTATCTCTTCTCTCAGCTCTCGGATTTACTAGATTTTCCATAGGCCATTCTGCTTCAGGTGGAGTCGGTATTCTTCTCAGCAAGTCAACACCACCAAACAGTTTTAGTATTCTATTCCTAGATGCCAATATTATTGTCATAGAAATAGACTATTGGGGTTATCCGATCATCATAGCTTATATATATACAGCCAAAGACACCTCTCAATATCTAAAAATAATCCATATCCTAAATGCCATCAACGCTAACAGAGCCTCTCCTACTATTCTTCTGGGAGACTTTAACACTACATACAATGACTTCAACAAGAGATTTTTGCATCTAATAAATCACAGATTAATGTGTGGAGAGGGTTTCTTCCCTCCTGAAGCCTACTCTTTCTATACTAAAACTAAAAAGTCCCTGATTGATTTGGTTTTCTACACCCCAGACCTCCATTTCAACCTTGATGCAGCCTTGGCCCCTGTTGCTTTCTCTGATCATATGGCTCTAATCTTACAACTTACACCTATTGCAATCCCTACACCCATTGATGGACCTGGTAAAACCATGCGCATGATCACCCAATCAAATATGACCGAAGCGATAGTGTCTGAGGCATACATCCTTTTCCAGAAAATAAACATCCTTTCCCTGCCTGCTGAGGAGGGCTGGTTTTCCTTCATTGGAATACTTCAGTCCATATTAAATCACCACACCAGGAAAATCAAAGGACCTAATGGCCTTCTAAATGACCTAACAGACATTAATATACAACTTCAAGCATCACAGCAAAATTTCACAAATACAGAAAAAATTATCTTCCTTAAAAATCTCTACAAAATCAAGCAAAAGTCCCTTGCAGAATATATATCCATCAGAAGAGCCAAATGTTTCTTAGCACAACAACACTGCTGGACGAGAGACTATCTCAGATGGGCACTGGGATACAATAAAAAACAAATCACTCCCTTATCCATTAATACTAATGGAACCAATCTTATTGGCTTTCCAATGATGCAGCACATCAGCAAACAATTCTGCCAATTAATGCAAAAAGATGGAGCTCCTCCTATAAACAGCTGGTTAGATGCTGGTGACCCCAGCGAACATGGCATCATGGAAATCCAAATCAAAAAGAAGATAACATCTCTCCCTGACGGCGTTCATCCTGGCCTTCATGGCATCCCAAATTTCCTTCTCAAACACCTCAGTCAATTCACTGTGCCAATTATTAAAAAAATGATTGATCACCTAGCCTCCGGCAACAGAAACATAACAGATCTTTACCCAGTGGCACTCGTGCCTTTTATTAAAAAAGCAAAACCACTAAACGACATTAACAGTATCCGGCCAATTTCCATGACCCCATTGCTTATCAAGATAATTGAGTCAGTCATTAAAGATCAAATCCAAACTCAAATTCTTAGCCATATCTCGTCAAACCAATACGGAAAAAAGGGATCATCAACCTCGCATGCTATGTCCAATGTAACTGCACTGTTCAATTACATCAGAGGACATCGTAAATCAAAACCTATTGCTGTCCAGCTGGATGTTGCGGCAGCATTTGATTCAGTCCAGATAAACATCCTTCTGGATATTCTGTTGGAATGCGACATTCCAGCTGGGATTGTACAGATGATCAGCAATCTGCTCAACAACAGAGAGATTTTTCTCTCTCTTGATGGCAAGATCACACCAGGCTTCAAGCCATACAAGTCGATCCCTCAAGGATCCCCGCTCAGTGCCCTTTTCTTCACAGCATACATCAACCCTCTTCTGATGGATATGGAAAAAAACCTCCCTGGAATTTTCCTTCCCTCTCTCAATAAAAGCTTCAATGTATTTGCATATATTGATGACATCATGGTTGTGCTTCCCACCATTAAATACCTTCCTCATCTCATGAACATATTAAACAGAAATACAGCGAAACTTGGCCTACAAATAAATTTTAACAAATCTTCCATCTGGAAGATAATGTCTGGTAAACAAATTAACTCTCCCTTTTCTGCAAAACCCCAAAGATACCTAGGTTTTCCAATCTACAAAACTCCAACTGCAATGGCAAGAGAGATTCAAGATGCAATCCTCCATTCAACTGAAGCCATCACCACTTCACTCTCTAGAGTATACCTTTCATTATATGGAAAGGTTGGCCTCCTCAACATGATCATAATGCCAAAAATCTCATATTATCTTCCATTCGTTAAAATGTCTAAACAGTTTCAAAATAAAATTAACCGATTATGCACCAAACTTCTCTGGAGAGGAAGGACAGTTGCTATTAGCTTGCGAGGTATCCAACGACCACGCAGGTTCAATGGACTGTCATTCCACTCAATACAAGCAATCATTTTACAGAAAACCCACAACACTCTACATAATCTGATCCTCTCCTGCGGATACTCTAACATTATTAAAAAAGTTACACCGACAGATCGTCCTCCACCCTCTTCCAGTTCATGGATAGCATCCCTAATACAACAACTACAACTTTATAACCCGATAATATCCTTTAACCTTAACCAAAAAATCACCTTATGGGAAGCATACAATATAATCAACTATAATCAACAACCCATTAAAACCAGCCTAAAAATAACCAACCAAAGACTCATTACACACTTCAAAAGATGGAGTCTGGAACCCAAATTCCTTGACTTCATCATTAAAATAAATCTTAATGTGCTACCCACGAATTGGTTTCTTTATCACCGAAGAGGTTTTACCAGCATTGACCCTATATGTGGTCTGTGTGCTCGTGAAGATGAAACCATAGACCATATTATACACCGGTGCCCAAGACTTAAAACTCTGAAAGATATAATTATAATCAATTCCAACATAAGACCTGATATGATTTTCTCACTCGAAAATGCCATTCATAATGGTTTTTTTTCAATAATAAGGCTTTCTACCTTTGTCCTTTATTCCATATGGATAGTGAGATGCAAAAGTCTCATGGAATTACCCCCGCCACAAATCATACCATTGTTCTATCAAACGCTCAAAAAAATCAAGAAACGTGACCAGCTCCTTGCCTCCAGTAAAGTCTTTGCTGACACCTGGTCTTTAATTGCTCTTTCCTTTTCCTGATTATCAATTCCCACCTACCCAGCATTATAGAATAGTCATTTATAAAAGAAAATATTCATGTTTATATTAAAAATGCTAATACCATTAAACAAGTTCTTTGAATCTCTTCACTATACCTAACCACATAAGAGTATAACATTGTGCTCTCATAACATAATCTAGCCAGATGACATATAGAACATTATATAATCATATTATTGTACAATTTATTCATTTATTTATCCTTTATTAGTATGTAATCACTATTTATTGTTAATAAAATTTTATTGAAATGAAAATAAATGTATTAAGGTAGAAAACATTATATTCTCCTTTTTTTAAAAAAAAAATCCATTAAGGAAGTAATTATATTGATTATTCCTAAAGCAATTAAATTTCCTTTTGATTATGCTTTTAAGAAGTGAGAGATACTTTTCTTCAATCTTCCAAAGAGTAAGTTTTTTTTTCCATATGTCATAGCATCTGACGCCTCATGTATAGGATATAATCCATTTAATACATATACAAGAGATGGGCAGACATCTCTACTATGTAATAACTGAAACACACAGGCTTATTATATACCTGTGTCTATATATGTACTGAAACACACAGGCTTATTATATACCTGTGTCTATATATGTAATATATAGGGTATATGAGCACAGGCTTTCACATGACTCACCACTCTCCACACTATCTCATAACACTGATACACTTGAACACATACATGTTGAAAAGATAAATAATCACCAATATAAGTATTTCATGCTAAACCAGCAATCATCAGTTGGTCCAGATTACCATCTCTACACATATATGCTACAAGTGCTCAGATATATATTAAGATAGCCAATCCTCATACTTTAATGGACAGGTTTCAATCTACTCCACCCTCCTACTCTTCAGCTGTCCATTCAATTAAAAATCTGATGATGGATGCTCAAAGGCCACCCTGAGGCTGAGATTCTTGTCACACCCATGTTGACCTAAGGTCAATCTGACCCTCATGTACAGGACATAATCCATTTAATACATAAACAAGGGATAGCTAGACATCTCTACTATGTAATAACTGAAACTCACAGACTTATTATATACCTGTGTCTATATATATGTAATATATAGGGTATATGAGCACAGACTTTCACACGCCACTCTCCACACTATCTCATAACTCTGATACACTTGAACACATATGTCTTGAAAAGATATATAATCACCAATATAAGTATCTCATTCTAAACCAGCAATCATCAGTTGGTCCAGATTACCATCTCTACACATATATGCTACAAGTGCTCAGATATATATTAAGATAGCCAATCCTCATACTTTAATGGACAGGTTTCAATCTACTACACACTTCAACCATCCATCCAATTGAAAAATCTGATGATGGAATGCTCAAAGGCCACCCTAAGGCTGAAATTCTTGTCACACCCATGTTGACGACCTAAGGTCAACATGGGTGTGACAAGAATCTCAGCCTAAAGGTGGGAGAGATTGATCTTAGATCAACATGGGTGTGACAAGAATTTCAGCCTCGGTGTGGGTCAGATTGACCTTAGGTCAACATGGGTGTGACAAGAATCTCAGCCTCAGGGTGGCCTTTGAGCATTCCATCATCAGATTTTCAATTGGATGGATGGTTGAAGAGTTGGAGTGTGGAGAAGATTGAAGCCTATGCATTAAAGTATGAGTATTGGCTATCTTAATACATATCTGAGCACTTATAGCATATATGTGTAGAGATGGTAATCTGGACCAACTGATGATTGCTGGTTTAGCATGAAATATGTATATTGGTGATTATTTATCTTTTCAACATATATGTGTTCAAGTGTATCAGTGTTATGAGATAGTGGGGAGAATGGTGGGTCGTGTGAAGATTTGTGCTCATATACCCTAAATATTACCTATATAGACACAGGTATATAATAAGCCTTTGTGTTTCACTTATTTACTAGAATAAACAAGATTTAATTTTATAAATTATCCGTTCTCGTGTTGTATAAGAGTTCTTATTATCCCTATGACTTTGTACTATTTATATTTAATCTTTAAAGAACACCTTTTTATTATATTTACACTTACAAACAATACCTACATACACATTTAAATGTTATATGGAAATTTCTTTGTTGCAGTTTTAAAAGTGTATCAGTTATTTTCATATTAATTTCATTCAAATCTGAATCATGTTCCAAATCTACTAATATTTGAAACTGATTTGTGAATTCTAATTTAAATTCATTAGAATGTTTCTGAAGATTAGAAATATCAACTGTAAATATTGTTTTTCTTAATAATTTTTTGTCTCTCTAGTTTTGCATTAACACATATCTTATATCTTACTAATCGATGTTAAATTTATTAAGAACATTATAATCTTGAAATATGTATTTTCTGTTAATCAAAATATAATCCAATTCTGCTGTACCTTCATTTGGATGCTTCCATGTCCATTTTCTTTTAACATTTTTCTCAAAAAAAGAATTCAAAGTTTTTCTTTTTCTGCAAACTCCACAAGTCTATGTCCTCTCTCATTTCTATGACCATAACCAAAATTACCTACAGCATTTTCATCTTTCATTTGATTACCAATTCTAACATTAAAGTTTCCCCATAACAATTTTAAAATGTTGTTTACTCTGATAAAAAGCCTTTTGTACATCCATATAAAAATATTCTACTACTTCATCAATATGAGAACTTATTGGGGCATAAACCTGAATTATCAACATTTGGTATCTGCTATTAAGTTGTATAACTAATCTTGCCACTCTGTCCAATACACTATCAATCTCCACAACATTGTTCTTCCACTTTTTATTTATAATAAATCCTACTCCACTAGTATTTCCAATATTTGTGCCTTTTCTAATAGAATACATGCCCACTTTTTAAATCAATTGTCTCTTCACCCTTTCTTCTAACTTCACAAAGTCCAATAATGTTCCATTTAATATAAGATAGTTCTTCTAATTCTTGCAATCTTCCATCACTTGAAAGTAATCTGTAGTTGTAAGTATCTAAATAAAAAGTCATCATCAAATGGCAGCCTGGATCCACAATCAGGGGATTCTTAGCACACTCCACTTTCGGCCACCAACCACTGCCTGGGAATAAGGGCCATGATTTATTTTTGTCTGTCATAATTATATATATATTGAAAAAATATTTATCATTTACACAAACATTCATTCTGTTTTATCAGGCAACTGAGAAGAAAGACCATGGTGTTTTTGATCTTAAACTCAGAGGTAAAAAGCCAATAAACTCACCACGCTGGCTAATGCGTGTTGGTGAGCAGCCCATCCATGTTCATATACTACATAAATAATCACATAATAATAACAGATGCAACAACAAGAACGTATGGAGTGGACATTAGGAAATTTGCCCTGCTCAGTTCCTTTTAAGGCCTCCATGAGGAATCAAAAGGTCTCCTTTCAGTTAATAGCAAACTCCTTTCTACAACTTAATTATTAATATGAATCAGAAAGTATTTTTAAGATATAAATCTCTTATCTATTAAAATTAAATATTATTCTTATAAAAGATAATAACAAAAGTAAATCAAGTTATAATTACAATTAATTGTTTTTATATTAGTGCATTGATTTATATCTGATTTGCTCTAGCAAATAACATTTTACAACTCTCACTAATCAATACTGAATGATTAATTGGGTTGAGTATAGACCAGCAACCTAAAAAAAAATTCCTAAAACATTGTGATCTCCTAGAAGTTAATTAAAAACAATCTTGGTTACTTTTTTTTTCCCATGTGTCATAGCATCGGAAGGGAAGCGAACACGCTAACCTGGGACAACTGCATATATACTTAAGCACGAAATATATATATTGGAGATCATTTATCTTTTTATCATGAATGTGGTCGTGGGTATCAGTTGTATAAAGATGGAGCGGATGACTAAAGGGAGCTTGAAGGTCTGGATTCAAACCGCCTCTAATTGAAGTGTATATATAACAAGAGTGTTTGTTCATTAAGGAAATTAAGAAGTTTAAGAGAAACTAGAGTTGGTATGATATATAGAAGAAAAATTATGAGAGGATACGTTAAAATGATCAATAGAAATTGAAGATATTAATTAATGATTTAAAACAAGCAAAAGGAAAAAACCCGAAAGATACTAGTCTTTACGTGGATAATTAATGTTTGATTTCCATTTAAGATTTTTTATAAATATTTACAAATGAATGGATTTTTAAGAGTAAAAAATAAAAACGATTTCTTATCTTCATATAATATATAAAGTGTGTTTTTAAAATTTAAGGGAGAAAAAATTCTAAAATATTAATAATTCACAATTTTTTTCTTGCTTCCATCCCCATCCCAACACGCCCCCCCCCCCCCCCGCAAATAAATTTGAACTAATTATATATAAAAATGTAAAGAAAATAAGTGCATTCAAATTAATATACAAATCTCAAATGTTATACCCTCTCAGTACCTTTATTTTCATACCTTTGATATTCATTTAAATAATATATTCAATATCAAGAATTCACATTATCTTTTCTTTCAACATTTAATAAAAACCGCAATTCGAATTGTAATTATTTCATTGTAAGCTGATTAATGGACTATGGCAACATTCATCAGAGAAAGTAATGACTTTTGCAAAACATATGTGAATTAAGAGGCATTTTATATTGTTACTGAAGTTTAATTTAAGTAAGCAAAGAAAGAAAACATCAAAAACGAGCTAATCTTTATTATTATTTCAATGTCAAAAAATTGCTAAAGGTTTAACAATAATTAAATTACTAATTCATATAAAAAAAAAATTTAAAAAAAAGGATTGAAAAATACATTTCTTAGATCAAATTTATATTATTAACATATATTAACAATAGAGGTATTGTGTTTCTTATTTGGTTGTTCAGTCTTATGAAAGTAATTTTATTACCTCTGATGATAGAGAAATGCATTTATAAAAATATAAAATGCTAAAGTTTCAATGAGATATGCATTAATTCTTATAACCATTGATTAAAATAATTTTACTTCATAGAAAAGGTTCTTAAAAATATTAATGCTAAAATTATTGTAAAATCAATTAAATTTAAATATAAAAACCAGATATTGGATATACTGGGGGGAAAAAATTGATTTCATTTCTCAGTTCACTGTGCCAATACAAAATTGTCTAGGTTTAATCATAGTTCAAAATTACTCAACATTCAGTTGAAAAAAAAGCAGGATCTGCCTCAGAAAGGTCAAATGAAAATCAAAATATTATTCCCAATATATACATAAGTAAATTAAATACACTTTTATAATACTGATACTTCAAATTTAATCCATAAATTGACATTTAAATAAATAAAAATTTGATACTTTTAAAATCAGAAGAAAGATCTATCAGACAATGCCAGTCAGTAAATAGAAAAGAAAAAAAAGAGAATTGATATATTCCATTTAAATAAATTTATAAAATATAAAATTCATTTAAATGACTTTGTAAAACAATAACAGAGTTAAATTACTTTTTTTTTTTAATTCCTGAACAATTCAAAAACTAAATATAGTTTCAATTGAGTAATGCAAGAGGGGAAAAACTTTATTTTAAAGAATGTAAGCATCATATCTCACCTTGCTTTTAAATAATGGACTAGTTCAGATCCTGTCCAATAAATAATCAAACTTTTTGAAGGTATAGTCAGAGAGCTACTGTCACAGAGCTGGAATGACAGAATCTATGCTCTCTAGACAATAGCTGTCAAGCAAAATGGGTGACACAATAAGGCAAGTTCACATTCAGAACTAGAAGCTTCTAGAATCAAATGCCAACACAAGGCAAGTTATCAAGTATAGCTGGAAGTAATAGAAAACCTATAAGGGCACATCCCTTTTTCTATATTTTACCCTAGAATTAGAAGCTATAATTTGCCAACAGTGGAAGGCAGAGTGTTGCAGTCTATAAAATAAAATAAAATGTTTTAAAATGAGCAAGTCTTGCTCTGTGGGGCTGTGGGGGTTGTTAGATTTTGTCATTAATCAAAAAAATGGCTAATGTTATTTCATATCGGTAAAAAAAATTAAATAAAATGTGAGTGGTTATTCATTAACAATAAAGGCCGAAATTTCCCCTGATCCCAGTGAGTTGTCTAGTTCTGTGTAATTAAAAAATTGACAGGTAACATCAATACACATAAACATTTAAAAAAAATCAATCGTAATTAGTTACTGATTCATTATTAAATAAAAATAGAATTTTTTTTTTTCTCTCACACAGAGGGAAAAATGAAATGGTCAAAATTACTTCAATCAAAGAATTTGATCTAGTCTATCCTGAAAATTGGTCAAGCTACAAAGATCAAAAAGCCCGACTTAAAATTAGCCATGGTCCTTAGACTTACGATATTCTTCAAGCACAGGCCACCCCCATGCTAATTATAGCATAAGCTCACATATGCTTAAACTTTGATTGTATGTAAGCATAGGATTTACTGATGTACTAACATACAGAGCATGATTTGTATATGCTAACATAATTTCAGGACAACTATAAGCCATTCTGAAATCACTATAACTAATCAAAGGGAAAGGCTGAGTCACATATTTAACAAAATCTAGATATTTAATTAATAAAATTAATTAGAACATCAGTAAATAGTATGTTTATATACAATCAAAGTTAAAGTATAGATGAGCTCATTCTATAATTATGTTTGCTGATGGTTTGTAAAATATAGATTGCTGGGGGTTTTAGTACTTTTGCATTAATTTCATCTATATTTGAGCTATCAAAAGTTATATTTGCATCTATTAACTGAATATTAATTTAATATTCAAAAGGTGTTAAATATAAAGGTCAGTCTTTCCCTCTGATTAATTATAATAATTTTAGAATGGCTTATAGATGTCCTGAAATTACATTAGTATAAATAAATTATGCTCTGCATGTTAGTATGTCAGTAAATGATTTGCTTGTAGACAATCAAAGCTAAAATATAGATGGTTTCTTTCTATATTTATGTTGGCTGATGATTAGTTTACCAAAAGCTCACTGGAGATTTTGAATATTTTTGCATTAATTTCATCTATATTCAAGCTATCAAAAAGTTATATTTAAAGACATTTTATAAATACATTTTTCTTAAATACTTTTATGTGTGTGAATGTACTTCTATAAATAAAAATTACAAAATATCAATTAAATCATTTGAAAATGAAAACGAAGTTCACTTTATTATCAAAAGTACTTTCATAAACCAGTTTTCTATGTTTGTAAAAGTAAAAGATCATTAGTTCAAGTATCTATTCTAAATGACAATCTCAATAAAATAATAAGTGAATGGCTTTATTATTTGAGTATTCACAAAAATTTGAGCGCTGGAATTGCCAGTACTGAAACTGATCCAGATTTCACACACATGAGACTGACAATTTACCATTACATTAAACAATTGCAAGGCATAATCTCAATTATTATTTACATATTAAAGACAATGTCAAAAAGTAATATTTAAACAAATCAAATAATTTTAATTATTTAAAAGTATGCATGTTTTCAAAAAAGTAACAATTATTTGTTTGTTTGACTGATTTACTCTTAGTCAAAAATAGTATTAAAAAATTTAAATCTAATCAATTAAGACTGATCTGGTTAAATGTTACTTGATTTGCTAAACAAATTGACTTTACAATTTAATAAAATTAAATGATTCTAATATCTTAACAATTAAATAATTAAACAAATGATTTTTTTTTTTTAAATGTTATAATTAGTTAGTGCTGGTTTTCTTATAAAGGACAAATCATAAGAATAATCTAACATTCAAGCTTCTCAAAAGCACACTCACTATAGTGATTATGAAGTTCATTTTATGTCAGAGTTGTTATCCTCTTCTTCTTTCAACTTTATTTTTTCTGTGCATTATACACTTTTGAATTATTCATTATAATTTACATTATTGCTACTGCTAATTTTATTTTTAAATTATTCTTTACGTAAAAGATTTACAATGTAAAATAACCATTGTTTTAAAATAAGCAATAATGAAAAAGCATTAGAAAAAAACTACAATTAAATATACTTTTGTCTAAATTATATTACCACATACACAATAATAAATATATAATTCTAAGGCAGTATGTAATTTGCTTATACAGAACGTTTCTTATATATGTAAATAGAGAGATATGAATTCAGGATTTTTCAGTCTATTCATCCTCCACTCTATCTCAAGCAAACTAACACACATACCCACACACATGCAAAAAAGATACATAAGTCCCAATATATGCATTTTGTACAGAACCAGAACTCATCAGTTGGGCTAGATCATAATTTCCCACACCTATATACAATCAGTACTAGGTTTATATTAAGATAACAATTCCTCAAACTTTAATGGACAGATATTGTGCCAGTCAAAATATGCTTATCCATCTAACACGAGCTGGAACTCACAAAATGTACTTCAAACCCAATCAAGCCCGAGATTTAGGTAAGGGACCAGCCTGGATTCGAACCCACTCTCCAAGAACCAGATCTAACACCCAATGGATAACATAACAATGGTAGCACACGAGATTTAAATCTTCATCCGGCCCACTAGCAAATCGGAGAAAACAATAAGACTCATGGACTTAAACATATATATATAAACAACGTAAATACTAGACATTCCACAGATAAAATCTAACATATTTAAATAATAGGGGCTTTACTAATGAATACTTATGGGCAATTAGTGAATTGGATTGATTTAATAATGAGACAGAAACTGATATATTATGAATTAAAATATATTTATTGACAATTGTTGTTGGCAAATGCACGCAGGCATTTTATTTATAAAGTAACATTACTCTAGGCCAATAATTGATACGTTGGCTATTATTTAATTGCTCCAATATTATTTAATGGAAACAAATATCCTACTATATAACTAATCACTACATTAACTTTTACCAGTTATGCCCTTTCATCATCAGTTCGCGTGGCTATTGTACGTGAAATCAAACCAAGTCTGGAGTGAAGCTTAATAATCTTAATTATAATAAATTTATTTTAACTATGGGCTTTTAAAGCATCCCAGATAGCTTTAGATCGAACGGGTTTTCAAGAATGCTTCGGATCAACGCCAAAGACTGCATATTAGGGAGGAAAGAGTTGGCTATAACGATTTTACTAATATGCTAGGCACAAGTAAAGTATAATAATAAAGTGGCTCTGCGGATGGAAGAATAGTTTTAGGGTTTTTGTGACAAACAACGGTTTACCCAAGAACCGGTCATCATGCTGCAAAAGGGAACCTTTATTTGGTTCATAAGAAGCGGGGGACTTACGTGCTAATCTGGCCCGTAGCTCAGACTTCGCTACTGCACTACCCTATAAGAGAAGATGTGCTGGCAATGCCGTGGCTCCATCTTATATATAAAACAGCACAACGAAAGAAATATTAATAAGTTCCACATCCGCCAAGCCGAAGGATATTATAAATGAAATATCACATATTAAATGAACACAAGTTTATCAGCTTGATCAAAAGAGCCAACTCTTCTGTAGCATGAGAAATATGTATATGCTACTGACGGGAAGATATACAAACTTTACTTTATCCCGTTCAATCTCTTTAGTTATCTATAACTACTAAACTTTTAAAAGGGGGAAAAGTATATTTAATAGGGGACTTACGAATACTTAACTAAAAAAATATACTTATGATTGCACTCCAGGCTAGTTTAATCTTTAGTAACATAATAAATAAAGGTTGAAAAGCCACATTTTATATTTATATTAATTAATTTACAAAATGACAAAATATGAATTTGGGTTTCGAAACAGCGCACGAAATGACGCTATATAAATAATAATACGAAGATGTTAAATTTATATGTTTAAAAACATATTCTATAATTAAATGCATGCCGTTTCGAAACATAGGCATAACTAATAATAAATAAAATAAGCAAAAGAAAAGCAAAATATAATTGCAGTGATTAAATTATATAGCAAAACATTAATTAACAGAAATTTAGCAAAAGTATTTCATTTATAGAATTAAAAGATTTTAGGAAACAATTTAGACAGTTTACACTATTGTATTAGCAAAAAGTATTTCATTTAAATATTATTTCAAAAACAATTTAAATAGAAATTTCAATAATATGGTTAGCTAACCTGTTTTTGAAGAAATAATGAATGTTTTTGAAATGCACACAGAGCTCTGCGATTTTAAATAATACTAAAATAGTTCTGTAGCTAAGGAGAGATTCGAGCTGGAAACGAAGGTGACTTCTTTGGCGGCTTATGGCATCTTCAATTTAGTTGGGAGACGATTTTTAAAATAGTGTTTCTTTAGCTGGATTGAAATCGGAACGAAGGCAAATTATTTTTACGGCTTATGGCATCTTCAAATTTAGTTGGTGTAAGCTTGGTTGTTCCTTTGGCATTTGATGGATTGAACTAGGCGTTCCATCACGGGAAAGCAGCAAAATTTTGCCTGACTTTAGCCAGACATGTTAAGGTTGAACAATAATAAAACTTCTCCTGTTGACTCTCTTCAAAAGTAAGATGGATTCTATCTTCCCGCTTAAAATAAGCCCTATTTATATCCTTCTACTAAACTTTAACACCTTTCTGGAATTTCGTAAGCCTCGGGACCAATTGACTTTTAATTAAAGCAAAATAGTATAATTCAATTTCTACAACAACTGATAAAATCTCCGAGGTGTTATATTTAATTTATTAAAAAAATGTATCAAAATATATAAACTATATAATTTGATTCATTTTCATTAATTAAATTCCTTTTCAGGTGTTATTACTTAGCAGAAGGAACGGTATTCTGATTTAATGAAAAAGTCTTTTGTTGCAAACAAAAATCAATCAGAAAACAGATTTTACTTTTTTACCAGGGGTGCAGTCACTAATTGATCTCTTGTTTACACAAAATTCTCATTTTTAATTACAAATGGATGATTTTTATTTTACTGAAATAAATAACTTTTAACATATTTGTTCTTACAATATTATTTGTTTATTAAAAAAAAAAAGCAAATTTAAAGAAAATACTTTAGTTTCAATTATATATGTAAAACATTAAATCAGAAAACCGTTAAATATAATTTAAAGAAAATGTTTTACAGTATCTTTATTTAAACTTAAATATATATATCATTCCAATGTTTAACTTATCCATCCACATACGAATATAATAGCGAATATAATTAAGAATTGACTGAAAATTAATAAAACATTTTATAATAAATTATGAGCATTTCTCCGCTATAATTGTATCAAACCTGTCTAATTATAGCGTGTTTTCGTATGTAAATGGATGATGCCATTCAAGCGGCCATTGTAGCAAAGTTTTCCCGCTCGACTTATATATTACATTTTTACATTTAAAATATTTCTACATTTAAGATAGGTTCGAAATTAGTTTAGACGAGTAGGTCATTAGGTTGATGGTGAAACGGAAAGGGATTAGAGATTTCCGTTTCAATATATATCACAATGTCCAATAATAAGAGGGATTAGATTGATGTAATGTCTACATGGGTTAAACTATAATTTCAAATCCAACAAAAGCTTTAAGCATTCATTGCACCATCAGTTTTTCAATGAAATAAATGGTTGAATATTTGGAAATGTGAAAAAACTGAAGTCTGATTACTAAAGTTGAAGGAATTGCTATCTTAATATAAACTAGGCACTGCTTGTAAATATGTGAGAGATTATGACGTGGTCCAACCCTATTGTTTCTGCATAAAATATGTATATTGGGGATCATATCTTTTTTTACATATGTGTAGGCATGTGTATCAATTGCTTGAGATAAAGTGGAGGATGAACAGATTGAAAAATCCTGAGTTCAAATCTGTTTATTAATAAATATAATAGATCACTCCGCAATTATTAGCTGTGGGTCATATTACTCAATTTTTTTCATTAAGACAATTTTTAAAAAATTATTTTAAAATTCAATTTTCACAATAACTTTATATTGCTTAATGCAAAAACAAATATTGTATATGCAATTTAAAATATTAAAGAAAGTAAAGAAAAAATATTACTGTTTTAAAATTGTTTAAATATTTTTTTTTTAATGTTTGCCTTTATGTTGTTTATAAATTCTAAATTTTGATAGTTGAATTTTAAAACAATTTTTACTAGCAGTTCAACTACATGTCATCATAGTACATATCATTTTCACACCAATTTGAAAGATTAAGAAATAAAATGTTGTAACAAAATATGTATTAACATTAAGACAAATCATTAGATTTTTAAATTCTCAAAAGCTTAAAAGTAAAAGAAAATCAATCTGTCTATTTCCATAATTATTTATTTGCAGAAGAAAAAGACTCAATCAATGGAAATTCCCTATAATTCACTTTAATTAAGATAATTTATTTTTAAATTATTTGACGCTAATAAATATATTTCAAGTGTATACAAGTAATTTAAATATCACATGATCACCACTTCTTATGCTTGCTCATAACTGTCATTAAAACAGGCAAAGCTCTCCATACAGTAGTGCCATTCAGTGCAAACTAGAGTAATCAATGGATGCCAGAAGGCTTGTGCATAAAATCCCTATCTAGTGCCTACTCATCCAATATCCTCAGACTAGTTTCTAGCTTGTGGCTTTCATCAGTGAGGAGCCTTGGATCTGAGAGCACTGCACTTAGATATTAGGATCTAATGCAACCCTCCAGAAGCTACCTTTTATCTCTCCTTGACTACAAAGTTATGAGAATAAAATTAAAAACACAATATTTTCAATCCAAGCTCATTAGCTTATATAGTCATATAGGTCTGAACTCAGTTCAATACCCATATATTTTGGTGTCTTTGGTTTTTTAATAATCATAGCCACCACTATCCTATTAACATTGCCTGTTTTAATAACAGTTATGAGCAAGCATAATTAGTGGTGATCATGTGATCTTTAGTGGTTTAATACCAATCCTGCCTAATAGAATCAGTGGTGGCTGTGGTTATTGAAGAACTAAATACACCAAAATGTATGGTGACTGAAGTGAGTTCAGACCTATATGACTATATAAGCTAATGAACTTGGATTGAAAATATTATTGTTTTCAATTTTATTCTCATAGCCTTGTAGTTAAGGAGAGATAAAAGGTGACTGCTGGAGAATTGCATTAGATCCTAAGATTTAGGTGCAGTGCTCTCAGATCCGAGGCTCCTCACTAATAAAAGCCGCAAGCTAGAAACTAGACTGGGGATATTGGATGAGTAGGCACTAGATAGGGATTTTATGCACAAGCCTTCTGGCATCCACTGATTACTCTGGCTTGCATTGAGTGGCACTACTGTATGGAAAGTTTTGCCTGCCATAAAGGAAAATATACTGAATAATTAATTTTATTAAAAATTTTAATTATTAAGTTCTTTATATTTTCCTAACTGAAATCAATATTTTCTATTTAATGTCAAAAAAATTATATAGATATATACTTACTAAAAACCAATATTAATAACAATTAAATGAATTCTTTTCTCTTTTTTCATTAAAAAATAAGTAAGTAGATGGAAAAACTACTATAGCTAGTTAAAACTATTCAAAGTAAAGATGACTAAACATTTAAAGCTTTTTATTCAATTTAACACTATAATCTTTCCATGACTATTTTATATGTTAGAATCATTTTACAAGGGATTTAATTATTCAACGTAATGAATAAGAATCTAAAATGATGACTCACTAATAATCTCCTATTTGGCTTAAATGACTATTTTAAAGTTTTAAGGTTTGTAAAGAAAGATGAAGGTAAATATGAGGTGAGACTAAACTTAATCACTTCCTCAGAATAAGAAACTGAAGACATGCAATTATTCTCTTTGTGATAAGTACAATCTCTGAAAGTTGAGGATAAAAGGAAAGTTACTACGTCAAATAACTTTACAAAGACTTCTCAAAAATTCTACTTAGTAGTTTTAGCTCATATAAAAAATAATAATAATACTAAGTTAAAAATAATAAATACGTATTTTTTAAAAAAAATCGTTAATGTTATATAAATAAGTAAGAATTTCAGAAGTTAGTTTGCTGGTAAACTCTCTCCCGCTTATTAACACCCATAAAAATTATAAAAGAACGCTAATTTAAATTCAATTTAACATGTTTTTTAATTAAATTAAAATATGCTTTTTAATTAAATTAAAATATGCATTTTAATTGAAAGCTGAAAGTTTTTTTTTTCTTGTTTTATTTTTTAAAAAAACTTTATATGCATATATATATATATTGTACAAAATTATTTTATTTTTCCAGGAAATACAATATTGAGAAAGGCGTATAAATGGAAAACAAAAAAAACAATAACAAACATAAATTTCCTGCCGAAAGAAAATGTAAGCAATACAGTTAATCTGATTCCAAAATAACGCTAACCTCTAAAATCTCAACAAAATTGTTACCGAAATATCTAATGACTATATTTGATTATAAATACCTCTACATAAATTTTACAGAACTTTCTTTTTGAGAGCTAAATTTTATTCATGAGTGACAGCTAATTTATTTATAAGGAATAGAAGTCCTAGATTTTATTTATATGTTTTTGGTCCAAAAGATGCAATAAGTTACAATTTGATTAATAATATTTTTTAAAAAATATTACATGAGAGATATTGTTTACTATATTCATTGTCTGCAATGTATTACTTATTGCTGAAAATGAAAGAATAATAAATAAAACATATTGCCTTTAAAGATTGCATCAAAACAATAGCATTGTCTAATTAGTGAAGATTGTTAATGAAAAAGAGGGGATCTTTTTCAAACGAATAGACAAATTTTTCAATCTTCTCTTTCATGTAATTCATGAATAATATTAAGTTAAACTTGAGATGTGAAATTAAAAAAACTTTTAGAGATATTGTTTCATGTAGAAAATTAAAAATTAACTTTCTATAAGATTGCAGTCAATAAAAAATAATATTGTAGTATAATTTTTTGACAAGGCTAAATATAATGGTGCAGTAAATATAAACAATGAATGTGAATTATATCACTATAGCCCAATGTAAGATCACTGAATTTCAATGAATTAATATAGAAACTCAAAGCATAGATATGAAGTGACTTTAACTTTCTCTTTAATAAAATATCCATTATGAAGCAATTTATTTGCCTCAGTAAGACAACCATAACTATTAGTACACTTGAAACATGAAATTCTCTTAAGTTTATTATTTGATTCACTAAAAAGAACCCTGACTATATATATATTAAGGACATGTTTAAAAATAAACATGTGTACTCTCTCCTTGATAGAATAATAAATTGAATGTAGACTTTCATCAACAATGTAAATATTAAGCTCAGATAAAGAGGCTTTAAAATGATATATAAACTATAAATGCAAAGATGATAGTCGTTTGTTGATTGCTATCATTATAAATATATTGTTGATACCTTCAGGGCAATGTGCACATGAAAATTGATGCAACAATCTTATTAAATCAGTGTGGGGCACTGTTTATATAATAATAATGATATAAATCAAAAATGACAATACTAAATTATCACTAAAAATTAAATCATTAAAAAATTAAAGCTAAGAACAACTTATTGATTATTTATTGAAATATATGTAATGTACATATAATAAAGATTTTCGAATTTAAAACTTTCCATACGTTTATTTGCAATATATATATATTAGGATCATAGTAATTACATATAACATTTTAAAATATGAAATTAATATAAAGAAGATAATAAACCTATTTAAATATACTAATAAAAAAAGAAAATTATAAAAATAATACATAAAAACAAGTATGCATAAAGTAAAACAATATATATATATATATATAATGAAGTGGTATTCTAATATAAGTAAAACACAAAATATAAATTATTTAAATATAAAAATAAAAAGAGCTATGATATACTCTTCTGATGAAAATTTCATAAAAAAGAAAGAGATAAAACTTTTAAATTTATTATAAATGGATTTCCAATTTATTTTATTAAGAAATAATATTGATAAAGTAGAAATTAAAATTAAAGGAACAGAATACTACTAATAAAAACTAAAATAATAATAATAAATGTTTTGAAGCAAAATTGAATAATATAAATATGACAAGAAAAATTAATAATAATACTAAAAAAATAAAACAAAACATAATAAAAATAAAAATAATTCATAAAAAATAATAATAACAGATTTGTTAAAAAATAAATACATTATACAAATCAACAATAAAAATGTAATAAATGGATTATATAAAATAATGTGTCAAGAATGTACAAAATAATAACATATCAAAGAAACAAAAAATTAAATAGAATCAAGACCCAACCAACAAAGGTATGATTTTTTTTTTAAAAAAAAAAACAAAAAAACAATATACATTCATATTAAGAAACTGGACGTGTGTTTTTGAAATAAGAATATTAAAATAATTTACAAAATAGATTTAAAAAATAAAAAATATTATTTATTAAAAAATTAATCCTAGATTTGATAAAAACAAAGGCCAAAATTAATAATATATTATTAATATCAAAAAATAGGTTATTTTACAATAACGTGTTGAAAACGCCAGAGGGTGTTATTTCTATGATAGCGCACAGAAATATGCCATTTAGGCGGCCTACCAGCGAACATTCCATTTCTAATGCGTAAGCCTAGAAATAGCCGCTGTACAGGGTGGCTGCTGTGTCTATTTCTATGCTAATGCACAGAAACATGACATTTAATCTGCCGCAGAAGCTCAGCTTACAGCTCAGATTTGGGCTAAGCATTTTTGATGTGCGATCACATTTCACTTTTGGCTACAGTATTGTGTGAGGGTGTCTCTGGAGTTCCGATTGTCAAAACTATTTTAATATTCATTAAGACCACCTCCCCTTCTATCTCCCATCTTTTAGGAATATCTACTAACAATTATCAGCAGAGTCTCATGCTTCCCTAGCCCACATTTCCTGCTCAAAAAAATTGGCAAGTGTAGGTGCAAGCATGATTCGGATGAAATCACACTGTAAGTCACGTTTCTGCAAGAACAACGGTGAGCTTCATCAAATGGCTGAAATAGGAAACTTGCTCCGAATGTCAAAGATTCTCTGACTGTTGCTGGAAGGGTTATCAAACAAAAGAGCTTGAAGCTGCATGCGTGCTGTTCCTGAACAGCCCTAAAAGTTGGTTTTAATTGCCGTAAATATATTTATGTTTTTGGTAATTACGGTAAAAAGTTGGTCAACCTTTGAGTTGGAGCATTCCGTTCACTTAGGAATTGTAACCACCCACCCCCATCCCCCTTCCCAAAGTTGAATCTTTTGGTTGTAAATGTTTTACCGTTAAATGGAAATCGATTTATTTGTAATTTATTATAAAACAACAAAAATATAAAAAAGAAAAGAAGCTGATTTCGTAGAATACCCAACCGCCAAAAAATGTAAGTAATGAGAAGAATAAAAAGTAACTACTTTTTAAAATTCATTTTGATTGATGTACCCTTTTTTTTTTCGTTCAAAAATTTTATTTGATAGATAGTAGTTTTAAATGTGATCAACAAAATCAAAAACATACATATAAAAAAAAAAAAACCAGCCCCAAAAAAATATAAGTAATGAAAAGAATAACAAAAAAACATTAAGTACTTTTTTAAATTCAATTTTTTGATTTCTGCATTTTTTTTTTTTTTTGTGTGTTCAAAAATTTATTTGATATTACTTTACTTTGAAATGTGATAATAAACAAACCCGGCGGCGGCAGCCCCGGCAACATTATATTTATCTTTGTTTACAAACAAACTGTGCCCTCCGACGGTTTCAACACGCTATTATAAAACAACCAAAAAATATACAGAATTATTATTAATTAGTCAAATGGTAAAAATATATAAAATTATGTACAGTTTTTATATTAAAAATATAAGTATTTAAAAAAGCCAGAAGAGGTAAGTAAAATATAGAAACAAATTTTAATTGGTTTAATCTAAGATAAAATATAATTAAAGGAGATATGAACCCAGACTTTCAAGCTCCCTTCAGTCATCCATTCCATTTAATGTAACTAATACACAACATGATCACATATATGTGAAAAAGATAAATGATCTCCAATATATGTATTTCATGCTGAACCGGCACTCATTAATTGGTAGTAAAAATATATTAATATGTTTATTTATAGTTTTTGTTTACTTGTTCATTAAAAAAGAACAAGATTAACTATTTAAGAATATATTAATATTAGATATAAATAAATATATACATACACACAATTTACAAGATATAAAATTAGTGGTTACATTAAGAACAATTAGATAATATAATTTTAAAAAAACAACTACATTTAAATGTATAGTTAAAGATTATTATTTATTTTTTATATAAAAGAGAATACCCAAAAATAACTGGAATATTCTCTGGGAGGCAAAGCATTGTAGTATATGCTTCTGCCACTAAATGCCTCTTGAGCGGACCCTCCTTGTGCCAGTCTGCCAAGTGATATCATTGAGATAAGTCATAATGTTGTGTAGCAAATATTTTTATTAAGTGCATCTAGCTTATTTGTCAATTTTGTAATGGCTGAAAAGTTGGAAAATTAAATTCTGGTTTTCTGTTAGGAAAAATGGCAGGGAAAACAGTTGTAATGCTTGAATCAACTTACAAACAAGTTGCTATGGGAAAAACACAAGTTTACAAGTAGTTTAATGCAAGTGTCAAATTCACCACTGAAGCAGTCAAATCTGTTACACATATTTTGCTTCACTGTCTAGTGATGTTTGGAACCTTCAAACAGGGGTTCAAACTCGGTTTTTGTTATAGTAAATCACTAGGGAGTGCAAGTATACATATGCATGCGATTATTTCCCCCTCTTGTTAGTTAAGCATTATCCTCATTAATTAATACTAATTTAATTATAAAGTATTTAAATTTCTATCACAGTAAATAATCGTATATGTGTGTGTGTGTGACAGATAAACAGGTATAATCATGTTTATTAAATATGTTTCATACTCTATTTTTTTTTATATTCGTGTACTATTTTATTTGAGAGAATTCTAGAGAGTAACTAAAAAAATTGCAAACAAAAGACATGCCTTATTTGAATTTAAAAAGTCTTTATTAACATAGATTTATTTTAAAAGATTTACGTTAATGGAAAATTTATCCCGCGGGTCTATTTCCAACTCAAAATAGACTGAAACGATACTCTCTCAAATTTATATCTCATCCATATTTTAAAAATGTATAACAGTTGACCGTTAACGTACATCCGGGTATTACCAGAAGCAGTTTCAGTGGGGTATAAATACAGCCCAATTTTCTATATTAAATACTCTGCATTTGATTTCCAGAAGGCGTTGCAGGACGAATCTGCATCACCCAAAATTTTAACATTATGAATCGTGAGTAGAAAAGAAATTTGCTGCTCTGATCATTCCAAGATCAGCTCCATACTGCTGTACTCTTATGCCATCGCCACATACAGATTTCAAAGATAATTTATTATTTTGAAATATTTTTATAACTGACATTAAAATAAAATATATGTACCCTTATATATATATATGAGATGGCAGAAAATACCATTTTATTATTCCCTCTCCCAGCAGAAAATAAAAATGAAAAAAATACTTCAACTACCCCCATGTAGTCTTTTCTCCTTTCTTGGGGTTATTGCTGGTTATACACAGAGGATCATTGTAAATTTTCCCATCTAATCTTCACATTCCCCAGAATCACTGTATTCTGGAAAAAACATGGGTTGGAAAAAAAATTCGATTTTTGCAATTTTTCACTCTATTGTTGAAATTAGAAAACCAAAAAGTATTTGTAATTAAAAATATTGTTAAAGTCAATCTATTGCAATAATTGAGCAAGAACTTTTCATTAATTAAAAATGCAACAAGAATAAAAGGACAGGAATTAGATGGGTCAAAATGCCTCTAAAAATAAACTGAAAAGTGTGAATCCGGTTCATGAAAAACATATTATAACGATCCGGAGAATAGAGACTTAACGTATCTACACTACAGGGCGCCACTAGGCATTTGAACCTAGAAAATTTATATAGTAGGCAGATATGTAAGTTAAAAAAAATATTTTTTTTATATATTTTGATTCCGGTCATTAGCCCATTGTCACTAGCTCAGTGAAATAGCAGAGATTTATATTTTATAATAATTTCTTATCTAAGAATATATAAAAAAGAATAAAATAAGCCACTGCCAGTAATTATACACACAAATATTTATTTACGCACATATATATAATTTACCATTATTATCTTAGTATGTTTACTTTAGCATTTAACTACATTTTTAAATTTTATTTTAGATTTTAATTTTTTTAATTTTTATAAGTTCGCACAGATGTATTTATAAAAGTTTGTTTTATAATGTTGAGTATAGATCGGCTGCATAGATTCCACGGTTAAAAACATTTCAAAATAAACATAACCGATCAAAATACAAAGTCATTGATAACGTCAATTGCAGAGGGAATACAAGAAACCCAATGGCATTCATCATAAGATGCCGCATTGACATCGATGACTTATATATTCTAACCGAATATGAAAACCACAACATAATTAACCGCTAACGAATCCATGCAACGTCCATACCCAACTTAAATTTAATGCATTTTTATTTAGAGTGTCGAGTATGAATAGACTACATAGATTTGCATTTGAAAAGAAAATATTCTATCCTTATTTAACCTTAGGCCAAAAGTTCGCAGTTAAACCAACGTCAATCCATCTGATATATCGATGCATTCAATGTAACACGAATACGGCAGCACAAAATAGGTTAAGAGAAGAAATTGCCTCTCATCAGATAGGAATACTACATCTATCTGACGAGAAGAGCAATAAAAAAAAACTCCATAGGAAAGGACTGCGGTCATTTTGCCGACTTACGATCGCATTCCATAGGCAAAAAGGAAGTGTGCAGCATATAAAGCGATTCTGCCCGTAGCGAATCTCATACTACATCTACTAATTACACCAATATATCCAATCCATTGACCTAATTTAACTACGAAACAAATAACCTAAGATTACCCTCCCCTAATATAACTTTACAAATCTATATAGCCATTCACGCCCGACTTAAGTTTAACATTTATATAATTTAATTTAACGAAAAACAGAAATCATAATAAAAACTTAAAAGAACAAAAAAAATAAATGGAAATGATTTTACAAAAGAAATACATCAAATTAAAATTACTTATTAATAAATAAAGTTGGTCAGATAGGATTCTATTGCAATTATTTTAAATACGGAAAGTTTTTAATTTAATGTTCATGAATTATCTAAAGTTCTTACGGTTTTAAAAGGTCCATAATTTGTAGTTGTTTGTAATTTTGAACAGGAATTCCCACGCCATCCTGAAGATATTGGTATCCAGTTAGCCATTGTTTTTTATTTATCCGGAGGTCTTTTACTTTAGCTGGTCCTTAATGTAGAAAAAAATGATGTCATTTCTTTTTTTTTAACAAAACTGAAGGGATTGAAGAGTGCGTCTTTTCAATCCCTTCTCCTTCAACTCCGCACTAATACATATCACCACTGCTGTCATACATCTCTTCCTCTAATTAATTTTTTTATTTCCAAACCTTTCCTTTTATATTAATTTTGCGGATTAACTCAACATTACGTCATGATGATGAAGACCCTTTCATTGAGGTCCGATTCCTAAGGGATTTCTTTTTATTTGCTATTAGTTTCTATTGTTTTCCTATCTGACCATTGCTTATACATTTAAATGCCCAAGGGCTAGTTCACTTTGACTAATTAAAATAATCATTTCCATTTTTCAATAACATTAATTAATTTGTTTTCCAAACTTAAAGATATATTTTTATCTCTAAATCTTTTTAAGTTTTTGCTTTTAAAATACTTTTTCTATTTTTAATAGTTTTATTTTAATAATTTTTTTTCATCTGTGCGATTATATATATATATATTGAGTTTAGATGATATTTAATTTCAATTTTTAATTCTTAAACAAAAGAAGTTTTTATTTGCGAACTTTTCTTTTTCATGTTTAATAAAAAAAAATAATGTAACGGCGTATGTGCCTGTTACAATATAAATTGCAGAGTTTGCTTTTGTTAAAAAATTCAAGAAAGAAATATATTGAACCGTTTTCGAATATGTGGATTCGAAACACTGGTCTCTTAGGCAGAGAAGAACATACTCGGAGAGTATGTATGCCCAAACGATAGCTATAAAGTATATAACTAGCATTACATTTCCAGGACATAGCTTCTTCTCGGCTGTTGAGTTCAACACCAAGTTCAAAGCACTTTTTTTTGTTTGTGTATAAACACGGGTGCCAGCTGCTTATTCTAAAAGAATACTAAAAGAATAGACAACGCACTTTGAAGAGTGGCCACTAACTCAATGCCTAAATCCACGACTAGCTCAGTTGTTTGTAATCACTAATAGATTATACTTACTTAGTGGTTAAAAGACTTGATAAAAGGGAATTGATAAAAAGAATTGATAAAAAGAATTGACCGACAAATAAAGTTTAATTTGAAAGATAATTTATTAACTAACATTTATTTACTAAATTTAAACATTTTATACTTCTAATAAAACACACGCATATTTTAAATTAACATTTCTAAATAGTCTAAATATTCCTATAGATTCAATAACAGAACACTCTAATTTAACTAATAAATATTGATATAATGATCACACACATATTAACTCATGCACACACATAATAATGATAATAAAGGACTACATAGCATTTGAAATTTAATCACACACATATCAATAGTTCATTTATGTATGATATCGAGTTCATATAATTAGACTCTTGGAGGATTTGCACGAATTAATGAAATGCAATGGCTATTACAGTATAGAACGAAATAAGCAAATGTTTTTACCTAGGCTTTTTTGAATGTTGACGTAGAATTTTGTTCTTTGGAGGCTGCTTTTGGTGAGGATATTTCCATTATAAATGCTTACCAGCCGTCTGGGATGTTTCCTTGCTGAGTTTCCTGATTTTCACGATTATTGCTATCGGAGACAAATAGATACTGACGGAGATTTTCTAAGATGTTAAGCTGACATTATTTCACGGGCAGATCTGCTGTTTTCACGGACATCTGGGCTGGAGATAAACGTGCGTTCCCAAAATATTCTCAGCACTGCATTTTGTTTCTTAACTGACTCAATTAATTTCCAAACTGCACTCTCTCAATAACTTTGTGAACTGATTCACTGTCCGATAAAAAAGTCTATTTATATCTGCAACATGTTGTCAAAATATTTCCGGTGATAATCATTTGATAAATGTTTTGTTTTATTTTATTAATAGCCATTGCCGTTTTTTTTAATGATAATCTTTTATTTCGCATACATTTTATTTATTTACAAATCACATATATATACGCACATATATTTTTAATACAATTTACTATTTAGTTTTAACATTATTTTTTCTTTAATTAAAATTGAATGAAAAGAGATTTGTATGTTTTAACTTTTTTAAATTATATTTTTACAAATACTAATAAAACTCTTTACTTCCTTTTATAACCCTTAGTTTCATTTCTCAAACCAAGACTCCCCCTCCCCCCTTTTGACTAATTAATTGCTTTTTTATTTCAAAAACTAACGCTAGAAAACTATTTAATTCTTATCTTTTTCGAAAACAAGCTGCAATAAACTCTTCAACATTTAATTTTATGTTTTTCTTTTATGAAAGATTACTTTAATAATAATTTTAGATAAAAATTATATGTGCCTATATCAATATAGGTACAATATAAATATAATCTCCAGAACTTTTGCTAAAAAAAAGTTATTAATCAAGACCAAAAAAATGTTCTGCGACTAGAGGACATCGAAAACTTTCCTCTTGGGAAAATAAGTTTCACAGCCACACTTGGAGCAGCCCGAACAATTGCCAACTATGGAAAGAATGTATTCAACAAGATAGCTGAGGATGTCAAAAAGCCAGTGGACAAAACAAAGGATTCATGCCAGCAGTTTCAGGATTGAAATAATGTAAGAACATTATCTACTTGATGAAAGTAAAACAGCTGGTTGATCAGGGTAAATATGACTTTTATTTAAAGAACTTTTCTGATTAGCATAATAGAATTCTAGACTCCATTAAATGAGTCAGTTGTACATAAAAGTTTCAACAATAGAGTGTGGGGGTTTTAAGGGGGATTGTTTTTCAAGTTATTTTGGTTGAATTGAAAAGGGGGGTAGTGTTATTTTACTAACTTTTTATTAAATGAAATTATGTATAATTTTAATTCATTTTATTGTCTTTAATGTTTGTACAGTTTGAAGTTGAAAAAAATATTAACTGCTCAATCTGGAAAGACAAATTAGGGGGGGTAAAGATCAGTTAAGTATTCTGACTATAAACAAACACAGGACCTTAGGTCAGAATCCGGTTTATGAAAAAGGGATGCTTAATGGCTGTAAGCAAACAATGGATACTTCTGCTATCCATTAAGGGATTAAATGTAATTATTTAATGAGAAATGTAGAAGGTTTGGGTGGTGCATAATACTGCCCATTCTTATTAATAAGTTGACCTAAAGTCACACCTATTTGGACAGGCCTCCAGAATAAACCTGGATTGCTGTTGTTCATTGGTTTTGTGTGGCACATGTTCCCTCAGAAAACAGATAATAAAACATTTAATAATGAACCATATTAAAAAAAAAGGAATGGAATTAAAATGTGCATTTCTCTTTTGTCTTAAATTTCAGATCAAGTCAGTTGGAGTGCTCTGAAAAGGGGAAATGAGAAAACAGTTAGTATTAAAAATGAATATAATAAATATTTAAACCATACTTAAGTGTCTCTGTCTTTAATTCTCTTATAATGTTAACAACTAAATGTCCATCTGGTTCAAATATAAAGTATAATTAGTAGAGTTATTATGTGATTGCTGTACATAAATAAATTATCCCTATGGTCATTGAAGATTCTTCTCAATCTAGTGGCACCCTCGTACACCATAATTTTGGTAACCATAGAAATTTTGCAGAGTATCAATTTATAGTGGCACATAGGCAAAAGGGAAAAAAAAACCTGGAAATTAGATTGACAAATTTCTTATTTTTGTTTTAAAACTAGTCTATTTCTCTTTTTAACAGCTAAAATTCTATCAAACTTTCACCATTTCACATGGACAATTTGAAGATATTTTATATTCAGTCAATCACATAATAAAAAAGGAAGATAGGTTCAACATCTGAAGACAAACACTCTTTGGAAGATCCAGGAGCCCACATATCAGCATAAATGTCTACAACTTGTAAAATTTAGTTTATCTAACAAGTGTTTACGTTATGTACTAATTTTTTCCAAGCTAGTACAATATAACAACAGCTTCCACATGGATTACCAGGATTTTATTTTGTGGCAACTATTTGCTAAACAGTGAAGTAAAATTTTGCTTGCCATTAACTTTATCTACAAATACAACTTGTGTAAATTTAATAGGCAATTATTGAATGCAGGATGACAAATGGCGCTAATATTTGAAATTAGACCTTGATTACATTATTCAATAATCACACAGTGCCTTTAGGATTCACAATTCCATTAAATATCCTAAGTGCATATTTTTTATATACATGAAAATAAACTTTAATATCAATTTTAAATTTATTTCTTAATCTGGACAAAATCCATAAACATGTTAATTACCATTTTAATCAACTTTAAAAAAATGACTTAAATTTTTATTTTTTATTTTTTGAATTATTTTTTAAACATTACAAATTTTCCTTTTACTGGATTATTTTACATAAAATAATTAAACTTCAAATGAAGTCATTTACACTCATAAAGACTAAAATTTAATAAATATTGGAGGACTATTCAGACAAATACTAAGTACTCGGTATGGATTCGATGCTATGTTAAAATTTAGACATTATGAAAAATTATGACTAAAACTGACTAAAGTAGAAAATCATTTAACTTTCTTATGTAAATCAGAATGGATCATTCCTAAGGGTTTGCAGTTAAAACCTCCTATTTCCTCCAAGAGAGCTGAGAAAATTATTCAGAGAGCAAATGAAGCTTTATTGAGAGAAAGTATAAAGATTCGGCAGTTTAGTAAGTATAAAACATTGCGCTCTATTAGAAATGTGGAATTGTTTCTACAAAATAGTTACAGATGAAGATTTCTCAAGAATTTGTCAAGCAGTAAACGGATCATATTGTAAGTTACATGGAAGGATAAAAGAACTGCAGAAGAAGCTTGTAAATCTACATGGGCAAGTCAAGAGTCATACTGCAACTAGTCTAACCTCATCATCAGTGAAAAATCTTACTTCTAAACACCTTACTGAGTGTGATTTATCAGTTCTTGAAAAAGGTTTGAATTTCGCCATTAATCCATATACTGTCTTATTATTGGATATAATGGTAGCCACTGAGGAGATGACCCAAAACTTGACTCTAGAAGAAGCAGCAGAGTTATGCTGGAAAATAAAAAAAAATACTTGAAAGATATCAAGTGCACAAACAGAAGTCAAACATTTCACGTGATGAGAGGAAAGCTATTAAATCTCTCAAATAGAGTATACATCTATAATCATTCTTCCTGCCAACAAAGGTAACACTACAGTTGTAATGGATAAAACTGATTATGATAAAAAAATACAAGGCCTTCGCAAGCCAATATAAAAAAGTAGCAAAGAATCCAATTCCAAATACAGAGGTAAAACTACAAGCATTACTCCGGAAACATCACAAGTATTTCAGTGATTCAAAAAAAAGAAAATTAACTTTGTATTTCAGCAAGATTCCTCACCTGTATGGACTACCTAAAATCCATAAAGACAATGTTCCATTAAGACCTATTGTTAGTTCTAGAAATTCACCATGTCAAAATTTGTCAAGTTCTTAGTCCATTGGCATATAGAACACTGTCTTTCATCAGGGATTCTAAGCACTTTGTAGAATTAGTCAGGAACATGAAAATGGAAAGAACTGACATATTGGTAAGCTAGATGTAGAAAGTCTGTTTACAAATGTACCATGAGATGAAGCATTGTCTATTGTAAGGAAAAGGTTATATGATGATAATAGTCTACAAACTAGAACAGCTCTACCTATTGACAGTATAATGAAATTATTAACCTTCTGTGTAACAACAACATACTTTCAATATAATTCAGAATTCTTCCAACAAAATCAAGGAATGGCCATGGGATCATCACTGTCACCCTTCCTCAGCAACATTTACATGGAAGAAACTTGAAAGCACAACTATAAATACTATTCTGTGTCCACCTACAGTGTGGCTTCGATATGTTTATGATACATCTATAGTAAGGCTACATGGTGAGGTACAATTATAATCATTCTGGAGGCACATTAACAACATATCTCCTACAATGGGGAAAATATTAAAAAAAAAACACACACACAACTAATTAGCCTGGAAAAAAAAAGAAAAAAAAAACTGAAGGACTCAGGAGGATTTGAACCAACCCTTATATATAAATATATCAAATTTCTACTATATGTTGCCTTTGACAGAATATCTCAGTTGGTAGAGCATTTGCCTTAAATTTGATATTGAAGAATCTAAAGGTGTGAGTTCAACTTCTACGTGAATATTGTCACTGTGCAACACCTGAAGAAGAATGGAAAATAATACTACTCAAAACATTGTGTAAATGCTAACTTGTATTATCTATGTGTGTGTTATTACTAACAAGTTGTTTGTATTTGAAAAGTTTAAATAAAGTTAAAAAAAAAAAAAAAATTCATATACATTCAACATTCACACATAAATGATGAAAATAGTCCAATATATCACATCTTATATTGGAGGACAATTTAAATTTACAATATTTTACCCATTTTTAAATATATATTTGACTATTATTATGTCAAATTATGTATGTGCTATAAGTATATAAAGAGATTAGTAATAAACAAGTACATATTGAATTAATTTTCAAATAAGCAAATAAATCACTCATTTTTTAGTGTTCTCCCTGTGATATTTGTATTTAACAATGAATTGTGTAAATCTATCATTTGATTACTTCACTAACTTATTTGTATTTCATTTAGTCATTTTTATTTAATATTTTATTGATTTTTACTAAATAAATACTCATGATTATGCTTAAAATTCAATAAATGACTTCACTCAAATGATAAGCAATATCAGTAATATCAGAATATACATATATATGATTTGTTTGTCAGATCAGCATAAATCTATTACAATTAAATACACTTGAAATAAAATAAAATTAAAACATTTATCTCTTGTAAAATTTGTACCTATAAAAAGTTTTCATTTCATTGTACTTTTTTATTTTGTCAGTTTGATGAAAAAGTTGTATAGGCTCTTATGTTATGGAGTATTCCTTTGTAATAAAAATGTCTATTTCCAATAGAATAATTTTACTTATGGCATCCTCTGAAGATTTCTGTGAACCTTTGGTTGATATTTTATGAATGGTGAATAATAAAACTGCTACAGTTATTTAATCAGATGAAATTAATAGGATCCAAGTTTATTGAACTTAAATTTAGTTAATACACTTTGTGAAATCTTAATTAGATAAAGAAATAAAGCATTCACAGTGGATGCTTTATTTGTCACTTTTTGACTAATTATATTATATAAAGACATTTACAAAGTAAAATAAATAATATTGCACACTTTGATGAAATTTCTCTAAATTTTAACTTTAAAAATTATTACAATTTTAAAAATAAATATCTTCTCTTAAAGATTTATTATATAACACTTTTTTTCTCAAGAACAGAACTTTCACTGGTGCATAGAATAAATTATTCTATTTTTATAATCTCTCAAAAAAAGTAATTTAATACTAACAATAAAAAAAGAAAAAGTATCTTAGTTTATTTTATGTTCAATTACTATTATCTAGATTTAAATTAAGATTTAACTTGAATTTATTATGGAATTATACATAATTTCAATGTTGATCTGGGAATGTATGCACAAATATATCATTACAACAAAGGATTATTTATCTTTTTATGCATAATTAAAAATGCATGCATTATATTTACATTTTAAGATTATTATGGATCTGTATATCTCTGCATGATATCAATATTGTTTATCCTCATCTATTAAATGTTTGGCTTTCTACTAATATGCATTTTAACTATTTGTACTGATGTAAATATTTAAGTACCTTTTCCCATTCAATATTTATCTGCCATAAACTATCATCTTAATTTTTAAGATGATTTTTTTTTTACTATAATCATGTCATTGCATGTACTAGCCTGATAAATAACTTATGTTCAAAATAGAATTAGAATGATTAAAACTATTTCAATATATTAGCAAATACAGTAGATTTTTTTATATTGCCAATCTCTTTTATAAGAGATATTAATAAGTAGAATAAAAACACAAAAATAAAAATCATATTCATTCATAAGCAATTTTTGCAAGATATGTAACACTTATTTTACTAAATAACAACATATAAATGAGAAAAATGTTTTCCATACACTCAATGCCTCATTCTTTAATTGGATATTTAAAAATAAAATCAATAACTATGTCTTGACTTATACAAGTAAAATCATTCTAAATTATGGTGATTTAAAAAGTTTTAAAATAAAAATTTAAAGCAATCAAATGACTTTTTTAGAATATTAAGCTACTATTTAAAAAAAATAATTTATTTTATTAATTGATAAGATCACTTTGTAAGCAGGAACCTAAATAGTTTTGAGAATATTTAGAAAATGATGATTTAGTAAGTACAGTGGCATGGCAAATGTATATTTATTTATAAGTATGTACTTATCCTTTAGAAAGTGATTACTTTTTAATGTGTTATTTAGGAGATTAAACAAACATTTAATGTTGAGGTTCAACCCTATTTTACCCATAAACTTTTTTTTGAACAATTTTCCATAGCACAATAATTTTCAGAATGCATATAATCTAAAAATTACCTATATGTGACACTTTGTTATATTAAAACATTATTTAAAAAATTATTTGATAGTGATTTACTAGAAAGTAGGTTTTGTTACTTTAATGAGACTTTTGATAATCACCGTAATCAAGTAATGTAAAATATTTTAATATTTTGCTTTCTAATAATTTTATAAGAAAATATTATAGCATTTGATGCTATATACAAAGTATTGTAAATATGTGAAGTTTTTTTTAAATTTATGCAATGTATTATTAGTCATATCAATAAAGTTATTGCTCATTTTTATAAATGTGTCTATAATTCTATAAAAAAAAAAAACATTTACTATTAAACTTTTCACTTACAGCTATAATAACAAATAATCATATAAAATATTTTTTTAGTATTTCATTAAATATATATAAACACACACATACACAAAGTATCTAAATAGCTTTTTAAAGTTTATAGCTGCAAATCTAAATAGTAAGGTGTTAGAATATGGATTAGGACGGAGGGCAATTTCAATGAAAATATACCGCTGATGACGTTATTCTTTAATTGTAGTACCCCATTGTCTAATTATCTCCATTTGTCTTTGGAAAAAAACACTAAATAAGTACATATATATTTAGTTCTTGTTCAAGATTATTTTCTTTTGAAGTCAATCTTTAAATTTTATATAATAAAAATTATGCTACAAGAATTTTAAATAAATAAAATAAGTTTTGCAATGGTAATTGAATTTGCTATAAAACAATTAAATTTGCCCACAGCGTACAATTATTTTTACTTCTAAATATGAAAGAACCATTAAAGAATGCAGACCTGAGATTTAGAAAATACACATTTGATAAAATATTCTGACCCTTATTAACTTTATTCAGTCTATTTATTTTCTTAAAGGAATTTTTTTTCCTATAAGTATTAGGAAAAAACAAATTTGATTTAAGGAAGAGAGTACAGAAGGAATCCCATGTTGATTTTTAATTTTATTTATTTTAATTTTATTCAAATTTTATAGAAATGTTTTTATATAAACTTTTTCTTATAAACATGTATAAATAAATTTAGTGCAACTTTACTCCTTAGTTAATGTAAAAAAAAAAAAAAAACTAAATAAAATTATGAACTAGAAATTCTTTGACGAGCAAAAAACCCCATATTCTTTTTAGTTGTGGAAGTTTAGAATGATTTGCTTTTCAACTATTACAAATTATTTAACAGAATATATTGCATACATTTAAACTGCATTAATTTTGATAAACTTTAAAAAGTTTTAAATATAAAATGCTTTAATATATACACTCCTTTTCAAAACGTCAAATAATTTGTCAAAAGAAACACATATAAAATAGTCATTTTATAAACACTAAAAAATAGTGATAATAGAACGATTTAACACAATAAGCATTCTATTTATACTTTTATTGACAAATATACTTTGAGATAAAATGTGGTTAAATTTCCAAAAATAATGACTTTGGAAAAATCTTTAGTATTCAAATAAAAAAATAATGAAGTGGATTATTATAAGAGCCCCATGGATCTTGACCCAAATTGTAGGCTATTCAGCTGCTAATTGTGATTTAGATACAATACTCTATGCAATTTAGCTTTCACTGTAAAAGATGACGTTAAAGATGCACTAGGTTGATTAGTGGTATCAAGTTTACTGACAATAATCTGCAATCAAATCAAGTTCAAATATGAAGATGGCATAAAAAGGTGTTAATAAATATTAACTAATAGTTCCCTAACTACAATTTAAATCAAATATTCTATAATACAGTTCACATAATTTATATCACCAAATGTCAAAAATTCTTCTTATATTATTCCTCTTTTCAATCAAAATCAAATCAACCAGAGAATATCTATTATTCACTCTATAATTATCTTCTATGTACCCACAATCTCAAAAGCATTTAATGAGACAAATTTTACTTTATTTTCTGATTGATAGTAGTCTAGAATAAATCATTATAAATTAAGGCTTTAACATGGCTTACAGTAGTACTTCAATTTCTTAATGTTATGTTTCTAATCATTCTTTTTATTCCTTTAGTATTCTTGTATCCATATTTGATGGTTGCAATTATAATGCATATAATTGATCTCATTATTGACACATTATATAAAACTGAAAACAGAATAACATAATAAATATGACTTAGTAAACATTTATTGGTGTAAAATTAGATATCACATTTTTCTCAAAATGAGGTACAAGAAATATTTCTAAATTTCTTCTGTGGTGGTATTTTATATTCTTTAAATATAAGACTATTAGTCCTGTGACACAATACATATTAGATCTGTTGTGTCTTTTCACATCCCGATATTTATTGCAATTAAGTCAAATAAATCCAATGTTATATAAATACAATTTATCCAAACCATTTTGAACACTTTTTAGTAAAACTCTTTATTTGTACAAATAAAGAGTTTTGCTAAAAAGTATTTGAAGTGGTTTGAATAAATTGTATTTATATAAGATATTACAGTAAGAAAAGGGTGAATTGGTAATAAATCCAATGTTGTTATCTGATCTCATATCAAAACATTTGTTATCTGAACTCCGATCTGATAACAAAAAAAAATATTTTTTTTTGTCCAGTTTTTGTTTAAGATTTCATTCTGACAACAGCTTCATTTCAATTGCATTGCATTTTTTTCAAGTGATTTTTATCCCATCTGGTAAGAAAATAATTTTTTTTTTTTGCCTAGTTTTTAGTCAAGATTTCATTCTGACAACAGCTGGATTTCAATTGCATTGAACTTCTTCTTCATAGTTATTGTCAATTTTCAATTTCATTGTTTTTGATTTTAAGTGAGTAAATAACTGTACTTTCCCAAAACATTGAAAGACTTTGAGGTTCAGCGAAATGGCATAATAAGCAACAGTGATGAACATCATGGCAACACCTGGATTCATATTTGACTGAATTTATGTGGTGTAGATGACATAGGATGACGATACATTCCTTTGCATAATGAATGAAATAAAAAAATTGGCCACCAATATGAATAATTAATAAAAGTGTTGTATTTTCTTATTTTATGAATAATTTTGCTTTTTGTTTTTTTTTTTGCATTTTTTACAAAAAAAAAAAATACATTTATTTATTACCATTCTTTGACAAAATCCCATTCAGTCAATATATTATGCAATCATGTGTTCATTTCGGAGGGAAAAAATTTCACGTCAAGTCTCCATTTTTTCAAAAAAATTTGATCAACTTCTAATAAAATACAACAGACAACTTAGATTTATTCATTTGAACAATTCCTTTTATATATTGCACGGTAAGTAGCGTATGTGTATATTTTATGCTTTTTTTTTAATATTTTAGGCAATTTTTTGTAGTTTAATGATTTTATGGTCAAATTCATATCTTTAGTATTATTATAAATGTCTATTCCAAACCATGTTTTAAGTTTTTTCCTGTAAAAAGTCATATATATTTTTCTATATGGCAAATTGATATTTTTTTTTGTTGTTTTGAACTCTTATTAAAAATGTACTTTTTAAGATAGATTATTATTTTTTTGCTGAAATTCATATCTTTAGTATTGTTATAAATTTTATACTTTTTCATGTAAATGTTGTATATATTTCTGTACGGCAAAGTAACATTTGTGACTTTTTGTATAATTGATTGTTAAAAAAATTTACTCTTTAATAGATTTTTTGGTCAAATTTTTTATGTTTAGTAGTGTTATTAATTTATATTCCATGCCATATTTTATATTTTTTCCTGTGAAAAGCGTATATAATTCTGTATGGCAAAGTAAAATTTTCAATTTTTTGTGTAGTGACATCTCATATTGATTGCTTAAGAATTTACTGTTTAATATCAATTTTTTAGTCAAGTTTTATATGTTTAGTACTGTTATTAATTTATATTCCACACCATATTTTATATTTTTCTTGTGAAAATAGTAGATATTTCTGAATGGCAAATTAATTTTATTTTTATTTTTAACTGTTGTTAAAAATATAATTTTTAAGATCAGTTTTTTTGGTAAATTATACTCCAAATTGTTTATATTTTTTGTGTGAAAGTACTATTTTTAATCCTAAATGACACAGAGCACATATTTGGACATGTTACACCTTTTCACATATATATTCAACCTGCCAATAACTTTGTAAATCTTGTGAAAATATCATGTACAAGATCCGTTAAGTGGCACAGAGCACATATTTAGACATGCTACACCTTTTCACAAATATATTCAACCTGCCGATAACTTTGTAAATCTTGTGAAAATATCATGTACAAGATCCGTGTACATGTTATTTTCATAAATCTTGCAAAAATAGCATGTACAAGATCCATGTACATGTTATTTTGGTCAGATCACAAGATTAAAAAGCTATCAGCAGATTGATATGAATGTGAAAAGGCACAATAATTCTAATAAGTGCTCCTTGTGTGTAAGTATCATATTCTTTTATTCATGTTTATTAACTCAAAAGACACAAAAGTACAAAAAAAATTAATTAAAGTTTAAAAAAAAATTGTTGTAAATTTTAATCATTTGCAAATTACAAGTGATAAATTATTGTGTAAAATAATTTAATATTCTTTTATCAACATTCAACAATAATCTCATATATATTCATAATAGAAACTACTTATATATAAATATATATTGTGAAGGTAGCTTCAAAATCACTACCACAACAAACCTTAGCCATCTGAAATAATGGAATGTTTATTTAAGTAGCATCTAAAGATTAAATAAAAATAAGTTTTTGCTAGAACACTTTTGAGGAAAATAAATGTTTTCATATTTTTAATAGTGTAATAACTACATCTTAAGTATTGGGAATGATGGGTAATATACAGTGAAAAACCCACATATATATTAGTAAATATTTGTGTTAATTAAAGTGACAATGACTTAAATAAAAACAATAATTATAGCAATAGAAAATAAATCAATATCTGAATATAAGAAAGATAATAATATAATGTTGTAAATTTATTTTATAATATGTTTTTTTTGTGTGTGTTTTTTAAAATGAATCTATATAAAAAAAATATTTTAAAAGATGCAACGCTGGTTTTAAACAATAAAAATAACGCTGGAATAAAAAGGAAACAATTAAAAATCATTTTTTCTTCTTGTCCTGCATTTGAACAGAAAAGTCAAGTTTTATTAGAACTATTATTTTAATATTTTTTCTGCAAAATGGACATTTTTTAAAGCAGTGTCTCAACAAATATCAATGTTTTCCTAATTAATTCATTATTCGGGGGAAAATAGAGGAACTGAATAGAACTTTCTTATTCTAATTCAAGAGTCAGTTAAGTTAAAATAATTTATCAATTTAAATTTTAAAAAAGAAAGTATTGTGATTTTTGTTTAAAAGAAATTAAAAAAGAAATCAGAACAGTTGATTTAATTTAAAGTTTATATATAGCCAATACTACAAACAGTAAAGAGCTTTATTCTGTCTATAAATATATTTTATTAAATGCAAACTGTATACATATTTATATTAAATTGTGGGCAATTCAGAGGTATAATAGATATAGGAGGTACTTGTTCTTTATTACTATATAATTCTTGATAGAAGTTGTTCTATTCATTTCATGATGTCATTTCTCTTTTTAGTAATAGTTCCATCTTTTTCCCTTATTGCAGATATAAATTTTCTATCAATACCAAAATGTTGTGTTATACTCTTGAGACTTTTATTCTCTTCTACAGCTTTCTTTGCTAGTTCACAATTATACTTTCTTATATCATTTTCAACTCTTTTCCACACCACTTTACAGAATTTGGGGTATTCAATCCTTTTTAATGCATCATTGTTTTTTATAATAGTCAGGTTAAAATGTATGTTTTATTTGTGTATTTAATTATGTATATAAATGTGTATAAATATTTGGCTATTGTAGCTCTAATGATAACTGCAAGACAGTCGAAACTGTAAGAATAGTTTTGATAAAAAAAATAGTATTGTTTCAATGGTATAAAAGAAAAATAATAATAAAGTTTTATCACTGCATAATTTTTTTTAAAAAAACTTTTTGATCAAATAATAAAGTGCATTAAATATAAGTTTGAAAGTATACATTATATTAATATATTTTTATTTGCCTTACTTTTATTTAAACATGTATACTGTAAAATAAAATCTCTTTTCACAGCAAAAAAAAAATGAAAATGTAATTCTTTATATAATTACAAAAAGTACATAAATTCATCAAAAATAAATTATAAAATGTATATTGATACAATATACTACTACTTTTTTCTTGCACTTTTTTAAAGCAAATTTATTTCTTTTTAACTGTTTCAGCTGAACTTGCAGATTTCATTATAAATCTTTGTTTAGCAATGCCAACTTGGTTGGCACTGCTTTGTAGTGCTAAACAAAGATCTCTGATGAAGGCTGCAAGTTTAGCTGAAAGTTAAAAATAAATGATATAAAATTGCTTTAAAAATATATACAAAAAGAGAAGTGGTGTATTACAAGAGTGCAGCAAATAGTTTCCACATTCTAACTATAGAATTCATATTAATCAACTTTCAGAAAAGCTAAATAAATCATTTTTTGACAAAATCTCCCTGCATTTAAAACTCTGTCAACAAACTTTTATATTCCCTTATTTACAATGTATACTGCTGAGTTGTAAGACAAGAATGCACCATTGCCTTCACTTCTTCAAACAAGAGACAAAACATAGGTTATCCATTGGCGTGTGACCAGGACTATAAGGAGGATACTTCAAGACCTCAAAAAAAGTTTTCGAAGTCAACATGTAAGTAGAAATGTACAGATATGCATTGTCATGCAAAAATATAATGCCCATGGATAGCACTCATCTGCTTTTGTCCAAATTTTAAGCTTCAGCTCTGTTGATTAGTGAACTTTATCCCTGATAATATTCAATACTGGTCATTGAGAATTCCAGAAAACCATAACCATCAATTTTCTAGCTGATAGTCAACTTTTGAACTTTTTCTTGCTTGGCAGTTAGGGATGTTTCATTTCATATTATGCCATTCTTCATGATGAAACACTTTTTCCATACCATTTCCAAAGACTTTGACAAATATTGGCACACCATACCCTCAGACCACAAGAAAAAAACATGTTGCTCTTCTTTCATGCAACTCACAAGTGAGACAGTTTCTCACACCACAGTCACATTTGAAATGACCTGAAACATTCAAAACTGCACAGCACAGTAGGGAGACAGCAGCCTCATATGGAAAGTGCTAATAAGACAATGCTGCCAATAGATGTTTTAATGTAACTGGAAAGCAAATAATGTCTAACTCATCCTCATATATTAAACAGCAATAAAAAGACACTAAATAATTTTCCTTTTACTTGCCTTAATTTTATTTTAATGATTTTCAAAATAGTATAGCACAGGCAATTTTTCAATCAATGTTTACATTATATAAAAAAAATTCTAAGTTTGCAACAAAAAATAAAAAATGTAAAATTTTATCATAATTATAAAAAAAAAAAAACTGATCACATATTCCAAAAATAAATTAAAAAATATACATTAAGTTAAATTCCTTTATTTATTTATTTATTTTTTTAACTTATTTTATTTTAATGAAATATGATTTAAATGAAAATGACTATTGCATTCAATAAAATATTTAAAATTACTAATAAAGAAAAGCATAGAAACTATACTATACTTACTGTTGAACAGTTTAAACATTATATTTACACACAGTTTATTGTTTTTGATTAATAACATGCTTAAAATGTCCATCATTAATTATTACTGATTCTCAATTTTAAATTATTTTTAAAAAAAGATATTCCAAGTTAATGATAACATTTTTTATGAGATTTTTGATTTATGATAAGTTTTGAAAAACATACTGCTCTCATTATTCAGAGTAAAGATATACATGTATATAATATAATTTTACATGAAGTCACATAGAACATACATTTATATTGTTCATATTGGAAAGCAGTCAAACACTTAAACAATACCAATATCAATAACAATCAACAATCTCAATCTGTTATCAAGGCAACTTCTTTTTATCAATAAAAATGGATATCCACTGTTCTCTCTGAACCAATATGTTTATAAATACTAAAGATTGCAATTTGACTCAAGAGAATGAGATTATTAATTCAAAGAAGTATAAATAAAATTCATTAAACAGGCAAATATAACCTGTTCTGAAAACAGACTACAAATAGTCAATTATAACTTTCAAATTCCACCGAAACTATGTAGTACTTAGATAATAAAGCTCAAGGCTAGATAATTTTCAACCATTATCAATTCACTGCAGAATGAAGCTCATTCTAAGTTCAATCCATCTTCTCTAATCTCTAGCCTCTCTTTTCCACATAACCCCAGCCCACTTCCTTAATTCATCCATCCGTTTCACATGTGGGCTCTTTCTGGGTCTTTTACAATCTCTTGGAATCCAGTTTAAGACTTCAAGTGTCCAAATAATATCATCTCTTCTAGCAATATGACCAGCCCAACTCCATTATAGTCTCTTAATTCTTTCAATGATATCAGTAACATCTGTTTATTCACTTACCTATGTATTTCATTTTCGATGTCTTCTTTTTCTCCTAACATGATCTCTTCCTATTTTGCTAAGAGATTTGATGTCTTTATATTGCTTTTCTGTTAAGTGTCCAAGTCTCAAATCCATATGTAATAATTGGTAAAACACATTAAAAAACCTTTCTTTTCAAACACATAGGCATATTTCCATTTAATATTAAGTTATTTCTACCAAAAGTAATCCAACTAAGTTTAAGTCTATGATTAATTTCATCCATTATGTTTTCATCTGTAGTAATAATCTGACAAATATATTTGTAGTTGTTAACTTCTTATAACTTATCATTATCAATCTTCATTTTCTTCTTTTGAGAAAATCCATTGAACATTATTTAGTCTTTTTAACATTTACCTTTAGATCCACTTTCTTACTTTCATCTGATAACTCTTTCAACATTTTCTGAAGTTCTAAACCATTATTTGCAAAAACCACTACATCATCTGCAAAATCTACATAACTTAAATAATGTCCATTTACTTTTACTCCCATAGCTTCCCATTTTAATCCACAAAATACTCCTTGCAAAACTGCTGTAAAAAGTTTTGGAGATATGAAGTCACTTTGGCATACATCCTTCACAATGTTAATCTTCCTAGTATCATTATGTACTCTAATTGTTGCTGTTGCATTTTTAAAAATATTCTTCAGAATTTGATGATATTCTGGGTCTATACCTTGATGATCTAATGTTTTAATCACTGAATGGTTATAGAATCAAATGTCTTTCCATAATCTACAAATCCAAAATATAATGGCTAATCACTGAAGAAATGCTTAGAAAATTAAATGCCTTTACCTAATCTACAAATCCAAATATAATGGCAACTCATATGCACTGGTCCTTTCTATAACCTCTCAATATTTGTGTATGATCCATCGTACTAAAACCACTTTTAAATCCAGCTTTTCTTTTGGCTAATTAAAACCTAAAGTTTGTTATAAACGAGTTGTAATTATCCTGGCAAAAATTTTACATAGAACCAATAAAAGATTGATAAGTCTGTAATTTCTAATATCTTTTTTATCACCTTTTTAAAATATTAATACTGCATTCTTCCAATCATCTGGTACCTCTTTATCATTTAGACATTTGGTATATTACTTTGCTAAATATTTTTTTTCTATTTCTTCACCTGCTTTTTTTAAGATATTGATCATAATTGCATCATTACCTGGAACTTTTCCCTTATTCATAAAGTTAATTGCATGTCCCACTTCTTCATTTATAGAAGATATAATAGTGTAGGAAGTACTTTTTCTTGCTTTTTATTACTATAATTCTTGTTAGAACTCTTTTACAAACTTCAAGATGTTATCTCTCTTTTTAGTAATAGTTCCATCTTTTTTTCTTATCTCTCTTTTTAGTAATAGTTCCATCTTTTTTTCTTATTGCAGAAATAAGTTTCCTATCATTACCAAGATGTTGTTTAACATTCTTAAAACTTTTATTTTCTTCTATAGCTTTTCTTATTAATTCACAATTATACTTTCTTATATCATTATCAACTCTTTTTCGTACCATTTTACAAAATTCAAGATATGAAATCCTTCTTAATCCATCATTTGTATATATTTTCATATTCCTTCTTTTCTTCATAAATTGTCTGATCTCAATAAAAATTTTACTGGTCAATTGCTACTTTTTTTATACCAGATATCTTTGTTTCAGTTTTTAAAAGTGTATCAGTTATCTTCTTATTGATTTCATTCAAATCTGAATCATGTTCAAATCTGTTAATATTTGAAAATGATTTAAAAGATCTAATTAAAATTCATTGGAATGTTTCTGAAGATTAGGAATATCAACTGTGAATATCACTTTTCTTAATAATTTTTGCCTCTCTTGTTTTGCATTAACATGTATTTTAGATCTCACTAATCGATGGTCACTAATTTATTAAGAAAGTTACAATCTTGAAATACATATTTTCTGCTAATCAAAATATAATCCAAATCTGCTATACCTTCATTTAGATGTTTCCATATCCATTAAATATCTTTCTCAAAGAAATAATCCATAATATAAAGTTTTTCTTCTTCTGCAAACTCCACAAGTCTATGTACCCTCTCATTTATATCACCATAACCAAATTTATCTACAGCACTTTCAACTTTCAATTGTTTACCAATTCTAGCATTAAAGTCTTCTGTGATAAAGTTAAAATATTGTTTGATCTCATCAAAATCTTTTTGTATATCCATATAAAAATTGTCTACTTCTTCATCATAATCGGAACTTGTTGGGCATAAAACTGAAATATCTGCATTTGATATCTGGTATTAAGTTAAATAACTAATCTTGCCACTCTGTCTGATACACTATCAACTTCTGCAATGTTGTTCTTCCACATTTTATTTATAATGTATGCTACTTCACTTGTACTTCCAATGTTTGTGTCTATGTAGTATAGTACATGTCTACTTTTTAAATCAAACCAATTGTCTCTTCACCTTTTCTTCTACCACCACAAAGTCTAATAATGTCCTATTTAATATTAGATAGTTCTTTCAATTCTTGCAATCTTCATTCATTTAAAAGTGATCTGCAATTATAAATACCTTAAACCTGAAAGCCATAAAATCATCAAGTAAAATAACAGTTGGTGGCCAAATGCATAAAGTGCTAAGAATCTCTTGATTATGGATCCAGGCTGCTATTTAATGATTTTTTTATTTCGGCAAAACTAGATAGGTTTACAAATATAAATACACAAAAGCAGTCAACACTTAAACAATGTCAATATCAATAACAATTAACAATCTCAATCTGTAGTCAAGGCAACCTCTTTTTACAATAAAGGTGGATACATCTTTATCTATGAAGATTGCAACTTGACTGAAGTGAATGAAATTATTAATTCAAAGAAGTTTAAATAAACCTCATTAAATAGGCAAACCTAATCTGTTCTGAACTCAAGTAGTCAATTTATCTTTTTCATATGTATGTGATCATGTGTATCAGTTGTATATGATGGATGGATAGCTGTAGGGAGCTTGAAAATCTAAGTTCAAATCCCTTCTGATTACATTAAGTTCAGTATAGATAATCTGCTTTATTAAAGCTAATAATACTCAAGGTTAAATAGGTTTACAAAAGTAAATACATCAAAGCAGTCAACATTTAAACTATACCAATATCAATAACAATCTTAATCTGCATAAAATATCAATGGTCCTAATGCACTTCTAATTTACAATGCTTCAAATTAAAAGATGAAGATAACATTTTTGTGTGAAAGGCAATCAAAAATTACATTTTTAAATAAAAACTAAATACTAATTTGCAGATAGACACTTCTTTATCATTTAGACAATAATTTCAGCATGAATACATAAATAAAAATAAATAAGCCAAACATATTTATTAACAATTTATATATTTGACTTTTTATCAACTATCACTCTTATCATCATCACTTTCTCTTTTACCTAAATTAACAGTCCTTTAACAATGGTTATCTATTAACTGTTTTTGTATTTTTTAATTCAAGAATACATCCTTAAAATATTTATTAAATTGTTCCAAATATCAAAAACAATCTCTGAATGATATTCAGTAAAAAAATATATTTCATACTTTGACCTTAAATGGATTTATTTTATAAAAATACTCTTCTTCTAGCTTCTAATCCTGTTTCATGGCACAGAAATCTGACCAAGTCCATAATTACGCCGTATCTTCCTTCTGCGCTCAAAGAGGATTTTACATTTTTTACTTCTAGCATATAAAAAATAAAATAATTTGTTGATTATTTTTCTTCAAACTTAGCCTTATTTTTCTAGACCTCTTCTAATTTATATTTGAGATAACTTTTGCTTAATATCTGAAGTGATATCTTCTAATCTTACTTCTACCTTTTAAACAGATTCTGGAGTTTACTTATTTTGTCAAAATAGATCTTTATTTTTCTACATGATCTAAAATCTGCTTACAGTACAATTTACATTAGATCTTTTCTACCTCAGTTTTACTTTTATAGAATTGTTCTTAATGGTTTCACACAAAATCTTATTACAGTAATCATATGATTTACATTGACAATTTCCTATACAGTTTGCCTATATGCACATATTTTCTATAAGCCATTACAACAAAATTACAACTTTAAACAATTATAACTTAATTTGAAAACCTTTCTGTCTTAATAAGGCATCATATAGCTTTCCCTGCTTACTTGACAACATCTGCATTAGAAGTAATTCTGTCTATTCTACATTAGAAATAACCATTATGAGTTTGAATATGCAATGGACACTAAATGGTTGTGTTACAATAAAATTTCTAACAAGTTAAATGGCTAACATCTTCATCAATAAAAAACATTGGATTTTGCATGCACACCATCCAGTAAAGAACCTTTAATTCTTTATGATATCTAAGCTAATAATCTGAAATTAAGCCATTCTATGCTAAATTATTTTTTATATAAGTAGACCACCATTATTTTGGAAACTGGATTCAAAAATGAGCGCAGATTGGAAAGGTTTTGAAAATGAATAAAGGCATTCAAATACAAGCTTGCAACTATCAGTAAAATGGAAAATGTTTAAAAATTAAAGCAATAAATTAGCATAACTTAAATGTAACTTATTAATAAATATTTCTTTAAAAATTTCCTTTTATATAAAAAATAAAATAAATAAATTTAAATTCATTACGTATACTTGCTTGATTAAGAAAAAATTATACATTCATAAGCAGAAAAATTTAAATATAATACTATAATAAAAGTTGCACTATTTTTGTATTGTAAAAGTGATGATAATTTCACCAATTTTTTTTTTTTTAAATGAAGTTTTAGTGAAAAATCATAAATGTTTGGATTTTGTTCAAAATTGCAAATATGTATCTTATTAGCTAACTATAAAGCTTTGAGTCCAAAATAAAAACACAATAATGTTTTCAATTCAAGCTCATTAGCTTGTATAGTCATATGGATGCTGAACTGAATTCAGATCACATATACACAAATATATTCTATCTTAAAAATATAAAAAAAATGTAAATTATATATAAAGATAATGATTTCAAATGACTCTAATTTTATTTAAAAATCTATGTAATATTTTAAAATATATGTATATAACTACATTTAATAATATAAGAGCTTCATTAATTTATGTGGTAATTTTTAATCTCTGAACATAACGTTTAATGTTTATAAAGTAGTTATAAATATAAGCTATAAAATCATGTTAAGGAAGTGGCAAAAGTAATCAAATGCTCTCACTTGACATAATATATTGCTGCCTACACATATAAATCTTCAAGCTGATAACTTTATAGATTATATATATAATTATAAATATAGGGGATTTGAACTCAGATTTTTTCAAGCACCCTTTATCTATCCACACTAGCTCATACAACTGATACATATAATACATGTGTATCAGTTGTATGAGATAGTGTGGATAGATGGAGGGTGCTTGAAAATCTGAGTTCAAATCCCCTATACTTACAATTAAGCTCCAGGTTTGTGAAGAGTGCCTGGTTTTCAAATATTTATATAATTATAAAATATATTTGCAATATAATTATATATTTAAAAAAAATCATTAAAATTAATTTAAGCACACATCAATATCAAATGTTTTATTATTATTAGTCATTTCACCAATTATCAAGTTTCCTATCCACCCATTTCACATGTGACCTCCTTCTAGCTCTTTCAAATCAAAAATTTATAAAATTATATCTGTTTTTAAAAAAATTATAAGAAATTGCAATATAAAAATTTTAATATATATATACTGTATACTGTGTTCTAGTAAAAAGGTGATTGGTTCATTCTCCAAGCTGTCTGCCATGTGTCATTTCTGAATCAATAAATGTCACATAGTGATATACTTTTGCTACTCACCACAAAAAATGTAGGATGCTAGTCCATCTGGATCACAAGTTACAATATAAAATGTGAGAGCAGGTTTTGTACCTTCATGGATCATCTTCAATGATCTTCCTGCCATCACAAAATCTTGCAAACCACTTGAAAATGTTATTACGATTCATCCTTTGTTGCTACACGCAGACTGAATCATTTCAAAAATTTCAATAGCAGTCTTGCACATTTTAAAACAAAATTGAATGTTATCACATTATTCCAGCATAGAATAAAGTACAAAATGCACTGTCACCTTTTGTGTCATAACTCATAATCCGGACATTGTAGCATCTTAAACTTTTTCTGATGAACAGCTAATCTATGTCATAATAAACTTTCAATTTTAAAATTATAATATTGTATGTGATTAAAATATCCATTTGAATTTTTAAAATTATTTCTTCAATCAACTATAGGGTGTGCTTTCCATTACATTTTTTTTTAATGCAGATTATTTAATATTATAAATTAACTTCCAAAGCTTTCCAAATAAACAAAAATAAAAGATACTCAGAGGTTAATAATAATATAAAAACTAGTAAAATACAAAATGGAATAATATCTTCAAAACTTTTATTGTTTTCAACAGATATTTAGTACAAAAGTTATTGGCTCTATTGCTTTTATTTCATAATCTAAGTATTTTAGCAATAAATTGCATATTTACATCTTTTTAAAAAATCTCACTTTTCAAAAATCATGGTTTTTCATTAACTGCAGGTATACTAATATTTAGATTAATATTCTGCTAATGTATACTATTTTTAGTGATTTTACATTATTCCAACATGAAACAATTTTTTAAATAGTTCTTAGCCCTTAGGCAAAATAAACTTTATGGATTATCATCAAATTATCTCTATTTAAGCTTACAACTCAAAACGTCAGCAAATAAACATGTGAGATGAAGAAACCAATGTATTGATAAAAAAATATCAGCTAAAATATTTAATATGGAACTTGTTTCTGTTTTTGCTAATAAATATTTTTTTCTTCTTGATAAAATTTAATAAGTTATTGATTATTTCTGGTAGTTATCTCTTAAAATGTTTAATCATATTAATATAATAAACATTATATAATCAATGGCTGCAGAAAGGAGTTTGCTATTAACTGAAAGGAGACCCTTTGATTCCTCTTGGAGGCCTTAAAGGAACCAAGCAGGGCAAATTCCTAATGTCCACTCCATACGTTCTTGTCGTTGCAGCTGTTATTACTATGTGATTATTCATATAGTATACGAACATGGATGGGCTGCTCACCAACACGCATTAGCCAGCGTGGTGAGTTTATTGGCTTTTTACCTCTGAGTTTAAGATCAAGAAACACCATGGTCTTTCTTCTCAGTGCCTGATAAGGCAGAATGAATGTTTGTGTAAATGATAAATATTTTCCCCATACATATATACAATTATGACAGACAAAAATAAAGCATGGCCCTTATTCCCAGGAGGCTGTAAAGTCACCAACCAAGGCAGCGGTTGGTGGCTGAAGGCGGAGGGTGCTAAGAATCCCCTGATTGCGGACCCAGGCTGCCATTTGATGACGACTTTTTATTTAGGTACTTACAACTGCAGATCACTTTCAAGTGAAGGAAGATTGCAAGAATTAGAAGAAGAACTGTCTTATATTAAATGGGACATTATTGGACTTTGTGAAGTTAGAAGAAAAGGAGAAGAAACAATTGATTTAAAAAGTGGACATATACTCTATTATAAAGGCACACATATTGGAAATACAAGTGGAGTAGGATTCATTATAAATAAAAAGTGGAAGAACAATATTGTGGAGATTGATGGTGTATCGGACAGAGTGGCAAGATTAGTTATACAACTTAATAGCAGATACCAAATGCAGATAATTCAGGTTTATGCCCCAACAAGTTCTCATAGTGATGAAGTAGTAGAAGATTTTTATATGGATGTACAAAAGGCTTTTGATCAGAGTAAACAACATTTTAAAATTGTTATGGGAGACTTTAATGCTAGAATTGGTAGACAAATGAAAGATGAAATTGCTGTAGGTAATTTTGGTTATGGTAATAGAAATGAGAGAGGACATAGACTTGTGGAGTTTGCAGAAAAAGAAAAACTTTATATTATGAATTCATTTTTTGAGAAAAATGTTAAAAGGAAATGGACATGGAAGCATCCAAATGAAGGTACAGCAGAATTGGATTATATTTTGACTAACAGAAAATACATATTTCAAGATTGTAATGTTCTTAATAAATTTAACACAGGAAGTGATCATCGATTAGTAAGGTGTAAGTTACGTGTTAATGTAAAACTAGAGAGACAAAAATTATTAAGAAAAACAATATTTACAGTTGATATTCCTAATCTTCAGAAACATTCTAATGAATTTAAATTAGAACTTACAAATAGGTTTCAAGTGTTAGGAGATTTTGAACATGATTCAGATTTGAATGAAATTAATATGAAAATAACTGATACACTTTTAAAAACTGCAACAAACATAGCTGGTAGAAAAAAGCAGCAATTGACTAATAAAATTTCTACTGAGACTAGAGAATTTATGAAGAAAAGAAGGAATATGAAGATATACAAAAATGATGTATTAAAAAGAATTGAATATCTCGAATTTTGTAAAATGGTATGGAAAAGAGTTGAAAATGATATAAGAAAGTATAACTGTGAAATAGCAAGGAAAGCTGTAGAAGAAAATAAAAGTCTCAAAAATGTTAAACAACATTTTGGTATTGGTAGGAAATTTATATCTGCAATAAGAAAAAAAGATGGAATTATTACTAAAAAGAGAGATGACATCATGAAATTGGTAGAAGATTTTTATCAAGAATTATATAGTAATAAAGAACAAGTACCTCCTATATCTATTACATCTTCCAAATTGCCCAGAATTTTAAATGAAGAAGTGAGACATGCAATTAAGTGTATGAAGAAAGGAAAGGCTCCAGGAAATGATGGAATTATAATTGATATATTAAAAGAAGCAGGTGAAGAAATAGAAACAATTTTAGCAAAGTTATATACCAAATGTCTAAATGATAAAGATGTACCGGAAGATTGGAAGAATGCAGTAATAATATTAATATTTAAAAAAGGTGATAAAGAAGATATTAGAAATTACAGACCTATCAGCCTTTTATCAGTTTTATATAAAATTTTTACCAAGATAATTACAACTCGTCTACAGAGAACTTTGGATTTCCACCAACCAAGAGAACAAGCTGGATTTAAAAGTGGTTTTAGTACAATAGATCATATCCAATATTGAGAGAAGTCATAGAAAGGACAAACGAATATGAGTTGTCATTATGTTTTGGATTTGTAGATTATGAAAAGGCATTCGATTCTATACACATTTCTTCAGTGATTAAAGCATTGGATCATCAAGGTATAGATCCAGGATATTGTCATATTTTAAAGAATATTTATAAAAATGCAACAGCAACAATTAGATTACATAATGATACTGGAAAAATCAACATTGAGAAAGGTGTAAGACAAGGTGACTCCATATCTCCAAAACTCTTTACAGCAGTGCTGCAAGAAGTATTTTGTGGATTAAAATGGGAAACTAAAGGAGTGAAAGTAAATGGAGAGTATTTAAGTCATTTAGATTTCACAGATGATGTAGTTGTTTTTGCAAATAATGCTTCAGAGCTGCAGGAAATGTTGCAGGAGTTAGCAGATGAAAGTAGAAAAGTAGGACTAAAGATAAATGTTAAAAAGACTAAAGTAATGTTTAATCGATTTGCTCAAAATATGAAAATAAAGATTGATTATGAAGAATTAGAAGAAGTTAACAGTTACAAATACCTTGGTCAGATTATTAATACAGATGGAAACATAATGGAGGAAATTAATCATAGAATTAAACTTGGTTGGAGTGCTTTTGGTAGAAATAACTTGATACTAAAAGGAAATATGCCTATGTGTTTGAAAAGGATGGTTTTTAACAAATGTGTTTTACCAGTTCTTACTTATGGATCTGAGACTTGGACACTTAATAGAAGAGCAATACAGAGACTTCAGACCACTCAAAGGAGTATGGAGAGATGTATGTTGGGAGTAACAAGAAGAGATCGAAAATGCAATGTATGGGTAAGACAACAAACAGGTGTTACTGACCTTATTGAAAAAATTAAAAGATTGAAATGGAGTTGGGCTGGACATATTGCTAGAAGAGATGATAATAGATGGACAATTGAAATTTTAAACTGGATTCCAAGAGATTGTAAAAGACCCAGAAAGAGACCACATGTGAGATGGATGGATGAAATAAGAAAATGTGCAGGGGTGTTGTGGAGAAGAGAAACTAAAGATCGGAGAAGATGGATTAAACTTGGAGAGACCTTCATCCTGCAGTGGATTGATAATGGTTGATGATGATGATATAATCAATCCATAATTATAATGACGAATATCTTGTATTTAGATTGGCTTAAAATATCAAAATTGGGATTTTCAGCATCAAGATATGCTGTGATTTTTAATTTTTGAGAGTTATTAATCTCTCTTAAATTTTCTAGCATAAACTAAAATTTAAAAATGATTTAAACAAATATCTCTATATGAACCATCAAGCAGCAATAATGATTTTCTTGTATATTAAATGTTATCACTACAAATAACATTGAATAATCAGCAAATAACTAATTTTTTTTCCCCACACAGAGTAAATTTCAATTTTTAACTTCATTACATCCACATTAACTTTCCTCCAACATTGTAGCAAGATAATGACTATAATAGTTTTATTTGAAGCTATTACCAAGACAAAGCTATCATCAACAATGTTTTCTAGGGGGAGTTTTCCCTTGCATTTTTCACACTGAAAGTTTGTTTAATCATCAATCACTCTAAATTAACATATAACCTTTCTCTATGGATTTTATATTAACACTTTTGAAACTATAAGAATAGCAGGGATTTACTAAAGATCCTTTCACAACTCCCTTGAATATAAACTAATTAAAATTTTACATTAATACAATGATGAAAAATAAAAGTATTTATTTTAATTATATGAATATATAGTGTATGTGTTTTGTCTGTATACAGTTGGTAAAAAAAAAAAAAACTTTAATTAGATTGTAAATCTAATTTAAAATTTATAATAATAATAGGAATTTTTTCTATACTAATCAAATTACAATGGAACTTTCACATCATCAATGGCTGGTTTCATTCATTAAAATGGAAATTGTATTTGAGAAACTGAAAACAGCAAATTAATGTGTACTTTTAAGGACAAATTAATTTCTGAAAAATATATTTTAAAAAAAATCTTCTACTTATAGTGAAAAATATTTCTCATGTAATTGGAAGCAAATGCTTTGTTGAACTTAAAAAGCTTGAATAAGATATACATAAGTGATTAGATAATGAATTAATGACTGTTATGCTGCTGGTTTCAAAGAAATGGTAAAACTACAGAGCAATATTAATAATGATTATATCTACAATTTATCCAAACTACTTCAAACACTTTTTAGCAAACTCTTTATTTGTACATATACATACACATATGTTTCGACTACCTGCAGTCTTCTTCAGAGCTATGATATAATGAACAAAATAAAACAAAATACATAACTATATAATAACACTATAAAAATATAAACAATAAAAAAACTAAAAACAACATAAAATATATTTAAAAAAACTGAAACAAATATTCAAACCCAAATAAAACAATTAATATAAAATAAAATGTACAACATAAATAGAAAATAAATATAAATTATACATGTGTATTCCTAACTTTATACATATATATTGTACAGGTCAAAACAATCTGCTCACTCAACAAGATTCAAATCCTAAGCAAAAATACCTTGAATCCGATCATGCTCGAGATACACAGGTCTGGACCAATCCTGAATTCTAACCTATTTGCCTATTCTTCGAGTCCCTGACCCAATAAACAACAATCCTGATCATACAGCACAATTATTTTAATTCTGGGCCCAGAAGCAAAGCGGTAGAGCATAAGATCAGACTGATGATGATGATCGATATAAGAGTAGCCCAGAAATTACATTTATTAAAATTATATTTATCAATGCTAAGTTATTAGCTAATGAAAATAATTCTAAATATTAATTAGAAAATAATAATTCAAAAACAAACCAGGATTTACATGAAATATATATTTAATAAAATATTGAGAAAATGCATATATATGTTACAAAAGGTTTCAAGCTTGGAATGATATTGTCTATTTACAAAACTTGGGATTTGTTTTTATAAAATTCACTTTATATTAATTATTTAACGAATATAATTTTATGGAGTGTATTATAACTTGTGCGGAGTTAATATACCAATTTAATAACCTTTTACTAACAGAATGTTGTGGATGTCTAAAATAAATATAAAAGATCGTGACAGGTTTAGTAGTAAATGATTTGATAAACATGCAAAATATACGATCTCAATCATTTATCTACCTTATGAAAATCATTATATATACTTTCATTGGCATTGTTTGGAAAAGACATCTTTGGAACTTATAAATAAGAAACAAACAATGCGCTACACTTACGAGAATACTTGATACAATCATTAATATAAATTGATTTACGTCTATGGGAATCGATTAGTATTTTAAAAGAAAGCAGTTTTAAAATCAACATACTGACTAATTAGCATGTTGGCCATTTCATGAACGAAAGGTCAAACAGGCATAAATCCATTAAATAAAACAATGACGATGCTAACATGTTATTAAAGAAATACGGATCCTATGGTAGTTTGAATACTTCATCATTTTAAAACATTTGATGATAAATGAGGATTGATACGTCCGCCATTTTGACAGTACAGTATCGAATGGAGAGGCTTGCTTTGAATGCCCAGGGCCAGCTGTATGGAACTTCCGCAGCACAATCAAAAACCGTATAAACCTTGCGTTCCACAGGGAGTAGCGTATATCCCTGATTACGAACGATTTTGAAAAAGTAGACCGGGAGCTTCGGATTTCCGAAGTCCCCAAAGACAAAGCAATAAAGAAAATATATGTGGAATTACCATAAGAGAAAGAAAAGGTATGCCAGCAGCATTGTACATGCGTGATAAATTTAATATACTATATTCTGAAGCCTGTAAATGGTTTGACTCCCGTGCAATGATATATTTGAATAAAGAATCATTCAGAAAATTATAATGGAGAATAACTCTTTTAACTATGACATTAAACTAACGAAATTTATATTTAATTTCGATTTCCATATACGTATTGCTGATAAAATTAACCCTCCAGGCAAGAACAAGAAAAGGTGGAATAATTATATTAAAGTTCACGATCTTTTAAAATGAAAATTTAAAGACAAATTCAAATAATAAAGTAAAATATGCATCCACAATAAAATATTTTAAACTCAACATAGCGAGCGATTTCTGTTAACAAATAAATAAAACTTTCTAATAAATTTAACTGAAGCCTCTGCTTCTTTCCCCATTAAGCAGAGAAAATAAATCCTTATTAGACTCACGAGGTTGAATGATATTGGCATATTAATTAAAGAGCATAAATTGTTTACATATATAACATGAATGAGGTAGAAATACTAATGGAGCTGCACAAAGTTATATATATGAGTTCAAGCATGAAAGGTAAATTAAAAATACATTATATTAGTAAGGGATTATGAGCATAATTAATATAAACTAACACGAATAAAACGTAAGATTTTCATTATATCTTAGATAAACAGATTACCTAAGGACTTTATATTAAAGGCAGCTCCACATAGAATGAGGTTACCTCAGAATAGCAGGCAAGGTACATCATTAATGGTCAGCATTTAGAATAGCGATCAGGCAGTCATCTTGTACGGCTGGTCAAATGGATGGAACTTGATGACACCAGGTAGACAGTCTTCTGAGAGACCCAGAGAAAAGTGCTTCTTTTCTACTCACAGTTCACAGCACCGAACTTCTGTTGACTTCTTAAAATTTTAAGGTCTGGAAACACTTCTGAAATTTTATTTTACTGAAAGACGTTCTCACAGAATTTTCTAAGTAACTGAAAGGAACTCAAAATAACTCAAAGTAAAAACTGAAAATAACTGACTGAAAAGTAACTAAGTTTAATGACTAACTCAAAGTAACTCAACTGACTGAAAAGTAACTAAACTGACTTCTTTTGTTCTATGGGCCCTTTTTATACACCTTTTTAATCCCTCCAAGAATGCAATCTCAGTTGCCCACAACTATCTCTGTAATCTCTTGATTAAAAACAACATTTAATTAGCAAAATATTTTTAAAACAGATAAGGCTCGAAATACCATTTGAGATATTGTGGTAATACATCATCTAATTTCCCATACCACTCTATGGTGCTGTTGCTAGTGAAAAACAAATAGATATAAGATTACCGGGCTGTTTTTCAATTTTATTGATTTATGTTTTTAATTTTTGGATTTGTTTGATTTTGATTTTTTTGTTGTTGTTTGTTATTGTTTTTTTTTTTGTAACCGGTTTGATGTATATTTCTTAAAAATAAAAAAATCGTTTTTTTGTTTGTTTTTTTTTTTTGGCTTTTTAAAATATTGTCTTTTCATTTTTTTTTTAAAAAAAAACATTACTTTTTGTCCGGTCTCTTTATTTTTTTTAAAGAAACTTTTTTTTTATAACCAAGTCTTTTTTATTGTTTTTGAAGAAACTTTTTTTTTGTTTTGTTTACCAAAAAACAAGGCTTTCTCAACAGACCTCTCTATGACCTGTCGTCGTATTCCTTACGGCGTTTTGATACCTTTCCAACTCAGCTTTAATATGCTTCACTGTAAGCTGATCCCGGTTTCAAGAATAAATTAGCCGAACCGCTTGCAAAAAAGCGATTCACAGGCAGCCCTCAAAGCCTGTCCCATGAGCAAATGGAACACCTTTGTCACCATTGACGTTGACTGACATTCCATTTCAGATGTTTGACAATGCCTTAATTTCATTAAACCATCACAAAGAATTTTTTTTCTGGGTGGGTAAAATATTTTCTTTTTTTGGGTTGAAGGAAGGCCAGCGCATCTGCTTCTGTAGCAGGTAAACCTCAAAACTACAACGCCGAACAGTTGTCTGCCAAAGAACTGTTTTGATATCAAAAAAGTATCGGAAAGTACGTGACTTGATCGTGAATTTTGACAAATCGTGATTTACACTCCTCATTTAGTGAATTCTGATCCCTGACAATGAAAGTTGGGGTGTTTGAGAATTCGTTACAATTTTTACTAACTCACATCAATTACAATACATTGAAGCAAAAAAAAAAAAAAAAATCCGTTCTAATATACTTTTCGTCATTACAACTACAGAAACCTTCAGATCATACTCTGTACAATAGTAAAGAGTAATGTCTATAGAGAGTGTCATATACTCGTCGCTAATAATGTTCAACATGCTAGAGATGTTGGGGTAAGGGTGCACTTCAATGTCTTAGGGTTTGAACAGTTTACAGTCCGTAAGATCTATGAGCGGCCTTGTAAACAGCATATTTATGTGCTTTAGCATAGAAACAGCGCCATCAGGCGGTGTGGATCAATAGATGCTGTATTACCGAGATACTTCTAAAGATTTGCAAACAACTAACAAAAGAATTGCTTATGATTTTAATTAAGATTTATAATTTTAATTACTGAAAACAATCTGAATCTAGATAAAGATTATTTCAGTATTTCAAGCCTTCCCCATTTTTCTTTGTTTTTACATTCCAAAACTTTAATTAAATACACATATATAAAAAGATATTTACAATTATATAAGAACATCTAATTTTCAGCAATAAATATTAATAGAATTATTGCTTCGTTCATATATATATATATGCATCATGCACACAACTGTTTTACGTTACTAAATATTTTTAATTTTATTAATTCCTTGGATAATTGTACCTACAGTGTGTGGGTGAATGGCATATATTTACGGTGAGGTCTGAATTGCGGGCCCCGCAGGAGGTTAGTATAGATGGTGAAGCATGAAGCTCGATGATGATTAGACATCGACTGCTTCAATATATATATTCAAGGACAACCATTAATCTAAATATATATCTTATCTATTTTATTATTATTAACAATCTACTAATTATTTTATTCTTCAGAAACCTAAACTTTATGGTTATTAAATAATATTCTTTTAATTTTAATTCATATAATATTTATTATTCCTGTACTTATTCTTCTGTTAAAAATAATATTTTATATTTATTATTATTTCTTAACATCTAAAACCTATGAACTTTATAATCTTTGAACTTACCCAGTTTATTTTCTCTTAAAAAAACGGTTTTTTCAAAAAATTATCTTATACTCTAGTTCCCTCTATTACATATTGTTTAAACCAAATATACATATCCTCTACAACTCTTTATTATATATATATTTATTTTTTTATTTTATACACTTTAACTTTTATTACCATTATATAATTCTCATAAATTTATATTATACTGCTTTATATGTTTTTATATATTCCCTACAATTTTATTTACATATATATATATATTTTAGACACTTTAACTTTATTATTATTATTTTATAATTCTCATAATTTTTTTAATTTTTTTATACTGCTTTATATGTAAATATTATGCTAAGTTTATTTATTTATTATGTAATATCTATAAATATACCTACATTTATACCCCTATTTAACTTAACCATTTTTATCATCCACAACTCATTTATAAACAATTATCTCAGTGCAATTTTAAGTACTATTTATATAAATGAGTTTGATAAAAATACAACAGAGAATAAAAATGCTCCTTTGTTTTTTAACAAATATTGTGATGATTATTTAATGATTTTTAATAAAAGCCAAAAACAAATAAGCTGGTTTATTAATGATATTAATAAAATAGAGGAGAATATAAAGTTTACAGTTGAGAAGGAAGAGAATAATGAAATTGCATATCTGGACATGTTTAAAAAAAAATTGATAGATAAAAAATGGTGTATTCAGACAAGTGTTTATAAGAAGAACAATATTGATAAGAAAATAACAAGTTGGTTTTCCAACATTGATAGGAAATATAAAATTAGTTGTATACATTCAAGAATATACAGGGCTGCAATGTATTGTTCAAGGAAAGAAGACTATAATAATAAAAAAAAAAGATTTAATAATCAATGAGTGGTTTCCCTGTATATATAATTAAAAAAAGTATTGGAAAAAGAGAGTAAAATAAATAAAAGTGAATGAAAAAAAAAGGTGAAAATAGATATATATGAATAAAAAGAAATAATAATATCATAGTAAATAAGTTTAACAAAATTATAAAGAAGATTAATAAAAGATACAAAAGAATAATTACTACAAAATAGTTAATAAAAAAAGAGAAAACATATTAAATTTGATAGATAACAAATACATAGGATATAATAAAGAAATAATTAATGGAGTATATGTGATAAAATGCAAACAATGTCTAGATAGTGGGATTGATAACAAATATGTGGGAGAAAAAAAAAAATCTATAAAAACAAGATTAAAACAACATACGGCAGATAATAAATCACCGATATATATACATATGAAAAAAACAAGACACAAATTTACACAGTTCAATAAAATTGAGGTTACATACAGAAAGTATTAAAAAAAGGAAAATAAAAGAAGCTATATTAATAAGAAAGATAAAACCAAAGTTTAATAGAGATTCTGGGATTAGGATGAGATTGGTATATAGTTATTAAATGAGATATATAGAGGTAAATATATAAAAAGATAATTGTTTATAAATGAGTTGTGGATGATAAAAATGGTTAAGTTAAATAGGCGTAGAAATGTAGGTATATTTATAGATATTACATAATAAAAAAATAAACTTAGCATAATATTTACAAATGAAGCAGTATAAAAAACATAAAAAATTATGAGAATTATATAATAATAATAATAAAGTTAAAGTGTATAAAAAATATATGTAAATAAAGTTGTAGGGAATATATAAAAACATATAAAGCAGTATAATATAAATTTATGAGAATTATACAATGGTAATAAAAGTTAAAGTGTATAAAATAAAAAAATAAAATATATATATATAATAAAGACTTGTAGAGGATATGTATATTTGGTTTAAATAATATGTAATAGAAGGAGCTAGGGTATAAGATAAATTTTTGGGGAAAAAACGTCTTTTTTAAGAGAAAATAAACTGGGTAAGTTCAAAGAGTATAATGTTCATAGGTTTTAGATATTAAGAAATAATAATAAATATAAAATATTTCTAACAGAAGAAGGACTACAGAAATAATAAATATTATGATTTAAAATTAAAAGAATATTAGTTAATAACCATAAAGTTTAGGTTTCTGAAGAATAAAATAATTAATAGATTGTTAATAATAAGATAAGATATATATTTAGATTAATGGTTGTCCTTGAATATATATATATATATATGTATAAAGTTAGGAATACACATGTATAATTTATATTTATTTTCTATTTATGCTGTACATTTTATTTTATGTTAATTGTTTTATTTGGGTTTGATTATTTGTTTCAGTTTTTTAAATATATTGTTTTTAGTCTTTTTATTGTGTATAGTGTTATGTATTTTGTTTTATTTTGTTCATTATGTCATAGCTCTGAAGAAGACTGCAAATCAGTCAAAACTTAGGTTTATGTATATGTACAAATAAAGAGTTTTGTTAAAAAGTGTTTGAACTGGTTGGATAAATTATATTTATAGGATATTATGGCAAAATAAAGAAAAGTGTGATTTTGGTAATATTTATGAATGATTATATCTGGAAATAAATATCATGTTAAGATTCTCATCTTGTTTTACTTTTTATAAAAATTTATAATTTATTTATTGTTTTATTCTTATAAATAGAGGGAAAAAATACATAATCTACTTTAATTAAAGTTTTGACTTAAATAAAATGAAATGCTACAAACCTAATTTTTTTACCATTCCTTGTTCTAAAAAATCCATTTGAATTTTGGTCATATAACTATTAAAGCACCAATAGGCTTCAACCTGAAAAAAATATTCATGTCAAATGATATATATATATATCAGATGCAAACAATTGTGCACTTTGTTAAATATATGACTACACACATAACAAATATATAGAAATGATAAACAAAAGAGAAAAAAAAATACACAAAGAAAAAACTGGAATATAAAAGCATATAAAAAAATAAAAAGGATTTTAAAAATCTAAAGTAATTGAAAAAAGGAAAGTGAATTAAATAATACATAGAATTAAAAAAAAAGTGAAACAAAATAATTGTGAAAGTTCAGAAAAAAAATGGCAGAAAAAAAAGTAACAGAAAAGATAATGACAATCTTAACACTGTTTGTCCAGAAAACCATATCACATTTGAGCACTGAAGTGAGAGTCAGAACATATGTTTAGTTCAACTTAAATGAGCTTTTTATATATATATAATTTATTTGGCTGAGAATCTGTCACTCTATCAATGCACTAAACCACCCAAGGTATAGAAAAAATAAATAAAAATCATATAAAAATGATATAAATAGTATTAAAAAATCTCAAGACAAAAAAATATTAATAGAAAAAGTATAAAAACAAGTGCAAGAATAAAATAAAGAAATAGCAAGGAGAATAATAAAATATTATAGAAATAAAAAAAAGGAAAGAATAAAAAATACTTTTTTAAAAATAGGATGTAAATGTTTAAAGAAAAAAAATACATTTACTGGACTTCTTTATGCATTTACATATATTTAAAAGAAATATAAAATTAGATATAAAATTATTTAATTTTAAGTAAGCCAATAAAAGAGATTAATTTAGAAAGGAAAGACAATTATCTACAAAAAAAAAAAAAGTGCATATATGGGAGTTTGAAGGAAAACTAAAATGTTATTTCAAATGGAAAGTGAACCAGATCATGTTTGCAAAATTTCAATTTTAATAATAAAAAGGATATTGTTATTTTTTATGTTATCAGGTACAGGGTTAGTTTCTTAGTTTTGAAAATGGAAACACCTCATTGTTATTGAGGATGAATGACTTTAATGAAAAATAATTCATGATTTTTTTAAGCTCTTTCCTACTACACATTCTTTTTTTAGGAATATAAAAACTTGTTCTCATTGTTAAGCTGAATAATCATTGATGATTTAAAAGCCAAAATATAACTGTACTGTTTGAAAAAAAAAGTATCTATGATAATAGGATTATAATAAGCTTACACTTGTTGGTATTGAGTATGATTAAATAATTTTGGTGTATTCCAACTTGGATAGTTAGTAGAGCTTATAAGATACATACATAGTTAAAGAAAAGTTAAGATCTGCATCTACTGAAGGATTTTTATTGTAAATAAATAAATATTCAGTGATTTTTGTCTGATTCATCTTAAAACTAGGACACTACTTAAAACTAAAAATACTAATAGGAATTTTTTAAAAATGAAGAAGATGAAGATTTCTTTAAATTTAATCCAGTTTTTCCAATCCAAAGCTTCTCTTATCCATATTTTTGTAGAAGATTTCCTTTCCTTATCTATCAAAGTTCTTTACCTTATCCATCCATTTCACATGATCTCTTTCTAGATTCTTACAATCTCTCAGAATCTAGTTTTAAATTTCAATTATCTATTGTTTTCTACATAGATTTGTTCATCTAATATTATTCAAGCCATAAAATATTTACTGCAGTGATACAAGAGTGGCAGACTGTAGAACTCAAAGTCATGGATCACAGTTCAGCTGTCACTTATGGTATTAGAATTTCTTATGTACTCCAGAGTAATGAATCATTTGATTTTTTTTTAGCATTCAAAGAGATATTCGTAGTTCACAATCTATAAAAATAAATTATTAAAAGGAATATACATTTTGTGGAATCCCATGACAAAATAAGACTCGTATATCCAAATAATGTTTAAATTTACAATTATAATTTTTAAAAAATAACATTTATATTTACTTATTAGAACCAAACATTAATAACAAATATCCTATAATTTTTAATACAATGATAGACTGGTATATTCAAGAATAAAAAAATTTTAAATGATTCTCAACTAAGATAAAAAAAATAAAAGTCAATCGATTAGAACAATTGTGATTAATTTGTCAATTACGCGCTGAAAAAACTAATCATAAATGATTATTTATTTATTTATTTATTTGTTTATTGATATCTACAATAATTGTACCTTGCATAAATTAGTGTTTTTTGTTATAATCATAGACTCAAGAACTAAAGGTTCTTCAAATGAACCTCAACTCTGTTATATTCCAGTGCTCAAATATCACATGATTTCCTAAACAATGAACCATTGGTTTATTTTTAATAATATAATGTAAACAAATAAATTCAGTTTCTAGCCTCCATAAATAATTCAAGAAGCTCCACTGAATATATGATAATATTTCAATGTTTATCACATGGAAAGTAAATTATTCAAAAAAAAAAAAAAGAATCCAAATCTCAAAATTAATCATACTGCACTAAATTAAATGAAATTTAATATTTTAAATCTGCATTCACAGTTCTCATAAAATTGAGCAACAACAATTTTTTTTAAAAATTTTTTTGTAGTCTTATGGACAAAGATGCCGCTCGATGGCACCATTTACGTGCTAAAACACATAAAAAATACCGTTTCCATGGCCGACACATTTGAACCCACGTATTCTATAATACAACTTTTTTGTTGTGCTACAGATTGCAGGCCACTATGTTGCGTCGCAGTACAGCATGTATGTCGCATTGCAGCAAATAAATTTGGCGGATTCGCACAGTTTATACAATTGTTATGGGTTGGTGAGAGGGTGTGTGTATTTGAATTGGATGGAAATGTGGTTTTGATTGAATTTTTTTTTTTTTTAATGTATTGAAATGTTCAGATTTTCTTAAGTAATAATTATTCAATTCTTTACACTATACTGTATTGAAGTTTTAAGTGGCAAAATGTTGACAAAATATATGTGTAAAGTACGGTTCGTAACATTTCACGAGACAAACAATATTCTACCATCTGTTTATTTTTGAAGTAAAAAATAGCTGTAACACAAAAAAGTAAGAAAAGTACAATTCTATCTCTTTTTTTAAATTTCATAACAAGCATATATTATAAACATGGTTAATAAGTAAAGAAGACATTTTATATGTATATTTCTTGTTGTTTAAAAAAACTTTTACTTTCTTTCTTTTCTCCGACTACTGATTTTTAAACCAAATAATTTAAAAAAAAAAAAAACACGAATGAAATTATACTTTGTTGAATATATTTTACATTTGTTGTTATCATTTATTTTATATATGTTGATAAAAAAAAATATTTACAAAAATACGATTTTGATATTTTTTATTTTAGCATTACAAACAACAGAACCCTAACCCTAAATCTAACCCTAAAACTAACCCTAACCCTAACAACTTTTACTTTTTGTTGTCATTCTACTTGAATTAAAAAATAGCGGTAAGACGATATTAATATCTGTTTTTCTGTAAAAATTAAAATGTAAAACGAAGACTAAGAAAGTAAAAAATAGCGGTAACACAATAATATCTGTTCCTGAGTAAAAATTAAACTTTAAAAGAAAGACTAAGAAATTTTACTTTTTATTCCGATTATGAGTTTTTAACAACAACAAAAAAAAATGCATAACCCCACTAAAAAAATATCCGATAGAAAATTGTTTTTTCTAATAAAGCAAAATAAAAAACACGAATTAAATTGTAATTTGTTGATTTTATTTTACATTTATTGTTATCATTTAATTTGTATATGTTAATAAAAAAAAAATATTTAAAAAACACGATTTTGTTTTTTATTTTATTTTCGCATTACAAAAAACACATCAAAATGATTAATATCAACGGCCTGGGAATGTTCATATTTTATAGTTTTAGCGAGATAACGGTACCATCGAGCGGTGTCTTTGTCCATAATACTAGCATATTATTTTTTGCATTTTTAGAATCATTATAGCAATGGCTGATATAATTTTTTATATCAGCCATTGCTATAATGATTCTAAAAATGCAAAAAATAAGCATTTAAAATTGTATAATTTATATTATAGTATATTATTTAATTATATACAATTTAAACTTCTACACTGTTCTTCAAAATATTCACAAAATCTTCATTGACTTTACACAAATAAGCAGTATTAATATATGAGAACAAAGCCCAAGAGGAACTGACAGTGAAATTCAAAAAATTATTTACAAATTTTAATGAATACAATTTCTATGGCTGGGAATATGCCCAAACTCTATTGTTGTAACTATGGTAACAGTTATTGTTTCCATTGCTGACATTTTGATTTAGGGTCACATAATTCATAAACTCAGTTTTTTTGATGGATAAGAAGAATAAATATTATTCAATCCTTTAATAACAAAAACACATTGTAAATTTATCGGTAATTAAATTCATCATAGACATGCAGAGCATGATAATAATAATGTAGTGAGATATGGTGTTAATTGGCTTACTGGAATGCAACTTTCAAAATCCTCATAAATTGAATATTTTTAAAACTGTACAGGGAGGGCACATCTTCAATTCCTTATCCATCTTGGTAAATTATTTGGAGAATCTTTTCTTGACAAAGACTGAAGAAATGTGACCAAATTGACGTTTTTTGGAGATATATTACATTCCATAATGGTAAATAGTCTTGATAAATTATAGCAAAAAAAGCTCTTGACTAGAAAGACAATAAACTTCACTGGCCATACCTACAAAAAAGTAAGTATTACATATATGTCATTTGACAAAATGCTCTCATGAATGCTAACAGTGTCAGTTTCAATCTGATGAAAATCAATACTACTCTTATGTCTGTCATATAAAAATTAGTATTAATTATTCATTGTTGCACGGTAAGCAAAAGTTTTTATTTTTACATACATGTAAATCCAAAAATTGATTTAAAATTTACTTTGAACAAAATTACTTTTGATATATGTATAAATTATAAATTAATTATAGCTAAAAGTAAAATCATTAATTACCTCAGAATCTAAAACTACAAGAAAATGGCTGACAAGGTCATTCATACCCTGAGCATAGCCAACTTTAGGATTAAAGGCTGCGAAAGTAATGAGAATATCCCTAAGTAATACCAGCTTAGGATTATCTTGACCTCTAAAAAAAAAAAAAATGTATTAACTCTGTATATTAAATAAAAAAAATTTCATCAGAAAATAAATAAGTTGACTCAAAAGATCTATAATGAACTCAGAAATTTTTTGATTATTGTCATTAATAATTTTTTCAATTTAAATCTGTGCATAAATATGAACACATGTATACATAAATGTACAGAATTCTAAAACATTCTTAAAAGAAAAAAAAAGATGTATTTTTAAAAAATGTGTGCATATACATTAAATTATTATGTGGCATGCAAATATCAAACCTTCTGAATTCACATTTAACTTTGATATCACCCACATTAGATAAATATATTATTATCAATCATTAAAATAAAAATTATCATATCATTTCTAGCCAAAATATAAACTATAAACTCAGATTAATATAGAAGTTAAAAATATGTGGTATCATTAATCAAAACTTCATCTCTCTTTCTCCTTATATATTTTTTAGATATACTTAAAACTGATATATATATATAATGAACATACTAATATCTCTTAACAAGCTTTTCTGAATATCCCTGTCCTCAGACTTTTATAGCCTCTGGCTGTCATCAATGAAGTGCTAAGACATTCAGGTATTAGATTTAAAAATACCAGGTCAAGCCCCAGCATTTATCTAATAATTACCTATTAATTAGAAAATCTGAAATTTTAAGATATTCATATATCTTCAAATCCAGCTATCTAATTTAAATAGCCATATGGGACTGAACTAAGTTCAGATACAGCATATTTGTCCTAGCAGCTCACTGATGAGAGCTAGAACTAGAAACCAGTTTAAGGATAGGGATATTCTGAAAAACTTAATTAGCATACTCATTGTGTAACATTTGTAGTACAAGTTTATTAAATGAAGTCATGTGATATGACTTGATTTCCTTGCAATATATATAAAATAGTGCATAATATGCTCATTGATGTGATAAATTATTAGTAAATAAAAATTATTAATAAATTCTTAATAAAATAAACATGCAGTTAAAGTAAGTTTGACTCTAATGCTATAAACCATGAGTGAGAATTGTGACAGCAGTGGGTAATAATGGCAATAATAGACTTTAAACTGGATAGATCTCTAAGTCAGAGCACCCATAACTGAGTCTCTTACTAAATAAATAAATAAAATGAGCATAAATGGGTTTAATGCATTTTCTACTGTTAACTCACCATATTATATTCCTAATCTCATCATGGTAAACCTCAAGATTAAGATTTTAAGATAACATTATGGTTAATCTCTATAAATGGAGATGACACTTTATAATGACTTGAGTCATTGCAGCGGGTCAACCACTCGCTTCAACTGATTGGTTAAAATTGTTTTCTTTTTTACATTATGCAAAAACTATAAGCATGCTGTCAACAGAAATCCCAGCATCCGATGTGTCTTTCTATTAGTTTTTGAATGATATATCTTACATTGATATCGGATAAAATTTGAATTTTTTACAATTATTTTTAAAATTAAATGAATTTTTTTTTTTTTTCTGGACAATTTACTAGTTTACACAAGGTGATAAAGCAGAAACTCTTTATCAGCCTTATAATCCCAATATAATGGATTAAAAATACACTAATAATTCGGATATGAAGGCCTTCAAATGTGACATAAACATAATCGCAGAATATCGTAAGTTATTAATTTTAATTTTTAATATTTTACATTTTTTTTAATTATTTGATAAATGGTATATTAATTTGTTTGTATTTGTATTGGTATGTATGTACTATATAATATTAAATCATTTATGCTCTTTATTATACAGTATATAAATTCAAATATAACAAAAGTTGTTTTTGTAGTGTAATTTTGGGTGTAGATATAATGATTCTCAAAAGATATATGTTTACATTTGTGTTAGTGTGTTTGTTCTTGCATCGTGTTTGTATAACAAGTAATGATTTACATATATAGAGCAGTGCAATGTAAATTTTAAAAACTGATAATCTAATGTACAGAAAGGTTGCAGTTGATAAAGCAATCACAAAATTTACTGGGCATAGTACTATGTGAAAATATAAACACTTAAAACCAATAAAGAGAGATTTCAAATGGTATGTGTATAGTGGTAGCCACAATGGTTATGCATATACCACATGGAATTGTATGCAGGCAAAGAATCAAATTCTGATTCTTGCCTATGCCTTGATACTCATGCTGTGGAGTCAGTAGTTTTGCCACATCTTGCATCACATTATTTTCAAGTCTATAGCTAGCAAATGAGCTATATGCAAATAAATTATATCTCTGTGGGACAATAAATATAACAAGATAGCATCACTGGTGTGCATAAAGAATATAAACATCACTGATGTATACAAAAAATATAAAATGAAGAGATGAAACTCATTTTATCAGTGATACAGACAGTAGCCTACAATTTCTAGTTTTAGATAGACAAGAAGCTAATTGCTATGATGACAAATGCATATCCACCTTCTGGAAATGATTTGTTTTGTATCTTTTATTAGGATGAATCTTTTTCTTATAGATGCCTTTGAGATTTGTTAACTTTTGGGGTACAAGATAAAAATGAAGAATTCTTATGCGAATACTTTTGGAGATTTGGAAGCTATGATTATCTCAAGTAAGAAGTATTACATATGGTTTGAAAGATAATTTTATGAGGAATACAAAGAAAGTATCACTGAAGATGTAATTTAAACTTAGTTAATGATAAATTAGAAATTATGAACAAACAATAAAATAATAATTATGTTGGATGTTGAAATTTCTTTTTTTTCCTTATTTTTTAAATGGTAATCATTATTTGTCTTAGCCTTATAGTTTTCCTTAGTTTTTTTAGTTTCTATCAATGTAAAGTTTTTTGCTCTAACATTATTAAAAATGAAGTTATTGTGAAAATTGTGTCTCAGGTCAGTTTTTTTAAAAAATTCAATATGGTGCCTGCAGAATCAACCAGATAAAATATGTATGTGGTCTTCAACATAAGAGTAATCTGATTTTCTATTGTTTTGAGAATAGCTAATAAATATAGCATTCACCAGTTTTAAAAATTATTATATAAAATAGAATAAATAGTTTAAAATAAAGTATTACTTGTAATATTAATAGATTATATTCAAATGTTATTAAAAGATATATTAAAAATAATAATAAATAATATAATAGATTTGTTAAACATGATTAAATTTTAAAAAAAGTAATAAATTATACAAATTATATTAAAGTTGTTCTTATCAAAGATTAAAAAAATATATGGAATGTATTGAAAAACAACTCGGTTATAAAAATAGATTTTAAATAATTAAATTAAAAATAATTAATAAAAAAATTAGTCTGTTTTGAGATATAAGTTTCAAAACTATGGGAAAAATTCAAACAATTTAATATTAGTGTTTGAAAGTTCAATCAATTAAATAATATGTTTAAAATTCATGTAATTAAAATAAAATGATCATAAAGGTATTGAAAAATAAGCAATTAACAAAGGTGCAAAAAACAAGACCAAAGGTGTTAAATTTAAACAATAAGTTAAAACCTATATTGAGTCAAGTTTTCTCAAAATTCACCAGAAAGAATTGTTTTATTCAAGCTTCATTAATCTGTCATTAGGATGATTGAGTAAAAAAGAAACCAGAAAGAATTGTTTTATTCAAGCTTCATTAATCTGTCATTAGGATGATTGAGTAAAAAAGAAAAACTGCCAAGTGCTGAAATCTAACCTGAACCTCTTGTGAATCTGACCCAGTTATTTAGAAAGAATCTCTACTCAAAAAAAAAAAAAGCTTAACCTCCAATTTAAAAGACAGGAAATTGGTAAAGGACAATATACAAATTGAGAAGAAAGAAAAATGATTGTGATAAAAGCCATCAAGAAATGTTAATCTGCAAAAAAAAATCCTCACAATGAACTATACCATTCTTGCTGTGTAAGTTAAAAAAACTGCTTAGATTGTTATCCTATTGTGTTAACAATTTTAAGTTTTATTGTATAACATCTTGCTTTATATTTAATTCTAACAAATGACATTTTATTTTGTATAGAATATTTATATAACATTATTTATTTTGCCTGATTAAGAAGGAAGTGGAACTGATTAGACTGTTACCCTAATGTGTTAATCATTTTAAGTTTTATTTCTTGATCTCTTAGTGTATATTTAATTCTAATAAGTTACATTTTATTATGTATAGTGTTTATATAACATATTATTCAACTAATTGATTAAAGAAGAAAGTGAATGTTTTTTTAAAGTTAATATTTGTTGCTAAGCATCTATAAATACTCAAGCTGCATTTTAAAACAGTTGAAAAAAAAGTAGTATTTAAAAAAGTTTTAATGTGAAATTGTCAGCAAATATGTAACCTTATATATAATCAAGATATAAAATTCATTTTAAACAATGTGTATACACTTGTAAAATATATAAAATGAACTATCTAATTGTTAAATAATGAGTGTAATATAATTATTAGTATTTTAAGTTAAAGGTTTATTTTGAATTTTGATTGAGTTCATTTGAATGTAAATGTGAGTTAGATTTTATGTATGTAGAACTTATAATATAAATGCAGTTATTAGATCATTGTTGAATGGTTAAAATGGACTATATGGTAAATTTATTCACAGTTTTGTTCTGTAATTTGAAGTTGAATCCAAAGGGTCACCTCAGTTAATTGAGTAGTGTTATAATTAAATAAGGAATCGGATTCAGAGATATCTCTAAAATTAAGATGAGTTACTAAATCAGGATTCAGATCTAAAGTGTCCACTCCCTTGAATTATCCTTGAAAAAAATGTGTACTAGTTAACATAATCCCATAGTATATATATGTGATTATGCTATGAAGCTAAAGATATGAATAAATGTATTTGTGAAGATCAACAATACATGAAATTATATCCAGAATGTATTAAAGACCAGGGATTTATTGTGACAAGGATGCTCAATCATATTACTATTATAACATGTAATTAAAAGATTAATGTTTAAAATTAATCAAAATAAACTTTAAACACTTTACAAATAACTACTATTATTTTACATCATGAGTATGAATTAAAAGTTAAAGGATAGGGGAGAATAAAAAAACAAATTGTCATAAATTCTTATGATATTGTCTATATAATGTAATCATATGTAGGGAAAAGAACATTATATTTTGTCTGACAATTATGATACCTTGTAAATAAATTTTTGTTGCTACCAATGCATGGTACTGAAATCAATTAAATTAAATTTAAATTTGTATAAACTGACTATTACTATATTGTAATGCTAGTGATGCATGTTGTAAAATTCACATATATCTAAAATATATATATTGTACCCATCCATTTTGGTGCAGAGAATGCTAAGTATGCTGTAAAAGTGCCATTTAAAAAAAAAAATTAGGGTCTTTTAAAAGCCATAGTTATAATTATATAAAAGTAAAAAGGACTCGAACTTGGTAAAAGAAGTGCACAGATAGAAAATAAAATGTTTTAAAATTATTTTAACTATAAAAGTAAAAGAGTAATATAATCTACTATTTTATAAGTAGAGTAGATGTATATCTGCTATATTTAAAGAATATAGTTGGCATTTTGCTTAATAAGAATTGTCTAAATTGATAATTTAAATAGTTGTAAATAATTAATAAAGTACTTAATATATTTTTTAAATAATTTAAAATGTTCAATAATTATTATTAAAAGTTATAAATTATATTATGTGATGCTCTGAGTGGATCAATTTTATTCATTATGATGTAATAAACAGAAAATTATGTTCTAATTTACTTTATTATATTAAATATTTTATAAAATGCATTTCAATTAATTATTTGATTAAATAAATTATAGACATAGTAATTTAATTTTGCTACAGTATGTCTGGAAAGTTATCATTGACTGGTTGATATGTGTGTGGGTGCTTCCCAGAATTTAAAAGAAAACTTCATTTATTTATTTTTAAATTGATACATTCTGAACATTATAAATAAATTTAAAGACAATATTTTAAGTTAACTTGTCAATAATGTTTTCATTAACAAATTAAATTGGATACATTAAGCTTGGTATGAATATTTTATTGAAAACTAACTTATATTCTTTAAAATACTTTAAATTGCATGAATAAAGTTATGAATATTGTAAGTATTAAATATTTCTGTTATTATTTTTTTTTTTTTTTTAGTAAGAGATGACTCATAATTTAAGGTTTAGTTTAAAACTATAAAATTTAATTTGTATGTAAATGAATCAACTTGTCTAAACTAGTATAAATAGATAAATCAGCACTGTCTAGACAGATAATAATGGGTTATAACAGGCTAAGTTATGTTACAACAGGTTATGTAATATAACAAGGATTCATAAAAAATAATTAAATTATAAAGTTAAAATTTTAAAAAATATTATTTTTCTCTAAAGTTTTAAAAATATAAAGGATTAATTATTATTGGCACATAATGTGTGAATGGAAAAACTACTACTCTCTATCAGGAAACCTCCTCAAAAGCTTAATTCAAGTCTCATCAGTAATTTATGGAATGCAGATTTAATTTAATAAATATCGGAAGGATGGCCAAATGCTGAAGATTTTGCCATGATATATTCACATTGAATTTACATAAGAATTTTAATAATGTTTCATATAGTGTATTTCGGAAATGTGAACATTTATATTCTAGAAATATATTTAGTGTTATTACAATTAATTTATTGAGGAAAGAGATAATTTTGCAAAGACTATTTTCTAATATAGACTATAAGAAAAGAAGGAAAAGTACATTTGCATTTAAATTTTTAAAACAGAAATGAAATGATGTTGTATATTATTTAGAATGTTTCTTATTATAAATAATAATGAATTTTTAGTATAATAGTTTGTCTTTTAAAATAAACAAATGGACTTTTTATTGAAACAAGATATTTTAAAAGCAAACTGAAATATAATTAATGAATATTAAATAAATAATTTGAATCTCCTGAAATAGTAAAGGAATCACCATTGCTTTAGCTATCTGAAGAAAAAAAAATGCTTTATTGAGAAATATAATTTTCATGATAAATAAATTGCAAATATGTGAAAATGAAATGTTTATTTATGTTATTAAACATATACCTACTGGAAAAAGATTAAATAAGTAACAATATTTGTGCTTGTCTTGGAAATATAAAAATATGAGCTCAGGATACATTTACTGGAATTTGATGCACTTGTAACTGCCATAAAAAATCTTGGGAATACATACGTTATCAGAAATATTTTTTATTTGTAAACAATGGGAAAAAATGTTTCTTCTGATAAATTATAATCAACTTGTGAAGATATTGCAGAAAAGGACTAAAAATATCTTTCCAAATCAGGATTGACAACATTTATTTGGATTTTTTAAGGATTTTAAAATTCAACACTTGTGGTATTTTTTTTCATAAAAAAACTATGTGCGCAAAAATGTAAGGAGAGAAACTTTCAACAAAGACTTTTTAGTGACCATGAAAGAGATAATTTCTCTCCAAAGTTTGTCAATGTGGGAGACAAAAAGATGGGAACTTTTTGTAAATTTAAATTTTATTGATATTTATTGTTATTTTATTTATTTATTTTTTTAAAAAAGAAACTAACATTAATATTTTAAAGTACTGTTATTTTATTTATTTGTTTAGTTTAAGATTTAAACTAACATAGATATTTGTTGCATAGTTAATCTTAGAATAGATTAATATTTTAATGATTTTATGAAAGTTAAAACATAATTTATAAAATAATAATTTTGATGGGTAAATTTAGTGTAATTTGTTCATGGATAACTGAAAAAGAAAACGCAGATATGTGGTCTCTAATGGTATATTAATCACGTGGTGATTTTATTATTACTATTATATTATATGTTGCTTAATAATTTTTTTTATTGCTTGGAATTTAATACTTTTTAATTGATGAATGGATTTATGGAAGATGTATTATTACGTATGATTTTATTTAAGAATATAGCAAACATGAAAGTATATAAATATGCATAAGTTTAAGATAGATTTACTTATAAATATAGTAATTATTTATATTATTTGCAAGATAAAGCAATATAATATTAATATTTGAAATGAATGATATATTGAATAAATAGACATATAAATCTTATTATTGTATTTTGTCAAAATCAATTGTATTGTAGTGAAACATATTTTTGAAACTATTCTTGAAAAGTATTCAGATTTTTTTTTTACTGGATTTTTAAGATGATAATTTATAGATTATTTAGTAATATCGTTTTGCTTATTTTTATAATGTTGATTGTGTAAATCAGTAGATGGAATTGTATGATGATGAACAGGAAAGTAGATAGGAAACCCTGGATGTATATAGAATATGGGAAGATGATGAATATCAGCATATATTTTTGAATGTTGAATTTATTCACTAGTACAGATAACATCGTACTGTATTATATTTCCGTGGACAATGTCATTTTGTGATTTTTCTTAGGTACTTGACTAAGCCATACCTAATAGTTTTTCCACTGTTTTTCCATGTGAATTTCCTTATTCTATTGAGTTGTTACTCTAGTTATTTTCCTTCACATCCTGCATTTTTCACTATAAAATTTCCTGTGTATTTGCATCATATAGTTTAGCATTAAGAAAGTGATGTAATGGATAAACTTTGAAAGTGAGATTAAGATAAAAGCAAGATAGGTTTTCGAATAAATGTTTTTTTACAAATGATATTGAATAAGTAATGTTCAGTACAAAAAGATATCAAAGGAATGATTAATATTCCTCAAATTTAGAATGTCAATGATTTAAAATTAATAAGTTTTTGAGCAAAAGCATATTTTACCATGAATGAATGGTGAAAGATTAAGAGAAATGTCTGAATGTTTATTTTTTAACATATGCAAATATACAATTGTCTGAAGATGGTACCAAGCAATATAATTTATTACATACTTATTAATTTATATATATATATATAACATATTGTCAGAGCAAAATACACCCACAACAGAGTTAAGTTAACTAAGATATATTTTAAAGATCTTTTTTTTTTAAAAAAAAATCTGAATTAGAGAAACAATATTTCTCTTATTTTCATAATATAATTTTGGACATATAAACATTCTTGAATTTTATATTGATTTTTTTTTATAACATATAAAACTTGATTTAAAACTTAATATATCCAGAGTGAAGGCTAACATTTTTTATTTTATTTATCTTGTTTGATTTATTATACATATTGTATTTATTACTTGTAAGATTTTGTATATAATATTTTATTTTCATAATCAATATTGTAAATTAATTATAACAAACTTATAATCTTATGAAAGTTATATAATGTTTAAATCAAAATAAATTTGTTAATGTTTCTTATAAAAAATTTCCCCATCAAGTATTATTTTTATTGATTTCTTCACCATAACAATACATGATCCACAGAAATTAAACAAGTCATATAATATGTTTGCACATTATAAATTTTTATAAATTATTTAGAGGCTATTGTTAATCATTTTAATATTATTTTATAATCATAGCTGACTATCTAAAATGATTTACTATGAATTGAGCATATTTTCATATTTCCACTCCATTCAGATTACATTTTTTTTAAATACCACAAAGTAAATCAGATTTGCATAATGTTTGGGATTATTTAACATTATATTATATTTTATTATTAAATGTTGAGCATAAAAATAAGGTACTAATAAAATTAATTATAGGAATACTTTAGTTGTTATTATTGCTGCTATTATTATTATTATTTATAGAGGCAGTTAAATATAATGTAAAATCCTTCATATTTAACTACAGAATTTTAAATTGATTCGTTTATTTTATATTTAAAGAACCTGAGATATTTTAAAGATAGAGATTTAATTTATTAGTATTGTGTTGAAATTATTTAGAGTATTTGTTGTGTTATTATGTGAATTTAGTAAGGTAGTGTTCTTATGCCACTGAGGGTATATCTTTTGGGATGTGTTCTCAATGTTTGCCAACCACTGTAATTTTCTAAATGTCTCATGATTATTATTTATTATAATCGAACCACATATTTTACAATTATAAAATACAAACTAGTTTAAAGATAGGTATTTATATTTAAATACATATTTTATTTATTTCTTATATTTATTAAATAAGAGCAAGCCAGAAGATATTATTAGATACTATTTCATTATTAGGATGTCAGTTAGCAAGGGTACAATATAAATAAAAAAAATAGTCATGTATCACATGACACAATTTTTTTTAAGTGTGTAAATTGTTAATTGTTCTAACAAGGTTTATTGATAAATGCTAGCAAGAAAAAGCATTTAAAATATCTCTATCAGAAACCACACCCCAAACCTCAAACCAATGGTTTTGTGCTTTGCCACTCCTCAGTGAGGCACTAGGTATAACTTCAGACACTAGATCTAAAGATCTAAAAATATTAACCCAAAGCCAGCATTTATCTAAGAGTTAACTATTGAGCAGAAAATCTAAAATTTTTACACATCTATACAACTTCAAACCAGCTATTTATGTCAAACAGCTAATGGGGCTAAGAGATCTTCGGTCAAACCATATATTAGTATAACATCGCTTAAGACTTAAAGCAAAGATTAAATAGTCAATAAAAGTCATATATCACATGACCCAATTATTTTAAGCTTGTAAATAAAAATAAAGAGCTTTGCTAATTGCTCTAACAAACTTCATTGATAAATGTTACCAAGAGAAAGCATTTAAAATACTTTGTATCAGAAACCATGCCCCAAACCTCAGACCAATGGTTTCATGCTTTGTCTGAAGCTACTCCAGTGCCTCATTAAAGAGTGCCAAAGCATGAAACCATTGGACTGAGGTTTGTAGTGCGATTTGTGATAGAGATATTTTAAATGCTTTCTCTTGCTAGTATTTATCAATAAAGCTTGTTAGAGCAATTAGAAAAGCTCTTTATTTTTTCATACATATCTGCATTACATATTTCATCATTTAAAAATATATGATAAAATTTATTAAGAAAAAAAATGAAAGAATAGTTAAAGAAATAATTATTTAAGAAGTAGTTTTTAAAACATAATTTTATAAAAGTAAAAGATTGTGTATATTTTTCTTTTGAAAAAGAATAAAGCTTTTTATTAAGAATGGGTGGGAAAAGAGAATTGGAAAATAAAATGTTAAAACTCACTCTCCTTTTTACAAATAAAAAAATAAGCTAAAAGAATAAATATATAAAAATAAATATTTATGAAAAATCTAAAATTAAGAAAAAGATTAATTAATTAGTGAAAGTAAACTTTTTGAATGCCAGTGGAAATTCCTGTTTGATAATGATGATGAAATTGAATTAATTATGCATTATGTAAGCTATCTTATTGGTAAATATGAAGAGATAATAGATTAATCTAGAAAAAAGATTAGGATAAAAAAAATGTAAAAATTAAATTAAAGAAAAATATAAAAAATAATTAAAAATAGATTTAAAGCTATAATAAAAAAAACAATAAGAGAGAAAGGATATAAAAGTTGCAACTGACTATTGTTATTTATTCCATGCTCGAGTCATTCCGGTCTTCATTCCATTATTGATGCATTATGATATTCATTGCTTAATTCTTTCAGAGATTCAGAAATCTATGCACGGTATAATGCCAGTCATTACTGCTGTGGAAAATTTTATTGCAGAAGCTGCAGAACTAGTATCATGCATTTCCAGACAACTTAGAATGGTTCAACTGAGTTTCATGCCTAAAATTCTCCACAAAATCAACTGTCTCCACCTGAACCCTTGCTGGAAACTGATACCAAAATGATGAAACAGACATTGCTGCAAACTCTCTCTCTCTCGTTGTCAAGCCAAAGAATGGAAGACAAGCCCTGAAACCATTGATGGAGACCAAAAGGCCAACCGGTTGGTCAGTAACACTAATGAAAACCAAAACCAAATGAACTGAGTCATTAAATATCATGAAAGCCTAGGTAAATATATTTTCCACAATAATTGTCTATAGATACATTATTATTAAATGAAATGAACTTTAAGGAAAGACTTTTATAAAACTTAGCCTGAACTAATCATTTATATTTTTCTATGTAAAATTTTATTATGTTATGTTATATTACAATGTGTGTGTTTGAATAAATACTAATGTTTGCTTAAGTATTATTTGGTCTGTTCTCTCTTTCTCTTGTCACTGCGTCACTATTTATTTAAAGAGATAAATGTTTATGTGTTAAGTTAATGCGCTGGATTCCATGATTAAGACTAGGAGCTAGTTTGGGATATTTCAAGTGCTAGATTGGTGTGCCTATCATCTGAGCATTCTGGCTATATAACATATGGTTGGCTGGCACCTGAGTTTGATCCTCAAAACAAATAAAATGCTTTGGATGGCAGATTTCTGTTCCAGCAGTCGAGATGGGTTACAGTCAGGAAATGTGGTCATGTTATGCTTTGTATAGCCTGATCTGGCCATGGATATTGTTGGTGATTATGCTATCAATGGTATTCTTATCTCTGTTTAAAAAGCTGGTTCATTCCCTAGTAGAGATGTAATTGAATAAATGCATAATAAGCTGATAAATATAAAAGATATTAAATAACTAATATTCCAATAATAATAAAATACTGATGTATCAAGAACAAACAGTAGCCTATTAAAATAAATAAATACAAGTGTTGCCAAAGTGCGGTCAAAGTTGCCCAAATAGTTATGACTGAAAGGTATTTTTAAAATGTTTAAACCTAATAATATGGTAAGTTTGGGAATCTGGTACAAATGCTATCCAACATGGAAGCCAAAGTGCCTAAAATGACCCAGCATAATTAGAATATAAAATAAAGTCCGAAACTAAATTAAATTAAATATTAAATTGCATAGTAATAAAAGAAAAATTGGTGAGCAGTGTGAGAAGAGAAATAGACCAAAGCAAACAAATTATAATATTAAGAATTAAAATAATTAAAAATATAAAATAAAAAGAATAAAGTATGCAGTGTAAATAAAAAGGAGAGAGAAGAAAAAACTGTTAGAGAGATAAATAAATTTGTTATTGGTGGTTGTTTATAGTCAGGTGAAAATTAGAGAGGATGAGGTGAGGGTTTTGAGTTAGTTGAACACTTTATTCAATTAAAATAGTTAAAAATAATTAAAATAAAGAACAGGAAGAAAGTAACATAAAATAAAATAAAATCATGAAGTCGTTTGAAGAAAAGTTTGAGAAATACACAGAAATGTTCGACAAACAAATAGAACAGTTAATGCAGGAAATGGGGATAGCATGACTAGAAAAGAGGAAAATGATAGTAAGTATGGAGATAAGTATAAAACAGTTAAAAGATAAATGAGATAAAAGAGAAAATAAACAGGAAAGCATAAATAAATATACGCAATCAAATAACTCGAATACGGTAAATAAACCTGAACCAGAAAATAAGTCTGACTCAGAAACTAAGATAGAACCAGAAAATATTTCTGACTCAAACGATAATTATGAATCTAAAAATAAAGATGTGTAAGAAGTAAAACATAATGAAAAGATAACAGTAAGAGTAGAAATAGTAAAAGTAAAAGGCAAGAAGGGTAAATTAAAAATTAATAATAAAAATATTGAAGTATAAAATAGAAAAACACAGGTATGTATGTGTATTTAAAGAATAGCCCTGCTAATGTAAAGAAATTTATAAAAATAAAAATATGTGCTGAAAGAAAAGCAGTCGAAGAAATGGCTGAGTTACTTAAAGCCTTAGACAGCATGAGGCCAGATTATGTAGCCAAAAAAAAAAAAAATTAATCTCCTTGAAAGAGAAGAAAATATATCGTGAATTCCCATATAAAATGATTGGGATCAAATAAATAGATGTAGGGAGTTGTATAATCCTAGAAAGGGGGATGAGGAATATACTATCCATGATCCACAAACCAACCACTCGGAAAATCAAGCCAGGCCTAGAAATAGGTCAAGATTTCCTGGTCCAAGCAGTTATGTAAGAAATCTAAAATTATAACCTGACAAAGATCATGGGGGGGGGGGGGTAAAAGGAAAAGTTTATTATATATGGATTATGAGAATGGAAATAAAATTAAACAAATAAAATGTTTTTTTGTTTGAAACATAATAATAAAATAAAGCAAAATAAATAGTTAGATAAATAAAATAAAAAGTGTTGTTTTTTTTTTTTTAGAATTAATAATGGAAAGAAAATAGAGTTAAATAAATAAAATAAGAATTTTTTTATTATTTAGAACTGATATACGATAAAGGAAGTGAAATAAAAAAGATACATGAATTAGAGTAACATAAAAATATTTTAAAAAATCAATACCCGATCATGGAGATAAAAAAATAAATAAAAGGAAGTAAAATGAGAATTTATTACTTAAAGTAAAGTAAAATAATAATGTTTTAGAGTAAATATATGAGAATAAAATAAAAGGGGTTTTTTTTTGTAGAGAAAGATAAAAATAAATAAAGCGAATAAAGCCTATAATAAATAAAATGAAATCTATAATAAAATAAGTAAAATGTTGCGGTTGTCATCTGATCCTTCGTGTCAGCTGCTAGACGCGCTATTTCTAGCTAAATTTCTAGAAATATGTAGTTTCCATGGCTGCACCCAAGCCTTTAAGCATTCTTTCTAAAATAAATCCTAGAAAGATTGTTAACTCGGAGTTAAGTCTACTTTCTATGCTAAAAGGTAGAGTGTTAACTTGGAGTTAAGTCTTCTTTCTACGATAAAATCTAGAAAGAGTATTAACTCAGCTTAGCGGCTAACGGTGTGGCTTTTTCCAATGCTAAAAGCAGAAAAAAATGCCGTAGTTGTTTGTGTCACGCACTATATCATAATGCTGCGTTATGTATTTTATGTAACAATATCGTACGAGGGTGTGTTAATTTGATCGTGTCAAAATTATTTAAATTTTCATTGGTGCCTTTTTTTTAAGACGAATTGATGTACTGTTACATTTTATCAATGTTTACAGTATCGTGATTGTTCCTCATAAATTTGTATTCCTCCTAAATTTTCGATTAAGGTGGGGTAGCGTAAAATTTTAAAAATCACGCTTTGAGTCATGTTTTAGCGAGAAATTTTCCGAGACAAAAAGTATGGCTAATTCCCACAACAGAAAACTTGAAAAGATGGGAATTGCCAGACACGAAAGCCGGCACTGGAATATTTCTACAGCAGAAAAAAAGAAAAAAACATCCTGCTGCTGCAAGAAAAGATTGGATTGTGCGGCAAATATATGCAGATTTGAGGTCCAAAAACATCTGCCGACGGAAATGTTCACTTCATAAAGGCAAGCTTGTTTGAGGGATTCTAAATGGCCTTCGTCAAATGTCAAAAATAAAAGAAGTAACTTCAATTTTTATTTAAACGTACATCCCTTCTTCTCCTGATAATTGTTGTCATCGGCAATCAAATGTAAAATAAAAGAAGTAACTAAAATTTTTATTTAAACATAGCCCCAAAAACCCCTCTTCTCCCAATAATTGTTGTAGTCAGCAATCAAATGGTCAAATAAAAGGAACGTCAATTATTCTTTAATCGTATAGAAAAAAACAAAAACCCTCCCACTAATTGTCATCGGCAATCAAATGTAAACCAATCAAAGTAAGACAGTAAATTATTAGTTAAACATAACCCAAATTACTATTTGAATGTACACTGGATCCGCTCTTGTCAATCAAAATTAAAGAAACCTAGACTATTATTGTCCCATTGTCAAATCGAATATTATTTGGGAAAACCCAAATAATTTATAAACGAAAAAAAAAAAAAAAGTCAAATCGGTTTTCAATCAAATGGTAACCGATAAAAGTAACTTAAATTTTGATTTAAACATACACACAAACAAAACAAAACGCAAAACCCTTTCTCCCAATAATTGTTGTCAGCAATCAAATGTAAAAAAATAAAAGGAACGTACGATTATTCTTTAATCGTAAACAAAAACACCCCTCCCACTAATTGTTGTCGGCAATCAAATGTAAAGCACTAAAAATAAGGTAAACCGATTATTTTTTAAACGTAACCCAAATTACTATTTGAACATACACCAAAAAAAGAGCCGCTCTTGTCAATAAAAATGAAAGAAACCACAATAACTATTATTATCCCATTGTCAAAAATATTAGGTTTTGGTTTATAAACGAAAAAAAAAAAAGAAAGTCAAAACCATTGTCAATCAAATATAACCGATAAAAGTAACTTCAATTTTGATTTAAACATACACAAAAAAAAACCCCTTTAGCTCCCAATAATTGTTGTCGGCAATCAAATGTAAAATAAAAGGAAGGTAAATTAGTATTTAATCATCACCCAAAAACACCCATCCCTCTCACTAATTATTGTCAGCAATCAAATGTACACCACCACTAAAAGTAACGTAAACTACTAGTCTTTAAACGGTTACACTCCTTCTCCCAATAATTGTTGTCTACAATCGTACACACAAAAAAACACCCTTCTCCCAATAATTAGTGTCAGCAATCAAATGTAAACCAATCAAAGTAAGACCGCAACTTAATATTTAAACGTAACCCAAATTACTATTTGAATCTACACCAAAAAAACACCCGCTCTTGTCAATAAAAATTAAACAAACAACAACTATTATTGTCCAATTGTCAAAAATATTTATTTGTAGAACCAAAACCATAATTTATAAATGAAAGGAAGTCAAATCGGTCGTCAATCAAATGTAAACCAATAAAAGTAAAGGTTTTAATTTTTATTTAAACATACACACACACGCGTGCATGAAAAAAAAAAAACACTTCTCCCACTAATTGTTGTCGGCAATCAAATGTAAACCTATCAAAGTAATGTAAATTATTATTTAATCGTACACAAAAAAAACCCTCCCACTAATTGTTTTCGGCAATCAAATGTAAACCTATCAAAGTAATGTAAATTATTATTTAGATCCATCAAAAAAACCCGTTCTCTCTTGAATTTTGTCAATCCAATTTTACAAAAACAGTAATACTATTTAAAAAAAAAAAGACAAATTACTATTTGAACACACACCAAAAAAGACCCTTTGGTAAAAAAAAAATTAAAAAAAAAACAATTATTATTATCCCATCGTCAAAAATATTATTTGGAAAAATAATTCAGAAACGAAAGAAAGTAAACTTTGTAAACAAACAAAAAAGTCAATATTAATAGAGAATCGCTACCCCTGGAACATTGTATTAGTGTGTTTTTGGTTAGAAATCATGCCTCTAGCGGCTGACACGAAGGATCAGATGAGAACCAATGTTGCAAATTAATATCTCAAGTAAGTGAAAATTGTGTTAGGGTTAATAGAGTCATGGAGGGGAAAGTGCAGATAAAGGTTGAGGAAGGCATGTTAAGTGTAGGCTGTCACTGTATGAACATAAGTCCCATAACAATCATGAAAATGGAAGGGATAGTCTGATAGGATGAGGATCCAGCTGGGAGATGTCATCTCAGTTTCTTATTCTAAAATAAATGTGCACACTGAAAAGTGAATTCTAGAATACGGCACAAGTCACTTTCATTGGAAAAAAATTTCCAACATCATCCCCATTTCAGCATAAGCTGAATGGATCAATGGATGAATATTGCCATTCACAATGACCCCAATATCTTCTAGGATGCAGACCCAAGGGAGAGCTCATTCAACCCACTGGTAGAAAAATTTCCAGCATAATAAGAAAATTAATGTTATAGTATTGTTTATTGCAAAAGTCAGGTATAAGCAGATGTGTTCTGCTTTGGCAATCAGCCTCCCTATGCACATCAGAAAGATGCATCTTATCCCTGGTGGTCATCACCTATGACATAATCATTGCAAGTCAATGTAGATTACAGCCTATGAGATACAGCTAGCTTAGGAAAGATCACTTTCTGTGTTTTGTTGGTCTGTATGCAATTCAACACTTATATTAGAAAAAAAATTAATAAATAAATGAATATCCAAAACTCAAATGATAAAGCTAAAAAAAATGTCAGAGCTAAAATAGATCAAATTGACACATTTTACCTCTCAAATGATTGGATGTGTGATGTAACACTAGCAAGATATGTTATAAAATTCACATATATCTGCATTACATATTTCATAATTTAAAAATATATGATCAAATTTATTAAGAAAAAGAAATGAAAGAATAGTTACAGAAATAATTATTTAAGAAGTAGTTTTTAAAACATAATTTTGTAAAAATAAAAGATTGCATATAATTTTCTTTTGAAAGAGAATAAAGCTTTTTATTAAGAATGGGTGGGAAAAGAGAATTAGAAATAAAATCTCAAAACTCGCTCTCCTTTTTACAAATAAAAAAAATAAGTTAAAAGAATAAATATCTAAAAATAAATCTTTGTGAAAAATCTAAAATAAAAAAAAATTAATTAATTAGTGAAAGTAAACTTTTTGAATGCTGGTGGGCATTCCTGGATGATGATGATATTGGAATTGAATTAATTATGAATTATGTAAGCTATCTCATCAGTAAATATGAAGATACTAGATTAATCTAGAAAAAAGATTAAAGAAAAATGTACAAGTCAATTAAATTAAAATAAAAATTAATTAAAAAATTAGATTTAAAGCTATGATAAAGAAATGAACAATGGGAGAAAAAGTGTATAAAAGTCGCAACTGTCTATTGTTATTTATTCCATTCGAATTTGTAAATCATTGTTATTAATGCATTACATTATTCATTACTTAATTCATTCAGTTAGAAGAGATTTAGAAATCTAAGCATGGTATAGAGCCAGTCATTACTGCTGCAGAAAATCTTATCACAGAAGCCAAAGAACTAGCAACATGTGTTGCTAGAAAGCCTTAGAAATGTTTAACTGGGCTTCATGCCCAAAGTCCTCTGCAAAATCAACTGTCTATGCCTGAATCCTAGCTGGAAACTGATGCCAAAATGGTAAAATAGATTCTATCACAAATTCTCTCCCCCATTGTCAAGCCAAAGAATGGAAGACAAGCCCTGAAGCCATTGATGGACACCAAAAGGCCAACTGGTTAGAAAGTAACACTAATGAAAACCAAAACCAAATGAACTATCATTTAATATCACAGAAACCCAGGTAAATATACTTCCCATAATAATTGTCTATAGACACATTATTTTTAAATGAAATGAACTTTAACGAAGGACTATTATAAAATCCCTGAACTAACCATTTATATTTTTCTATGTAAAATTGTATTATGTTATGTTATATTACAATGTGTGTGCTTGAATAATTACCAATATTTGTTTAAGTATTATTTGGTCTGTTCTCTCTTTCTCTTGTCACTGCTTCACCATTTATATAAAGAGATGAATGTTTATGTGTTATAACGTTTTTCGTATTACTAGGCCACTATACGCCTCAAATTTATATTTGAGCGTGAGTTGATCAAACTGTATCAAAAGAAAAAATAAAGTTGTATTTCTATTCTAAAAACACAGCTATTTTTCCTGATCAACTTCGGCCTAGAACTATTACCGAGTACAATCGTGAGCAGAACCAGTTTTTAATTTCTACTTGAGGGCGCCAGAGTCGTTAGACCCACTGAGACTGCGTCAAACATATTGTAACTCGTAAACTAAACAGAAAAAAAATGCTTTTAAACTAATCGGTATTACATCGTACTGTAACGAGAACTATTTTCTCCTTTTTGATTATTATTCCTGGGCTTGTTTAAATATATTAGCAAGATAAATTCCGTTTTAAATCCCACTAAACTAATAATAAATTTAATACTAAAAAAAAAAAAACTATTATTAATAACGCACAATGAAAAGGTTGATAAAAGTATAATCTCTTTTATTCTAACAAACTAAAATATTTATAAGTTAAATTACGAATTAACTAAACTGGAAAGTACACACATGCTAATCCAGATAATGAATCGATTAACAAAAACAGTTAGATTAAATAATGAACGCAATTTAATAATGTTCCAAGATCTTGTATAAAATTCTTTATAAGAAAGTCCCTTGAATGTGAAAGTAAAGTCTATATCAGGATGGTAGTCTAAGCTTAGATAAATAATTGTTTGCAAACTTTTAAGTCACTATCAGGAAAATTTACTCTTAACTTACCGGTAAGTTCATGTAGGTTTATGGGATCCCAGATCATGAGAATTTCCATTGGTCTCTCCTGCCGGCGTCTTCCATTATTGTTCCATTCTGTAGCTGGAGAAAAGGCACGGTTGTAGTGACCCTTTTATTGCAAAAAGCGGTCTTCACAAGTCCCGTTGCCATGCTTGCGTGACAGCTTGGTACAGCAAGGGGCATACCTGTGTAGAAGTATATTTCTTGCCACAGGTTATGCTCGTGGAAACCTCCAACTTTCAGAGACGTAACTAGAAGTTAAAGAGAAAACCCAGATTGAAGTTGTCATCTCCTTTTTATATCGCGCTCCATTTTTGGAACTTCTGCGCACTCTTTTGTCTTTTTATTAGCATATAAGATAATAATCTTATACACTCTCTCTTAAATTTAAGTTACAAAGTTCTCTTTTTTTTTAGCATTATTCTTCCATCTTTAATTAACTAAAATATTTTTCTTTTAGCTTATACTTTTGGAATTCTTTTAATTTATCTGGATTAGTAATCTGTATGTCATTTATTCTTTCCAATTAGATAAAAAAAAATAAGAATGACAATTTTAACTTTCATTGCACGTTTTAACAAAAATTATACTAATCAAAAAAAAATCTAAATTTACTTTTTTAGCTTTTACCAAATGCCAATATATTTGTAACGTATATAAATAAACGTTACAGTGTTAAGTTAATACACTGTAACCCCTGAATAAGAATAAGAACTAGTTTGGGATATTTCAAGCACTGTATTAATGTATCTGTAATCCAAGCATACCAGCTATATAATGGCTGACACCTGAGTTTGATCCCCAAAACAAATAAAATTCTTTGGATGGCAAGTTTCTGTTTCAGCAGTCAAGGTGAGCCACAGTAAGGAAATGTGACCATGTTATGCTTTGTATAGCTGGATCTGGTCATGGGTATTGTTGGTGGTTATGCTATCAATAGTATTCTCCCCTCTGTTTGAAGTGCCAGTCCATTCCCATGTTGTAAAGATGTAATTGAATAAATGCATAATGAGATGATAAATATAAAAGATATTATAAAATAAATAATATTCCAATAATAATAAAATACTGTATATCAAGAATAAACAATAGCCTATTAAAATAAATAAATACAAGTTGCTGCCAAAGTGGGATCAAAGTTGCCCAAATAGTTATGACCAAAAGTTATTGTAAAAGTGTTTAAACCTAATAATGTTGGTAAGTTTGGGGATCCAGTATATATATATATATATTGTAACAGAGTACATTTCTGCTAAGATGACGATCTATATTTTTTCTTAAAGACAATAAACTTGTTATACTAACAATTAAAAATAATCAAACAAAAGTGGATTAACCAAAAGTTAATAATTATTCCCTTTGCTTTCTTAATATGTAGCCCACATTTCTTCATCTTTAAATAATTTACCATACAGATGCTCTTTGTGTTGGGGAACAGAGACACAGGTTATATGAACAAACACATACAAATCATAATGGATCAATTATTTATAAATCTCAAATTATTTATTAATTCTACAAAATAAAACAATATTAATTTAATTATAAAGTTTTCAATAAAGTGTGGTAAAAAAATTAACACACAAAAAAGATATTTCATTTTTGATAGCACCCCCTCCCCCTTTATAGTATTGAGTTCAATTTTTGCATATTTAATTAGATGAAAAAGAAAGAGTTTTGATTATCAAATAATGTTCTAGGAAAAAAGATCAATATTCTAAACAACCTTTCAGAAGTCAAATTAAGTCATCATTTGAATCAATTATTACTTTAAAATTTAATGATCAAATTAAGCAATTTTCTCCAATGCTACTGTATCTTACTGTATAATAATGTCTGCAATTATATAAATGCTTTCTTACATGCAGAAAATATCAAAATAATCATCATTACTATATAAATGTGAAAGTTTGTTTGCTTGCTACTTTATAATTCAACAAATATTGCACCAATCTTCATGAAACTTTCATGATTTTCTTTCTTTTTTCTTTTTTTGAAGAGTTACATGGGCTATGGATTTTTTGCTTTATAGTACTTAATTGTTTTAAAAACTTTGGTAATTTGCAATATGTGTAGAAATCATAATCATTTTCAAATGTCTTCATTAAAATGCAAAAAAAAAAAAAAAAAAGAGGGCAGCACCAATTAAAAGATTCCAGGTGCTAGAAAATTTTTTAAATGAGTGCAAAATATGTTATGGCATGCATATTGAAATACATACTACAGAAATAAAAAATATGTATAGTTTTTAGTAAACTGATGTAAAATTTGATTTAGTAAGTATATTTTAAATCAAATTTTTTTTGTACCACATATTCAATTTCTCACTTGCAAGTGGAGTGTGAACAAAATACTACAATGTTAAAATTTTACAGCTATTTTTAAAATTATTTTATGACATGAGAAATATATTATTTAAACTAATATCTTAAAACTTGATCAAATTAGTAGGATAACTGATCATAGAAAGTTATATTTTTCACAATACTGCTGTTGGTAACTCTATATATTAGTATTTCATGTAAATGATACATAAATACCTAAATGGAAACAATTACATGCTGCATTATATTCTTTTATTCTACTAATGAGAGCAAAGCACAGTTAAATATAACTTTAATGCATTTTCAGCATATAGCACCCTTGTCAAAAACAAATATCAATCTCTTGAAAAATTGTCTCCACTGAAAATACATTAAAGTTACTTGATATTCTTGACATTTTCTTTATGTAAAAAGCATTGATATAATTTCTAATAGATTACTACATTTCAATGGTGGAGTTATTAGTATATCCTATATTATGAAAACTCATTCATTTAATGTCATCTTTGTTTATTTATAACAGTTCCAACATACATCTATCAATGTTATAAATGATGAACTCATTGATCAAAATATATATTTGTCTTTCATCTTATCTGTTATTAATCGGTCATTATTCTGTACATAGAAGTGTTAAACAGTTTAAACAATTTTCATTCACTATTATACAGACTAAAAGTTTGTAGAGTGGTAAAATAAAGGATCTTTCAAGAGAGAAGAAATGTTCAATGTTTTAAACTAGAAATACGATTTGTAAGGCCTAACTCTAGGATTTAACAAGAAAATGATATTAACATTTCAACAATGAGAGTCTTAATAGATTTGCACTGTGGTGTTTTGGGGGGTGGGACTGGTTAATTTGGTGTAAAGGATACAGTAAATCAAAACTAATTTGTAGATATTTCATGTACATATTTAAATGTTCGTTTAATAAAGTTTATTACTTAAAATAAAATAAAAAATACATAAAATATAATCACTTCATTAACAAATCTTTAAGTTGATACCTAAATAATTTGCTAAATTTATTCTCACATAATCACTTCATTAACAAATCTTTAAGATGGTACCCAAATAATTTGCTAAATTTATTATCTTACATTGAAAAAACTTTTTTATACACTTTGATCTCAATCACACATCTAGAGTTAAATATGTTTACCTTTTTGTGAACGTTTTTATTTAAGTTTCTTTACAATACTGTTATTAAACAATATCTCATCTCTAGATTTAAATTAAACTTTAACCTTACATCTCTCTGCAAGAATTATCAAAAGATATGTTCCATCTATTCCAGGCGTTTATATATTTCATAATAAATTAGGCTATCAAACTTTCATAAACAGTCAATCAACATCATAATTATGTATTGCTATGCAATTACAGTACTTTAAACAAATTTAGTTCTTACAATATCTATTGTTCAGCACATGATCAGAATGTGGATAGCATCTTGTGCTTTTTTATTCAACTACATAAACTGTTAAAAAAAAAAAAAGCCTTATTGATTTAACAAACACATATATCATATATATGCACGGAAATTCCTAGATATATAATTCATGCTTAAAATTTAACTTTCCGACTTGCTCGTTTTTAAAACTGGTTTTATTTGTTTTTCGTTTTGCACTTTCTTAGTATTTTATGTAAAGTTTTGAGCTCTCATGAGATTGTTTAATAATGTTCTTTGATTATGATGAAGTTAATCCTTTCAGTAGTTAGCTTCTCGTTATAAATTGAAAACTTCCATAAATATATTTTTTTAAAAGAATATGAGCGATACAATAAAATTCAAATATTCTTGATTTATATTAATAAACATCAACACATTTAAAAACCATGCAAATATATAATTTTTTTTTAAAAAATAATTTATTATGTTTATTTAAAGAACAAAAAATTACACACAAAATTTGCAGTAGTATGAAAAGTTAAAATGACTTTTTAAAAAATCACACAAGGTGACGCTAAAGGACAGTATGAAATTTCCTTTACTTTTTTTTAAAACTTATTTTATTGATTTTGTAACTCAATTTCATATACTGTAATGTTAATTGTGAACTTAAAAATATTCGCGTTAGAACATATATAAAATTAAGCACATTTTAAGATCAGTAAAGTATTTTTAGAAAAAATATGTTTTTATAATATTAATACACACAATCATAATTTTAAGCTTTTAATTATGATATCATAGAAATACGAGATTTAATTAAAATCTTATATATAAACACACAAACTTACCCATAATCTATTTCCATTTACTCTTATCATATGCCTTCTCTACATCTATAAAAGCATATATAACTGTCTACCTGTATTTCTACTCATATCTATACGTTGTGTAACTACAAATAAACTACCTCTTATGCGCCTATCTGATCGAAAACCTTGCATTTCTCCCATTATATTATTTTCTTCCATCCATTTTGCGACCCTTCCAGCCACCATATATGCGAAAACTTTATATGACACTGACATTGCTGCTATCGGTCTATAATTGCTTAACTTTCTATGATCATTACCTTTTCCTTTAAGTAGGAGCCTTACTCTTGTATTACTCCAACTATCTGGGAAATTTTCTGTGCCATCTTATTAAAACATGATAATAAGTTTAATTTTGCCCTATGTCTTAAATTCATTACCATCTCTGCTGCCTATCCATCTAAATCTCTTGCCTTTCCATTTTTCAATTTCTTCCCTATCTCATTCAGTTCATTTTCCGTAAACCTAATATTTTCATTATTATATGCTTTTATGTTTGTTATCACTCTGTCCTTCACATCTAACATCTTTTCTATATCCATTACATACTTATTGAAGATTGTCGTTAATTCTTCTTTAGAGCTACATTCTATTCCCTCATCATCTAGTAATACTATTTCTCTCTCCCCTACATTCTTTTTTTTAATGTATTTCCAAAATTTTTTATACCCATTTCTTCCACTTTTATTAATATCCTCCAATAATTTACCATTTAATTTCAATCTCTCTATATAATTATCTATTTTAGCCAACTTCTTTTTTAAAAAATACTTTTCTCATTTAACATTAACATCTTTTTCACTTTCTTTGTTCTTGATAGCACACTTATATTTTCTGCATGCTTTTTCCTCTCTTTTACACTTTTACTGACTCTCACTTTTCTATTACTTTTATTCTTCTGAATATTCTCTCCTAAAAATCTATTTGGCACTTTTTCTACTTCATCACACCGGTCCTTATATTCATTCCAAATCAATTCTTCGATGGTTTCTTCAACTTTTATTTCATATTCTAACTTATTCTTATCATTCATTCTCTATTCACATCTTTCACTATTCTTTCTACTTTTATTACTATTTTTCATCATATTACTAACCATTTCTATTATAAAGAAATTATGATCACAATTACATACTCTTTCTTCATTATCAAACACTTTAATTTCCACACTTTATTCATTCCCTTTTTCTCTACTAATACATAATCTATTGTGTGAAATATATTATTTCTAGATCATGTGTATTGTCCTTCATAAATATTTGATAAATTTCCAATGCTCAAATTCACTCTGACAAAAATTCTTCAAATGCTATCCATCAATCTTGCCCCCTTCCAAAACTATTCAAATACTACATATAGTTTTTGAAACAATATGGATAAAAAATAATTTAGAAAATAATTTGAAAATTTTTAAAATCGGATATTACTTCAAGTACTAGGAATTTTGAGTCATTTCTAATAACAGATAGAAAAAGAGAAATGATTTATTTATTGTGCTAAGGCTGAAATAATCAAATAATATTATGTTGATAACAGTAAAATAATTGTTGCTGGACATTTTAATAGACATTATCTATTCCACTACAATTAAAATACTATTTTACTTCAGACCAGCTAGTTAAATTTAGAATATAATAAATTAATTATAGTGAATGAAAAGAAAAAGAATTGGGTATGGATTCATGTTTCAAATAGTATTTTTTTTCTACTAGGCTATTCCTAGGGAATAAATAATCTCAAAAACTTTATGAAGTTATACATGTTGACCATAAAAAATTTAAAAAAAAAATATTGAAGTATAATAATTTTAACTCGCAGTTGAAAAAAGAGCAATATACATTTACAAACCAAAAATCTACATTTTAAAAAAAAAAAAAAAAATTGGCATTTAATTAAAGAAGGAAAGTGAGCAATTATTTGTAAATAGAAAGATGTTGGGTTATTTCAAATATCATCTTTAATTGTCTACCAAAAGACACAAACTTACATATAAATCCAAATTACTTTCTCTAAGAGATTTTGTCACTTTAGAGCTTCAAAATCTCATAATTTTTAAATCTTTTCTTCCATTCTCCAAAATCTCTTTCAACTTATCTTTATAATTCCTCAATCTCAATGTCCAATCTAATTCTTTTTGACAAATTTTTCAATACACAATCTTTTTTTTCTTTTAAGTACTCTTTTCAACACTTCTGTATTTCTAATCTTGACCTACCAATTTATTTTTCACATTCTTGCGCACTATTCCAAACAAAACATTAATTCTTTTCCATTAGATATAAAAATTCAATGAGATCAAGAACCACTTATGAATCTTTAGTCAATGGCTGTTTATCTATTGCATTATCACTTTTAATTTTATCATTCTTTTTCCATCATCAGTTCATTAACTTTCCAAATATTTACAAGCACTAATTTCATTTTTAACTGCCATTTTTAAACTTCTTATTCTATTTTTAAAAATTGTTTTCTCCCATACCAACTGAAAATTGCACCTATCCTACTTATTGTTGTTAAGCTTGTCATCACTATCCACAAGAACTGCCTTATTATTAGCAACAATGATACAAAGAATACTTCTTTTTCAAATAGTAATTACTCATCCTTGAAAAAAATTATACCCATTTAGTTACCTCATCTAAATGAATACTAAACAAAATAGGAAAAAGAATATTAATTTCCCATACATCTTTCCTATACCTATTTTTTTTTTTGAAAAAAAAAAAACATCATTATAAATATTTTCCAATTCATATACAGTTAACTTTCCTTTCATTTTAATATCTTTTGTCTTTAGGATGTCAAACAAAGTAATTCAAATGAATCTATCAAAAGTTTCTTTTTTAAGATTAATGAAACAAATATTAATGTTCCTCTCTTTTTATCTATTGTTCAATGATTGCTCTATTGCAGGGGTAGCATATACGTGCCAAAAATTTCCAAAAAATATTTATTGAATGATTGGTGTGCCATACAGTTATTAAATCAAAATATAAACAACTTAATTTTTAGTTTTTTAAAAATTTATAAAACAAAATAATAACAATAATAATTAAACAAAAATTCTAAATAAGCTAAATAAAAGTGAACAATATTTATTTTGAAGAGCACATGTTGAATAAAATGTAATAGTAAAAAATTAATAGTAATTAAAACAAAATTTTGGAAATAGACATAAAATCAACATAGACATTATTTAATGAGATTTTTGCTGTTGTACATTAAATGCCAAATGTTTTAGATCTGGTTCACATTTTGTCAATTTTAATAATGTACATGCTGAATTAGATTCATCTGTCATTCTATTTCTAGAACTGTCTGTAATTAAATTCATTTCTGAAAACAATGATTCACATGCATATGTAAAAGTGAAAATTGATGATATAGTGGTGGCTAATTTTTTGAAACAATCAAATGTTTCAGGAATAGCATTCCAGGCAGTCAATAGTTCCTCTTCAGCATTCTTTTTACATATATCCAATAATCAATCATTTTCCATTGTTTCTAAATCATTCCTCAAATCAACAAATTTCTGTTTCCATATAAAACTGGATTGAAAATCAACTGATTGCATTTTCATATTTTCCTAATTAAACCATTCAAAATTTTCTAACTTGAGACTCCATTGGTATTGTGTCTGGGTATAAAATAAAGTTTGATGTTTTTGAAAATTGTCTGAACTGTGTAAATCTTAAATAAAATTCATCAATTATCGATTGAATTACAGCACAAAAGTCTTGCATCAACTTTATGTGATATGGCTTATTGTGAGATTCTAAATCACTCAAGAACTTTAAATTTAGATTTGGAAAATATTTGAAGGTGTAAAAAATAACATCGTGGTTGAATATTTCAATTTAACTTCTAATACTTTGATCAAATCAAACATGACAACAATTGTCTACATGTGAACACATATCAATAAAAACATTAATTTCAAAAGTCTTCAACATCCATTAATTCATTATATTTTTCAATGATTTTCTCATCGTAAAAACAATCTAATTTCATCTAAACACTCAATGAATCTTTGAAGAACTTTTCTTCAATTTAACCAACGAACATTGTAGTACATAAGAAAACCATTGTATACTGAGTTCACCTCACTCAATAAATTTATAAAATAAATTGACTAACTTAAACACAACAGTTCATAACATTATCCAATGGCTTAAAACTGACCTTGTGCATAAAACTTGATGCATAATGCAACAAAAATCCAAAATTGAATGTCCAATATGGTTGGATAAATAAACTGAGAAAACTATTTTCTTTTCCAGTCATACTCCGAGCAACAACTGTAATTACTGATACAATGTTGGCAACATCTATTTCTTTTTCAGTGAATACATTTGAAACTGCATTGCAAATATCTATTCCTTTTGTTGTTGTTACTAATGAGCTTAAACAGATCAATTCTTTGATATTATTTCCAACACAATAGTGAATAAAAATAGCCAGCAGGCTTATCCATTTATGTCTGTACTTTCATCAATGCAGAGAGAAATTAAACTAGATTTTATATCTCATTTTTGTTGCTAAGTTATTTTGTTAGCCATTTGCAGGACTTTTTCTTTAACTGTATTTATAGCCATTGATAAGTCTTTTATGCTCTGAATAATTTTTGCTTTGTTTTCAAAATCTTCAAAAAGAACTGGTGCACATTTCATTATATATTCTCCATCATTAAAAGGTTTCCCATATTTGGCAATTACATTTGAAATAAAAAAAAAATAGCAGCAGTTATATTTGAATGATTTTTGATAAATTTCATTAAGATGTTGATTGAATATTTATATTTTTAAATGCTCAGGAAATAAATTATTTTTGTTCATATTTACTTTTTTCGCAGAGGGATTTATGATTGGTCTAGTAATGCCGTTTTAGCGATGATGTTCTCAATACAACTTCTGGAACATAAAACACATATTGCCTTAGTGCCTTTGTTAATCATTCCATTCTCATCAGTCCACCAATTTTGAAATTTTCTACTGCTTGACAATTTTTGTTTTTTATTTTCACTAATCATATTAATATAATGGTAACAAATTATTTAAAAGTAAATTTAAATGAGCTTTAATAATTTTATAAATCAAAGATTTATTATATGTTAAAATATATTATCATCTTTACATTACACTTTTACAATAAAACTTTAAGCAAAAAAAAAAAAACGTTGTTTGATAATATTGATTACGCATTTCATTCATTTGTTCATGATTTTGATTATGTTAAAAAAATTAATGGTGTCAACACATTTAGGTAAAAAAAGATTAGGACAGAAAAAAAATTTATTACTTTAACTTTACTTTGAAAAAAATTACTTCAAAGAGTTATATTGGAATCATTTGACAGGTTGAATTAAAATATCATTCCCACCTATATATGTATTTTTTTTTTCAAATTTTGTAATTTATTGCTTCTAATCAGAATTTAATTGTAAATTGAATTCTAGTATAATATCATATTTATTTATTTTACCTTTGGTTTAAAGTAAATTTTTATTAGTACAGATTTTGGCAAAAAAAAAAAAAAATTGGAATAATTTAAAGCATAGAAAATTATGTGTAAATAGTTTGCGTGCCAAGTAAAAAAATCAAACGTGCCATCTCTGGCACGTGTGTCATAGGTTCGCCCCTACTGCTCTATTACAATTACATTTCTTATTTCTCTATTTCTTTTAGATTCAAGTTGCTTTTCAGATAATAACATATAATATTAGAAGTGCATATAATTAAGACTTAAAAAACCTTAAAAGTATGTGAAAATAAAGTAATAGTCCTAAAACCTTCACATTTTCTAGTGTTAACTTTTTCCCTAATAAAACCATAAATGTTGATAGAAATCTTGTAGCTACTTTCTTAAATTATTAAAATTTCATTATAATCACAAATCAATTCTCTCAAACTCTCCTTCATAAGTCTTAGTAATTTAATAGAAGTCTAATCAAATCCTTAGGCTTTACCAACTTTGTTTGATCTACTACATTTATAACTGCCCTCCCTTCATTATCAGCATATTTCATTCTTGACTACTAGACTTTCATCCTTGGCTGCTAGAATTTGATCTCCTTAAACAAAGCTTGCTATTTTTTAGCATTTCTCTTTCATACAAACTCATTTCTTCATACTTTTTAATACATCTTTTTTTCTTTATTAAACAGCTTAACACTTTTTTCTTCAATAACTTTACTTTTGTGACCTTAATATTTTATTCTACTGCAAATTAATATCAATATTATCTCTTCTTTTATATTTCTCTATATCTCTAGTTTTTCCTTCTAATCATAGTTGCTTAGATTTATTAATTTCATGCCTCTATTGTTAAACTTTCTTTATATTTTTTTGATTTATACAGTATTTATATTTTCATATTTTCTTTTCTTACCCAATTCATTGCTAAATCATTTTTTTTTTTTGCTCTGTGTACTTTTTCATGATCCAATGGCAATATACTGTATCTTTTTTATAATTTTCTTTGTATAGTCTCTGTAGTGTTTTGTAAAAATGGCAGACATGTTTGTGCACTCCAGAAAAACTAGAATGCATTCGAAAGGTTGTTTTTAGATCGCGTGCTGATAACTGTGGAATTTAATTAAGGCATTGACGTAATGGCGATCGACAATTCCAAGAAATATTTGCTGATTGCAAATATTTCTATATAAGAGATGTTACCTTATTGGACGGTGTATTGATTGATTGTTGCAGTTATCAGAAAGCGATAAGAAGACTGGGTAACAACTATGCAGTGTAATTTAGAGTGTAGAAGAAGGCTGTTCAACTCCAGTAGAGACATCTCGTGTCAGTGCTAGCAGTTAATGACCAGCTCCCAGTGGAAATGTAGTTCACGGGTGTTGCTGAAAGAGCCCACAGAGATGGGGAGACTGCAGCGGAGATATTGAGAGCATTCGTTGCAAGAGAACAGCAGAGCATTCGTTGCAAGAAAAGAGCAGAGCATTCGTTGCAAGAGAACAGTAGAGCATTCGTTGCAAGAGAACAGCAGAGCATTCGTTGCAAGAGCAGAGCATTTGTTGCAAGAGAACAGCAGAGCATTCATTGCAAGAGAACAGCAGAGCATTCATTGCAAGAGAACATCGTGGGAATTGAACATAGTTATTTGCTGACCGCACAGTCATACTTGCGGATATAACATTGGCACAGTCAGACTGGCGGATAGAACATTGGCGCAGTTGCATTTGGAACCTGTGAGTAGCGAATAATTTTTGAACAAGTTTAGCTATAAATGGGGAAACCTGGTGAAAATGGAAATCCCAGTTAGTATAACGTTAACAACGGAAGTAAGCTGAGTTCCACCATGCTTGCGCAGTCACCATTGAACGTAACTGGTGAAAAAGTTTCACCAGCAGTTAAATCGAACATTTCTGAGTGAAATAACAAGAAAGTAGCAATAGAAAAACAACACCAAGGAATCGCAACAAGGATTTTTCTGGAGTGGAGGAAGGTGTAGTGTTTTGTAAAAATGGCAGACATGTTTGTGCACTCCAGAAAAACTAGAATGTATTTGAGAGGTTGTTTTTAGATCGTGCACTGATAACTGTGGAATTTAATTAAGGCATTGACGTAATGGCGATCGACAATTCCAAGAAATATTTGCTGATTGCAAATATTTCTAGATAAGAGATGTTACCTTATTGGATGGTGTATTGATTGATTGCTGCAGTTATCAGAAAGTGATAAGAAGACTGGGTAACAACTACGCAGTGTAATTTAGAGTGTAGAAGAAGGCTGTTCAACTCCAGTAGAGATATCTCGCATCAGTGCTTGTGGTTAATGACCAGCGCCCAGTGGAAATGTAGTTCACAGGTGTTGCTGAAAGAGCCCACAGAGATGAGGAGACCACAGAGGAGATATTGAGAGCATTCGTTGCAAGAGAACAGCAGAGCATTCATTGCAAGAGAAGAGCAGAGCATTCGCTGCAAGAGAACAGTAGAGCATTCGTTGCAAGAGAACAGCAGAGAAATCGTTGGAAGAGCAGAGCATTTGTTGCAAGAGAACATCGTGGGAATTGAACATAGTTATTTGCTGACCACACAGTCATACTTGCGGATATAACATTGGCACAGTCAGACTGGCGGATAGAATAGTCTCCACTTTTGATTTGTATGAAATCTATTATCAAAATCATTTTCAATTTTTCAATAATCTATTTCATTTTGACTCTTTTAAAAGCTAATCTCAATTCTATTGCAACTAAATTGTAATCTGAACCTATATCAGCTTCAAAATGTACACATATACTCTTAATACCTTTTTAAAATCTACTCAATATATAAATATAAATTTTTTGTCCTTAATAACAAGTAATGTTTTCGTTTTGATATAATGGCAGTTTTTGTGACATGAAAATTTCAAAAAAAAAGTATCATATATAATAACACAGCAAAGGTACATCCACTTTTTCTTTTAAAATATATATGTTCTACAATAATATCAACAAATAAAAAATCCTTCTTTTTTCTTTTCAAAAACTTTATTTTTTATCTTAATACTGAACATATATATACATTTATATACAAAAAACTCCAACGTTTCAACTGTTTTATCTCATAGTCATTTTCAAGGATCTGCAACAATATTAAATACATATCAACAAATAAACTTCAATTACATAAAAACTTTCTTTTACATTAACATAATAACAAACATATTAAACATATAGAAATATATTTTACTTACATCTTTCTCCCACTGCTATATTTTATTACTCTTTTTTTTTTTAATTTACATTGTTTAATTACAAATATATCTTAAAATCATCCAAGAAACTTTCTATACAAATTTAAATACCAACTCTAATTTCCAAAAATCTCCCCCTTTCTTTAAATTTTATCTAAAACCCATCTTAAAACTACATTCCTAAACTATATATTCAAATGAATATAAAACAAATTTAAACATACCCCCCCCTCTCTCTCTCTCTCTCTTTTATACAAAAAAACTTCTAACAATTTACCTAAACCCATTAAGCATTTATTTTAATTATACAGTAATTTATATTCCTTATCTACTCCATTAATTCTATTTAGAGTAGGATTATATTTTTTATATAAAAAAATTCTTTAACCATCCTTTCCCTGTTATTATTAACCCTTTCTAACATTTTAATACTAAATTCTTTATGACCTAAACCTTTACAATGAATGTAAATATTTAAATTTTTGTCATACAAATGTTGTCTAAGTCTAGTTTTTAATTTATTCTTAGTTGTACCAATATATGAAACCTTACCCCCCTCCCTCTTACAATTTAAACATTCAATTAAATATATTCCATTCATTTTGTCAGTTTCTATATTTTTTGTATCATTGATTAAATTTCCTAAATTCAATTTCTTTTTATATACTGGTTTAATAATTAACCTACTTTCCCCTTTGTATTTATTATTTATACTTTTTATAATCTTTTTAATCTTCATAAAAGTATCTCTAGAAACATTGTAACTATTATATATAAAATTATTTACATCTTTCCCATTGTTTCTCTTCTTTATTATTTTTTTAATATTTCTTTTATTACATAATTTATCAATAATTTTAACTGGATAATTATTTTTTATACCTTCCTCTTTTATATTACTAATTTCTTTTATAAACAATTTTTCTTCAGAACATAAATTAATTGCTCTGTTTATCCTATTATTAATAATATTAATTTTATGTTCATATTCAATATCTGAATCCCAACTACTTAACAAACCATAAAAAGTTTCTTTTCTGAATACACTAGTTTCAATATCAACCTTACAATTTTTAATAACTTTTTTTATTATAACATCCATATAAGTAATTACATTATTTTTTTCTTTTTCCATAGTAAAACTAATGTCATCATCAATTATACCTTATAAAACATTCAGATTTTCTATAATTGCCATTGAACACTAAAAAATAATCATCAACATACCTAACCCAAAAAACAGGCTTATATTTTGTAACACAAAAATATTTATCTTCATAATCATCCATAAATATAGCAGCTAACAATCCACTCATACTATTCCCCATACTCAATCCTTTACATTGTTTATAATATACTTCATCATATTTAAATACCACATCTTTACAACAAATATTTAACATATCATACAATTGATTACATTCCATTATTAGTATCTTTAATATATCTATTCAATATTATATCAAATGCCTTATGTGGTACAATATTCGTGTACATACTACATATATCAAGTTTAACAAAAAACACATTTTTATACTTATTTCCCTCTAAAAAAACATTTAAAGTCCTTACAAAATCATATGAATTACTTACATTATTTTCTTTTTTTATTTCACCATATTTTTTAAAAATTTTATTATATAACCATTTAGACAAATTTTCGTAATACGAATCCACATTACTAATAATAGGTCTTAATGGTATACCTAATTTATGTATTTTAGGTATCCCATATATACTTGCATCTTTAAAATCCATTCTTTTTAACCTAAATACATCCACTTTATTAATATAGTTTTTATTATACATATCAGTTATAATCCTATTAATCATTTTATTTTTTTCTATACCATCATTCTTTTTAATTCCTTCAAAACAATCCTCATCCAATAATTTTTTCATTTTTTCATCATATTCTTTCCTCATCAAAATTACCATACTAGATGTCTTATCTCCTCTCAAAAATAACATATCTTTATATTTACTTTTAATTTGACTAATAACTCTCCTTTCATGTTCATTTTCATATTTATACTCCAAATTACTTATCATATTATATTCCAACTCTTTCCATTTTGTATTGAAACTCTCTCAACATCATATCATATTTTTTATCTTTCTTATAACCATTATACATATTTAAGCTATTATTATTAATTTCCCTAATTTTATCAATTAATAATTGAGGCAAAAAATAAATTATTAATTGATAAAATTAGGGATAAAATTAGGGAAATTAATAATAATAGCTTAAATATGTATAATGGTTATAAGAAAGATAAAAAATATGATATGATGTTGAGAGAGTTTCAATACAAAATAGAAAGAGTTGGAATATAATATGATAAGTAATTTGGAGTATAAATATGAAAATGAACATGAAAGGAGAGTTATTAGTCAAATTAAAAGTAAATATAAAGATATGTTATTTTTGAGAGGAGATAAGACATCTAGTATGGTAATTATGATGAGGAAAGAATATGATGAAAAAATGAAAAAATTATTGGATGAGGATTGTTTTGAAGGAATTAAAAAGAATGATGGTATAGAAAAAAATAAAATGATTAATAGGATTATAACTGATATGTATAATAAAAACTATATTAATAAAATGGATGTATTTAGGTTAAAAAGAATGGATTTTAAAGATGCAAGTATATATGGGATACCTAAAATACATAAATTAGGTATACCATTAAGACCTATTATTAGTAATGTGGATTCAGTATTACTGAAAATTTGTCTAAATGGTTATATAATAAAATTTTTAAAAAATATGGTGAAATAAAAAAAGAAAATAATGTAAGTAATTCATATGATTTTGTAAGGACTTTAAATGTTTTTTTAGAGGGAAATAAGTATAAAAATGTGTTTTTTGTTAAACTTGATATATGTAGTATGTACACGAATATTGTACCACATAAGGCATTTGATATAATATTGAATAGATATATTAAAGATACTAATAATGGAATGTAATCAATTGTATGATATGTTAAATATTTGTTGTAAAGATGTGGTATTTAAATATGATGAAGTATATTATAAACAATGTAAAGGATTGAGTATGGGGAATAGTATGAGTGGATTGTTAGCTGCTATATTTATGGATGATTATGAAGATAAATATTTTTGTGTTACAAAATATAAGCCTGTTTTTTGGGTTAGGTATGTTGATGATTATTTTTTAGTGTTCAATGGCAATTATAGAAAATCTGAATGTTTTATAAGGTATATTAATTCATTGATGATGACATTAGTTTTACTATGGAAAAAGAAAAAAATAATGTAATTACTTATATGGATGTTATAATAAAAAAGTTATTAAAAATTGTAAGGTTGATATTGAAACTAGTGTATTCAGAAAAGAAACTTTTTATGGTTTGTTAAGTAGTTGGGATTCAGATATTGAATATGAACATAAAATTAATATTATTAATAATAGGATAAACAGAGCAATTAATTTATGTTCTGAAGAAAAATTGTTTATAAAAGAAATTAGTAATATAAAAGAGGAAGGTATAAAAAATAATTATCCAGTTAAAATTATTGATAAATTATGTAATAAAAGAAATATTAAAAAAATAATAAAGAAGAGAAACAATGGGAAAGATGTAAATAATTTTATATATAATAGTTACAATGTTTCTAGAGATACTTTTATGAAGATTAAAAAGATTATAAAAAGTATAAATAATAAATACAAAGGGGAAAGTAGGTTAATTATTAAACCAGTATATAAAAAGAAATTGAATTTAGGAAATTTAATCAATGATACAAAAAATATAGAAACTGACAAAATGAATGGAATATATTTAATTGAATGTTTAAATTGTAAGAGGGAGGGGGGTAAGGTTTCATATATTGGTACAACTAAGAATAAATTAAAAACTAGACTTAGACAACATTTGTATGACAAAAATTTAAATATTTACATTCATTGTAAAGGTTTAGGTCATAAAGAATTTGGTATTAAAATGTTAGAAAGGGTTCATAATTACAGGGAAAGGATGGTTAAAGAATTTTTTTATATAAAAAATATAATCCTACTCTAAATAGAATTAATGGAGTAGATAAGGAATATAAATTACTGTATAATTAAAATAAATGCTTAATGGGTTTAGGTAAATTGTTAGAAGTTTTTTTGTATAAAAGAGAGAGAGAAGGGGGGGGGGTATGTTTAAATTTGTTTTATATTCATTTGAATATATAGTTTAGGAATGTAGTTTTAAGATGGGTTTTAGATAAAATTTAAAGAAAGGGGGAGATTTTTGGAAATTAGAGTTGGTATTTAAATTTGTATAGAAAGTTTCTTGGATGATTTTAAGATATATTTGTAATTAAACAATGTAAATTAAAAAAAAAAAGAGTAATAAAATATAGCAGTGGGAGAAAGATGTAAGTAAAATATATTTCTATACGTTTAATATGTTTGTTATTATGTTAATGTAAAAGAAAGTTTTTATGTAATTGAAGTTTATTTGTTGATATGTATTTAATATTGTTGCAGATCCTTGAAAATGACTGTATGAGATGAAACAGTTGAAACGTTGGAGTTTTTTGTATATAAATGTATATATATGTTCAGTATTAAGATAAAAAATAAAGTTTTTGAAAAGAAAAAAAAAGTATATAAATAGATGAAAAAATTAGCAATTTTTATGTAATGAATATTCTATATACAATGTGGTTTCATCACTCAGTTTCTATTAATTTTCATAATTACTTGAAAAAAAGAGCTAATTTATTTGATAAAATAATAATAAAAATAATTCCTTTTAATTGCCTTGTTTTAAAATTTTATTTTAAAAAAAGACTTGAAAGGAAATAAAAATTTTCTAGTGGAAAAGCCACTGATATTATTAGAGTTGAGAAATGCATATTTAAATTTTAAAAAAAAAAAAGCAATCTGCATAAACTAATTATCTGATGTAGAAAAAAGCATTTAAATAGGTAGAAGTAACAAAAATCTATTAACTTGATGAATATTTAACATCTTCATTGAAGACATTAAATTTTCTAATAATTATATATGAGTCACAAAAGCAATCCAATAGATTTTAAATATTTTTAGGACACAAATAATGCAATATACTTGAAAATTCTTCTAAACAACTTTTATTTCTAAATTCTGTTGTTTTAAGCTAAATAAATAACCAAATTTGTTTGTTCCTCCATGGTTAAATATATTGCATATAATGATATGAGATGTTGAGTGAAGTAACATACAATCAATGCCATCAATAATAACTGATATGATCAAAAAATTACTACAACATTTTTAGAAGACATCTATGCACATTGTACTTTTGTGTTTGATATATAATCTAAACATGAGAAATGATGTAATAGTATTCCATCATCACCATCCTAAAATGAATGATATTGAGAGTATCCAGCCAAAATACTTGATTCAATGTCTGCAAAATTCTTTCTTTCTACACATGATTTGATTCATATTTCTAAAAGGAAAAATTTTCATTAAATAGTTGTTATTAATAAAATAACTTGAACAATTATCTGCAAACTACAGCAATCAAATATCCATATTTGTCGAGTAAAAATTGAACCAATAAGTACACATATTCAATCAAATTATCTAGCAGTTGGTTCCACAGTTTGAAAATAATTTGCACAAAATATTATACAGTTCATTATCAGAAAATTGCTCAAGCAATTGCACTTCTTAACAACAAAATTGAAATCCTAACTAAGTCAAGCATGAAACACTGATCAAAGTGATTTATACAACTCCACAACCAGATTCTGGAAGAAATATAAGATTTTTGAACTTTAACATTTTCAGTGCTTATATTTGACACATTCTTGAACATGAAAAATGACTACTTAAATTAAAGTTTTAATGATAAATATTAAATATAAAATTGTTTTTCCTTTTTTAATTTTAAAGAAACAACAATAAATTATTTTTGCATTCAAATGATACTGCTAATAGACATAATAAATATGTTAAAATGTAAAATATTTTTAATTAAGATTTAAATTTACTATTTCATAATTACATTACATGTTAAAATCTCTGATAGCCTCTAAAAACAGATAAGTAAACTGAATCTCATGAAAGTTTTCAGTCAACAATTTCTATCAAATATGCACTAAAACATGGATACCAAATCTAATAACTTACTCACAAAAAAAGATGATTGATGAAAATCTTGAAAAGGACCAATCATATAGCCAAAAATTGAAGTCACAATTGCCTTGTTCTAAAAATATGACAGTATCATCATTCAGTCGCATTCAATAAAGAGTTCAAAAAAATCACTTGTCTACATCATGTTGCATAGGGAAATCCCCTTAACAGATAAAGATTATTAACATGCAAAAAGTGCATATTCTAATTCATAAGAATAGAACAATTATCAAAAATGCTTGAATTGTCTTATAATCACACAATCCTTTAGATTTTGGTAATGTCAGCAGTAAATAAATACAATCATAAATAATGCTTTTGAGATCCCTCCCATTCTTCTGGCAAAAGTCACATTAGGAGTACAATAATAACATCCTGTAGTGATCTAGTATATATCCGAAGTTATTCTAACTTTTACTGAATCTTGAGTAACTCCACATTTCTTTTACATAATAATAGTGCTCTGTATAAAAATGTCTGTTGTTAAAATCAAAATTGAACATTACAATAATATTAGAGAATATGTTGATGGTCTATTTTGACCAAGCCTTTTAAATTGACAAAACTATCAAATAGTTCTGCACCTAAAATAATCTCTATTTTACTAAATGCATATTTAAATATATGAAAAATATACATATATTCTGTTGTGTGATGCAAAGTAAATGACTTGTGTAGTTTAGTGCAGAAACAAAGTGATAGACTGTTATTTCCAAAGTTCAAATATGATACAATCTCTGAGAAACAAACAATTTGGTTACTTATTAAATAATAATTCCATTATATTTACTTCATATAAGCATTAAGTTAGTTAATCACAAGAGAATGAAAATGGATCACTACAAGAAACTGCAATCCAAAAGGAATTTTCTAATCCTGAAATTAGGGAATTGTGTATTATCTAAATTTTGGGATCCCATTAGTTTGAGATTAATTCATTCATTTAGAACAAACACACAAAAAAAGCTGTAATAAAAGTGAAGTTATTTGCATTATTGAAATGAAAAATTCCGTGAAAATAAATCATCCCTTAAAAAAAAACAATGTTTTAAAATTACTTCTAAATATAAATTTAAAAAAATTAGTAAACACTTTTATTCACATAAATGCAGTAAAAAAAAAATGTTTTAACTTTTACAAATAAAAATGTGGAAATATTCTTAATTAACTTTACATAAATAAAAATTTGATTATTTTTTCCATATACATACTAGCAAAATGATAAAGAATATTAAGTTGAAAATATTAAACTGTAATTCTTACTTGATAAGAAGCGCTTAAAAATTAATACATACATTTTTATTTATGAAGAATGAAGAATATTTAACTTTTACCTCTCAATGCATTTACTTGTATAAAAGCATTTCTTTCATTTTTATTTTTTCCTATTTTTTAGTTTTACATATGTATCAATGATATTATGGAAATGAAGTGAATTTATATAAATCAGCTTTTATCCAAATAGAAAGACTAAAAAACTGAGTAAATTAAATAAAAGAATAAAATAAAACATAAATAAGAAAGTCAGTTGATCCACTTTGCAATGAATCATTCAATTTTAAATTACAAGGAGTGCTGCAAAAATATGCTAGCATAAATATATAAAATTAAAAATTCAATTTTTTAGTTAAAATTATTTGCAAACTCTAAAAAATATATTATCATCAAGAATACATATGATGCAAAATTTCAACAAAACTTTAGAAAGACTAAAAAACAGAGTAAGTTAAATAAAATGTATAATAACAAAAATAGAGTAGGTAGTGAATGAACTTAAAATAAATGAATAGATTCATTTTAACAGAAAAATAAAAAGAGTTTCATTTGGCAATTACTTTTATGAATTGGCATTTGTTTTCAAAATTATATGTAAAAAATATTAAATTAATTAATAAAGTAATGAAGAATAAAAAAATGACTAGGTATACACAATAAAAAAGGTTATGAATTATTATTAAATATTAATTATAAATTTCAACAAAAACTAGTAATGGAGCTAAATAAAACAAAAAATGTAATTTTCAATGATTGTTAATGATTATGATGCAATATTTTTATAAAAGACATTATTAAACCAAAACCTACATCACTAGTAGGGGATTGTCTTTGAAAACATTTTATTTTTAAAAAGACAGCTCTTAGAAATTATATTATGAGAAAGCAGCTTTAAAAAAATGCTTTTGCAATGATGGAAGGTAAAATATTTTAATAACAGTAAGTAATTTATTAATTTTTAGAATTTTTTTTTTGTTTCTTTGATGATAACTAATTCTAAATATATCATTTTTTAATAACATAAAATTCTAAATGTAATATTTCACAATTCTAACTTTTTCAATAGGTAACATGTAGCCAATGAACAAGTGTTTTTTTTGTTATCAGTAAAAACTTCATTTTAATACATTTTCACAATTTTAAAATATTAAAATTTCATTTTTGAAATTTTAATCATTAGAAGGCTTAAATAAAAGATATTATAAAATATCAATTAATTATATATTATACATAAAAAAGATTTAATTACAAAAAAAAAAAAAAATCAAACATGGAGACATATTTAATGTAACACTTGCTATGCTCCAGTCAAAAATCTGACAGGTGGAGTTGACATTGAATGACATAATTAATTAATGTGAGTTAGTAGAACATATCATGTTTACTCCCACAATGAATCAGACAAACATCACTGAAATAGATTAGTGGCAGACAGATCCGTCCTGTGGATCAGGATTGACCATATGAGGTTTAGAGCATTTAAGAGTTTGATTTTCAGTTTGATTGTGTAGAAATAAGCCTGAAAAATATTTCTTTCATCAAGAATTTATATTGTAAATAAGATACAGCCCTAAAAACTAAAAATCCTGTTGAATCTAATGTGATTATAAAAAATTAGATAATTTTGTTTATAAGTGATTATAAAAAATTAGATAATTTAATTTTATTAATTATTAGATTTAGCACATCATATTGTTTAAGAAAGTTATCTAATATATAGATTCTAAACAAATCAATATTTATTTAGAAATCAATAGAAAATTTCTTCCTGATTTTATATCAAAAATTGAAGAATAATGGTTTATAAAAGTTCAATTACAGAAAGTTGTAATCTAAAAAATATTTAAGAAATACTTTGCTCAAAACTGAGACAGTATAATATAAGACACAAAATAAGATCAATCAGATAAAATACTTGTTTGAAAAGCCATATCTACAGGATTGAAGAAAAAATAAAAATTGAAAATAAACAAATAGACTGAATTGAATAAGTTTAGAAAAAATCTTCAAAACTATATTATCAAGGATCAATTAAATGCTAGAATTTTAACTGTTCAATAAATTGTAAAATATTTTTATTTTTTATCAGTCAAATAAATTATGTAGATGAAATAATTTATTTTCTTTAGCAATTTCAAGCATAAAAGTATTCAATTCCACTTTTTTAATAATGTGATAAAACAAACAATACTATATCCATATCTGTAATAAACTGAAATGATCTTTACAAAATCAATATTTAAAATAGCTACTGATATTTTTTATATACCAATAACTTTGATAATTTAATTAACTTCAATATCAGAAAGAATATCATTGATCATATTAACCTTGAATTTATGGAATTAGTTACATTTTAAGGACTATATTCATTTAAAATCCAAGATAGAAAGCTTTCCAATTTTCAAGTTTTAAAGGCTTATTTAATACACTATAGAGATTAACATTTTCCTCATTTTAACAAATGAACACAAAACATCTATCTAATTAAGATTTTCTTCTTTTTTTTTTTTTTTACCTTTTTTGTCATTTTTGAATTTTTTGTTTACTAACTTTACTAGATTTCAATTTTATTTGCAAAAAAAAAAAGATTTGTTGGAAATTTTTAAGAAGTATCATTGTGAAGATTTGCAATTTGAATACCCCTCACAAATTAATGGCTCTCAAAAAGAAGGGAAGTATAAATTAATAATTAAAACAGGTAAAACTCTCCATACAGTAGTGCCACCCAGTACAAGCCAGAGTAGTCATGTGATGCTTAGTGGTTTATAATTAATAATCTTTTGCATTATCAGCAGTATAAAAAAAATCAAAATGTATTGGATTTTATTTAGAGGATTTTATTTTTGTAGACAGTTAATAATTCTTAAAACATTTAAAAGAGATTTAAATTCCCACCTAATGACACATTCATTATTGAGGTTACTAAGTTCTTCAATTCTATCATTTTAAGCACAGATTGGATAGTCATTAACTATGTAGTAAGTGTTTATGTTTGTCTATGACTATATAAATCAGAGAATATTAAAATTTATTACTGAAATATACAAGCATAGTCATCATTATTAATCTTGAATCTGTTGATATGATTCCAGTAATATCCAGATAAATCAAATCCAGTACAATTTATTATTGGATCTGGCAAAAAAAGAAAAAAAAATTATTTAAGGCATTGCAAGAAGCCCATTTCTTTTTTTTTTCATTTGTTTGTTTACAGGATTTTTTTATCTTTCAGTGAGCCAACTTGTCTCCTAACATCTGGTGCGGAAATATTTAAAAAATCAAAAGTCACTGCAAAGTAGTAAGTAGATTTAAGGAAGCCAGTATAAATTTTCATATTTAGTTTATATCCAGAAGTTTACTATGGGCATTATTCTAAATCAGTGTACAGTTTTCAACAACAAAATAAGCAAATGATAAGGCATCCTTAGAGTATTTTCATCACAATGCCAAATAGTTACTCAGTTTTCCAAAGTAGTTTTTTCTAGAAATTATTTTAGATCAAATCTTAGCATGATTTAACAATACTTCTACATAATATGGATAGAGTCATATTTCTATCTACTGTTGCAAAGGATTCATTCAATTTATAAAATGTTTTCTGTTACTTAGGCGAAGAATTGATCTTATCATAAGGCCTCAGTTTATATATATATATAACAAAAATTATAATATCAACTTTACATAAGACTTTCAAAAAGAAAAACTACATGAACAAATAAAATATATTTAGCATTAATAATGAAGTAATATTCTTTACAATAAAAATGTTTAACAGATATTTATCAAAAATTGCTTTGCACATCTAGAAATGGCATCAAAGTTATTAAACATCCATAATAAACAAAGAATGAAATGGTCAGAGCATCAGATCATCTATTTCAATTATGAAAGAATATTCAAAATCTTGTTTTTATGAAGTTTATCTCTGACAAATGATATTTTCATTATAATCAATCTTTTATTAACATTTGCACATTAAAAGTTATTTAGATTATTAGTGATTCTGGTAAGATTCCATAAAACAAGAGTATCTCTCTACTTTAGTGCCATCTATTGTATACTAGAGGAATTAGTGATTAACAGATAGATGCCTTAAAGCATTTAAGTTAACATCATCAGACTGGGTTTTGGTTTTTGTCTTTATCAATAAGACTTGGAATTCAAAGCTGGAAATAGTGCAGTTATACATTTATCAATTTTTTTTTTTTACATTTAAAAATTAAAAACTAAATTTCAAATAAAAACAAAACCCAGAAATCGGTAAGGAGTTAGGATTTAAATGCACTAAGGTATCTAATTATTAAAACTTACACTAGCTGACATTAAAATAAGGAGCTGAAGTGTTTGTTTAAAGCAAACCAAACTCCTTTCCACCATCTAAAAATAAAGAACTTTTGGTAGCATAAATGTTAAAAAAAAAAAAGTATATCCAAAAAAAAGATAAAAAGACGATAATTAAAAAGCACACCAACCCTCCTCCACCATCTAAAAACAAAGTGTTTGTTTATTAAAAATGAAATGTTTAAGGCTTTAGTCCAAAAAAAAAAAAACCATACTATTTTCGAAGTGTTAAAAAAAAAAATACCGTATATAAAAAAAATACAGTATAGAAATTTTAAAAAAATTAAAAAAGATCGTATATAAATGTCGTGGTACTTGAGTACTAACTAAGCTATGACGTACTACACAGACCGCCGGTAGATAAGATCAATGATCAACCAAAACAATGTCATGGCAACTGAAATATTGGCATGCCTAATCGATAGAAGTGATCAAGGTTTTTTCGTGGTCACCAACGAGATTATGTAATATTGCGGTGAATTGTGGTAAATACCTGTCTTTTACCTGCTGTCGTATTGCAAGCAAGACGTGTTTTTTCTATTGTCTGTTATACGCCATTTTGTGAGATTTTCATTTTACATTTTGCTAATTGAGAAATTATTGCTTATTTTACATTTTCATTGCTGAGATTTGGATTACTAATTTCTGTGATTGTTAATTATTGCTATTTCTTATTTTTATTACTAATTTCAATTTTGATTTTTATTACTAATTTACATTTTGATTGCCGTGTTATTTTTATTACTAATTTATTACTAATCAACAACTTACAAGAAAATGTCGGATATAAAATTGTGGGACTTACCATCTTCTGAAGATGAAGCGGTCGAATTTTTGCAAACATATGGGATTATTCCGAGTGGGAAATTTTGTGTGAATGGCCATCCTATGAGTATATATATTAAGAACTATGAAAAGCAATGGCGCTGCAATGTTAAAGACTGTTATAAAAGGATCGCTATCAGAAAAGGGACTTGGTTTGAAGGATCCAGAATTAGTTTGGTCACTGCGATCAGATTTATATATAGTTGGTGTCAAGAATTGACATCGGTACGATTTTGTGAGGAGCAGTTGGAAATCGCCAGTAAAACAGCAATCGACTGGAACAATTATCTCCGTGAAGTCTGCACATGGAGACTATTGCATAAAGAAAAAGTGAAAATTGGAGGCCCTAACAGGGTTATTGAAATTGACGAAAGTCTTTTTTCAAGACGGAAAAATAATGCCGGCAGAGTACTCCCCCAGCAGTGGATATTCGGTGGTGTTTGCAGGGAGACGGATGAATGTTTTGTGGTAGCCATTCAAGACAGATCCGCGTCCACTCTCATGCAAGCCATCAGAGACAATGTGCAGGAAGGATCTACGATTTACAGCGACTGCTGGAAAGGTTACAAAACCGAGGAATTAAAGGAGGCCGGATATGATCATCTTCAGGTCAATCACACCTATAATTTTGTGGACCCATCAACTGGAGTCCACACTCAAAATATAGAAAGGTTGTGGGGGCTACTAAAATGGCGGAACAAGAAGCACAGAGGTACAGCTAGACAACACTTGGATTCGTATTTAACGGAATTCATGTGGAGGCGATGCTTCAAAAATGACACTTTCACTGCTATTTTGGAACATATACGTGAATTCAGTCCACCACAGTGACTTTTATTTGTAAGTACAATTTATTTAATATACCTTTTTAGTTTTGTAATTTTGTTTCATAAACGGTATGGGGAAAATTGCTTGTCATGGCATCACTTTTTCTTTTTTCATTATCGCAGTAGCTGAAAAACGAAATTGTTTATAGTTAAAATTTTGATAATATTTTTTTTCCTTTTTTTTTTTTTTTTTTAAATACCATCCTCCCAAAAAATATGAATTTTTACCTGTTATTGTAGCTTTATTTCACGATTACTGAAAAATTGTTTATAATAATATTCTGGAAACATTACGGCTACAAATTGATTGTAAAATCAGCCATTTTACGTTGTTCAGTATCGCAGCATTTGTGAAAGACAGTTACTTGTAGTAAATATTTGACATCAATTTTTCCTAAATATAATCAATTTGGATTCATTAAATACCATGAAAAAAAAAAGAATTATTTTTTTTACCTATTATTTTTTATTATTTGTTTGTCGATTACTTAAATATTGCTTATAATTAAATTTTTGAAACAGTACAGGGAAAAATTGGTTGTAAAATCCGCCATTTTACCCTTTTTGCAGTATTTATGAAAGGCAGTTAATTGTGAGTAACGAATTTGGGTTTAGCTATTACTTATTTTGTTTGAATATTAAAATATTATTGAAAATACTGATTTTTGATTAAAATATAAATGAACATTATTGATTTTTAATTATTTATATTTACATTTTGATAATTATTTTACCGTAGCAAATTATTGTTAAATATCGTTAATAATTTTAGGTTTATCCCATTTTACATATTTACATTTGATTACTTATTTTGTTTGAATATTGAAATATTATTGAAAATACTGATTTTTGATTAAAATATAAATGAACATATTGATTTTTAATTATTTATATTTACATTTTCGTAATTATTTTACCGTAGCAAATTTTTGTTAAATATCGTAAATAATTTTAGGTTTATCCCATTTTTCATATTTACATTTGTTTGAATATTGAAATATTATTTTACCGTAGCAAAATATTGTTAAATATCGCTAATAATTTTAGGTTTATCCCATTTTTCATATTTACATTTTCATAATTATTTTAATTAACATTTTAGTCAATTTTACTTATTATTCCATTTGTTTGTTTCAGGGTTTGGCCAACATGGTGGACATCTCCCTCTCCTTCTTTGATATGAAGTATGATATGACGTACTGCCCCGAAGGCATACTATTCTAATCTTGCGATCTTCACGGTGACTTCTCCACGTGATCTGCGGGCAAATTTTATCGATTAAGTTTGTTCGCAAATCACTAGGAGACGTTATCTTAAAGATCGTAAGATTAGAATAGTATGCTTTCGGTGTAGTACATCATAGCTTAGTTAGTACTCAAGTACCACCGTATATTTTACAGTATAACTCGGCCCTTGAACATGTATATTGATGTGCATTGGGCGAAAACCAGCGCCATCAAGCAGTGGAGTGTATTATGTGTACTAGTATACCCTTTATTCTTACAACTCAATATTTACAATATATATATAGAATACATTTTATACAAAATTTTTATAATATTTCAAAAATTTATTTTTGAAAAATTTTTTTATACTCAATAATCTGTGCAATAATTAAGTCTCTACAAAATCCGTGACTCTCATATTTTTATAAGTTTCGATATCATGGTCTCATTAATATTAATATGAATAACATGCTCTTCAATAATCATAAACATTGCATCATTAATGTAATTCCATACGAATTTATTGGATATCAGATTTCATGAATGAAGAAGCCACTGTTGGTCAAGTTATATTTTCTTTCTCCAAAACAAATATATATTGCAAAAAACTGATCTAATTCTTATTCTTTATTAAAATATTCCCCACTCCATCTCTCTCTTATCCTACTGTAATAAAAGCAGTTTCCACTATCCTATTCTCATATTCTCAAATTCCATTATAATTGTAAAATCATAAAATTTCTTTCTCTTTACATTTAAATTTCTGCCATCTTCTATACAATTTATCCTGATCTTTCAACACTTTACAATTCAAAAATCTCCCCATAAATTATATTTACAGTTTAAATTCTTGTTCTATTTTTGCTTTCTTTCCTTGTTATTTAATGTTCCTGCCAATAAAAATAAGCTAATTTTTATATAATTTCAAACTATTTATGTATTGTATTCATTTTATTACAACTCTACTTGTTTTCTCTAACCAACTTATCTATTCACCTTTTCCACCGCTCATAATTATGTATTGGTAGTATTTTCTCTGCACATTTATCCCATTTCTTATATAAATACATGGAAATAAACTGGCTACCTATTAACTTTACATAATGTTAAAATCTTTCTTACCCAATGTATCTGCTGTCCTGACATATAAATCAATTAAACACAATAATTTCTAATCTATTTTTATTCATAAATTGGAATTTTCCAAAAATTTGAAATTTAATTTTAATTTCCCTTATTAAAAAAAGAAATCCATCTCATTTCGTTTTAAATAGCCTCATTTATAGTCCATATTTCCCAATCCAATAAATATTAATTTCTTTTTGTATTCTACCTAAAAATTTCTGAATTCCATAGTCAATATAAACTATATTATTTTCAAATGTTAAAGCAGGTATCATAAGCCTTTTCCAAATTATTCTATATAACTTTTACAATTATATAAAAAACATCTCATTTTATTTTTTAATTTTCTTCTCAATTCTAATTCCCAACTCTTTGTATAATATCTTTTTTCATGTAATAAAGTACATAAATATCTATACTCCTCAATTTTTTTGAGACAAATATCTTCCATTCTCCATCCTGTAGTTTTATCTTTTCCATTAAATACTAAGATTTTAGATTTTTTTTTTCAATGAATTTAATTGTCATACTCCTTATTTCTCTATACTTTTTTAACAACAGCTCCATATTATTTACATTTTTTGAAAAAATGCTATATCAACAATAAATTTTAAAAAAAGAACTGTTATATTATGCGTTCTCCTAGTTCCAGCAATAGGAATCTCCAACTTAATCCTCCCATCTCAACCTCCAATCTTCTTAGAAATAAAACAAAAAATAAAGATTATTTCAATCCAATTTCACATGTGACTTCTATATTTTCAAATTGATATTTATAAAAATTATCGGTAATTATAACGTAATGGGGCTTGGCCACTTGATGGCATTGTTGGCAGTCAAAAACAATACAATGTACGGTTTACGGGGCCGTGTGATTTTTAAATTGCTGTTGTTTTTTTTTTTTTTGTTTATTAATTTATTGATTGCTATAACTTTTTTTTTTCATGCCTTTTTAATTTTGTATTTAGTAAACGACAACCTTTTTTTTTATTTTTAAATCGCTGTTTTTGGACAAATTATCATCATTCCTCATTTTTAGTTATTAATTGATTGATTGCTAGAACTTTTTTTGCGATGTCTATTTAGCGATGTCTTTTGCTTAATTATTGCTTTCTACATAACAAAGGCTGCAGAAAGGAGTTTTGCTATTAACTGAAAGGAGACCCTTTGATTCCTCTTGGAGGCCTTAAAGGAACCGAGCAGGGCAAATTCCTAATGTCCACTCCATATGTTCTTGTCATTGCAGCTGTTATTACTATGTGATTATTCATATAGTATACAAACATGGATGGGCTGCTCACCAACATGCATTAGCCAGCGTGGTGAGTTTATTGGCTTTTTACCTCTGAGTTTAAGATCAAGAAACACCATGGTCTTTCTTCTCAGTGCCTGATAAGGCAGAATGAATGTTTGTGTAAATGATAAATATTTTCCCAATACATATATACAATTATGACAGACAAAAATAAAGCATGGCCCTTATTCCCAGGAGGCTGTAAAGTCACCAACCAAGGCAGCGGTTGGTGGCCGAAGGCGGAGGGTGCTAAGAATCCCCTGATTGCGGACCCAGGCTGCCATTTGATGATGACTTTTTATTTAGGTACTTACAACTGCAGATCACTTTCAAGTGAAGGAAGATTGCAAGAATTAGAAGAAGAACTCTCTTATATTAAATGGGACATTATTGGACTTTGTGAAGTTAGAAGAAAAGGTGAAGAGACAATTGATTTAAAAAGTGGACATATACTCTATTATAAAGGCACAAATATTGGAAATACAAGTGGAGTAGGATTCATTATAAATAAAAAGTGGAAGAACAATATTGTGGAGATTGATGGTGTATCGGACAGAGTGGCAAGATTAGTTATACAACTTAATAGCAGATACCAAATGCAGATAATTCAGGTTTATGCCCCAACAAGTTCTCATAGTGATGAAGTAGTAGAAGATTTTTATATGGATGTACAAAAGGCTTTTGATCAGAGTAAACACCATTTTAAAATTGTTATGGAAGACTTTAATGCTAGAATTGGTAAAAAAATGAAAGATGAAAGTGCTGTGGGTAATTTTGGTTATGGTAATAGAAATGAGAGAGGACATAGACTTGTGGAGTTTGCAGAAAAAGAAAAAACTTTATATTATGAATTCTTTTTTTGAGAAAAATGTTAAAAGGAAATGGACATGGAAGCATCCAAATGAAGGTACAGCAGAATTGGATTATATTTTGACTAACAGGAAATACATATTTCAAGATTGTAATGTTCTTAATAAATTTAACACAGGAAGTGATCATCGATTAGTAAGGTGTAAGATACGTGTTAATGTAAAACTAGAGAGACAAAAATTATTAAGAAAAACAATATTTACAGTTGATATTCCTAATCTTCAGAAACATTCTAATGAATTTAAATTAGAACTTACAAATCGGTTTCAAGTATTAGTAGATTTTGAACATGATTCAGATTTGAATGAAATTAATATGAAAATAACTGATACACTTTTGAAAACTGCAACAAAGATAGCTGGTAGAAAGAAACAGCAATTGACCAATAAAATTTCTACTGAGACTAGAGAATTTATGAAGAAAAGAAGGAATATGAAGATATACAAAAATGATGCATTAAAAAGAATTGAATATCTCGAATTTTGTAAAATGGTGTGGAAAAGAGTTGAAAATGATATAAGAAAGTATAACTGTGAACTAGCAAGGAAAGCTGTAGAAGAAAATAAAAGTCTTAAGAATGTAAAACAACATTTTGGTATTGGTAGGAAATTTATATCTGCAATAAGAAAAAAGATGGAATTATTACTAAAAGGAGAGATGACATCATGAAATTGGTAGAAGATTTTTATCAAGAATTATATAGTAATAAAGAACAAGTACCTCCTATATCTATTACATCTTCCAAATTGCCCAGAATTTTAAATGAAGAAGTGAGACATGCAATTAAATGTATGAAGAAAGGAAAGGCTCCAGGTAATGATGGAATTATAATTGATATATTAAAAGAAGCAGGTGAAGAAATAGAAAATTTTTTAGCAAAGTTATATACCAAATGTCTAAATGATAAAGATGTACTGGATGATTGGAAGAATGCAGTAATAATATTAATATTTAAAAAAGGTGATAAAGAAGATATTAGAAATTACAGACCTATCAGCCTTTTATCAGTTTTATATAAAATTTTTACCAAGATAATTACTACTCATCTACAGAGAACATTGGATTTCCACCAACCAAGAGAACAAGCTGGATTTAAAAGTGGTTTTAGTACAGTAGATCATATCCAGGTATTGAGAGAAGTTATAGAAAGGACAAATGAATATGAGTTGCCATTATGCTTAGGATTTGTAGATTATGAAAAGGCATTTGATTCTATAAACATTTCTTCAGTGATTAAAGCATTAGATCATCAAGGTATAGATCCAGGATATTGTCATATTTTAAAGAATATTTATAAAAATGCAACAGCAACAATTAGATTACATAATGACACTGGGAAAGTCAACATTGAGAAAGGTGTAAGACAAGGTGACTCCATATCTCCAAAACTTTTTACAGCAGTGCTGCATGAAGTATTTTGTGGATTAAAATGGGAAACTAAAGGAGTGAAAGTAAATGGTGATTATTTAAGTCATTTAGATTTCGCAGATGATGTAGTTGTTTTTGCAAATAATGCTTCAGATCTGCAGGAAATGTTGCAGGAATTATCAGATGAAAGTAGAAAAGTAGGACTAAAGATAAATGTTAAAAAGACTAAAGTAATGTTTAATCGATTTGCTCAAAATATGAAAATAAAGATTGATTATGATGAATTAGAAGAAGTTAACAGTTACAAATACCTTGGTCAGATTATTAATACAGATGGAAACATAATGGAGGAAATTAATCATAGAATTAAACTTGGTTGGAGTGCTTTTGGTAGAAATAACTTGATACTAAAAGGAAATATGCCTATGTGTTTGAAAAGGAAGTTTTTTAACAAATGTGTTTTACCAGTTCTTACTTATGGATCTGAGACTTGGACACTTAATAGAAGAGCAATTCAGAGACTTCAGACCACTCAAAGAAGTATGGAGAGATGTATGTTGGGAGTAACAAGAAGAGATCATAAACGCAATGTATGGGTAAGAGAACAAACAGGTGTTACTGACCCCTTTGAAAAAAATAAAAGATTGAAGTGGAGTTGGGCTGGACATATTGTTAGAAGAGATGATAATAGATGGACAATTGAAATTTTAAACTGGATTCCAAGAGATTGTAAAAAAACCCAGAAAGAGACCACATGTGAGATGGATGGATGAAATAAGAAAGTGTGCAGGGGTGATGTGGAGAAGAGAAGCGAAAGAGCGGAGAAGATGGATTAAACTTGGAGAGACCTTCATCCTGCAGTGGATTGATAATGGTTGATAATGATGATGATGATGACATAACAAAACAACTGTGTAGGGGTAGGGTTAGTTTAGGGTTAGGTTTAGGATTAGTTTTAGGATTAGGGTTAGTTTTAGGGTTAGTTTTAGGGTTAGTGCTCTGTTGTTTGTAATGCTAAAATAAAAAATATCAAAATCGTAACCGTAGTCGGACAAAAGAAAGAAACTCTAACTTTTTTAAACAACAACAAACACATATAAATGTCTTCTTTACTTATTAAACATGTTTATAATATGTGCTTTCTATGAAATTTACAAAAAATCATGTATATTTTTATTAGACAGCAGAAATACTTGGCTTCTGTTTTCGGCAACTGCGGAAAAAGTTATGCAATCACCAGACATTTTATGAACTACGTGAAAATGAGATTTCGCACGCGAACTCGGCCGAATTCTGTCAACGTACCCTGGGCAAGCTTTCACACATTACACCTTCTCTAAATAAGGGTGTGGCTATTTGGAAAATTACTATAAAGTCAGGTTTCATAAATTCATTACAAATACAAAGATTGTGTAACGTATATTGTAAAAATTTGACTAATCAAACTAACACACATATATATCAAACTGTATGTGAAAGATAAGTGTGTAGATTCACAGTAACTCTCGCAAAGCAGAAATAGGCCATATTATTTCTGCATTACGTCATCATCAACGACCTTCTAATGGCTAAGACAAACATTAGATGTTTTCTATAGCCATAAGTCAGGCCTTGTAAACGGCATTTGTTAGGTGTTTTGGCGAGCCAGAACGCCATCAAGTGGCCAAGCCCGATTAGGTTATAAGTACCAAATTATCCTTATAAAGTTTCATAATCATTCTTAATAATCCTAAATCTATTCCCATATTTTCTTCTTGTTATTACAAAGCAAAGACATTTATGACATGAATCACACATATATAACTGATTTAAAATAAATCCGCATATAGTAAAAAAATGTACATATATAAAAACAAGGGAAGTAAAACTATTATTTTTAACAATAGGTAGATAATCATCTTTATTGCTAAATAAAAATGTATGATTCTGTAATAACAATATTATTAATAATAACATACTATTAATATTATCATGTCACAGAATTAAATACTCATTACAATAAATAAATAATTTGAATAGATACATTCACCAAATATATTCTTTCTTTTATTAATAAAAAAAAGGTTTAAATACACCCTGGAATATTCATTAACTTATTTTAAAGCACTGAATTGATTCTAAGAATATCTCTGCAAATATATCTCATTCTCCCTTTTACATGATTAATGCTATGACTACTATAGGAAACTGGCAGGAGAGAAACCAGAAGAAAAAGAAAAGGAAAACAAAATCTAACCTTTCTCCCTCTAAAATTTTACAAAGAAGAAAATAGAACTATAAATCTATATTTAGAGTATGAAAATAAATAACAATAAGAAATTTGTTAATTGTAATAATAATTATAAATTTAAGCCTTTCAGGAATTAAACTGTAAACTATTTTAGATCAATTGGATTTGTGTTTTTGCTTCTATATATCTGATATAGCTACATCTTTAAGCTGACTATTGTAAATCTTGAAGATTTTGTTCCTCTCTTGAGTAATAATAACCAAAATAAATAGATTACATAAATTTGTAGTAAGATTATCCATAATCCAATTTCTTCCTTGTTGTTTCACTAATCCATTTCTATATTCAATTCCCAACAGTCATAATATACATCCCACTCTCTTTTTTCTCTAGTTTAATGGATAGTAAAATTTATTATATATTAATTCATCTAATATATCATTGCTCCACTCCTCTCTAATAAATGTAACTAATTCCTTTTAAATAAGTCTCTATTTCTAATTAATATATCCCACATATCTAAAAAAAATTAATTATTATTGTCTCACAAACATTTCAACTACAAATAGAGTCCACAAATCTTATTTAAATTTATCCCATTACCAAATTTTGATAATAATCCTACCACCCTTATCTGTTTCTTTCTTTTAAATTGATAATCACATCCTCAAATCAATTCACAGGTTTCACTAAATGTTATTCTGCAATAAACGATAATACTAAATTTTCAAAAATATCAACGTAAAATTAAGAGGGTGCTAATAGCTCTAAACAAGCTTTTTTTTTTTTTTTTATGATAAATGGTACTACAAGAGAAGACATTCAAATCATTTTTATCTTGGATAAGTAAACAAATAATCCTAAAGTTTTTTTAATGTAAACATCATCTTTTTTCCTTTTATTTTACAATGTTATAATATCTAATAGCAATTTAATGTGGCTAGGCAAAAAAAGTATTAGTGTATGCCTAATTAATATCTCAGGGTAAATATCAAAATGCCATAACAAATCTAATAAAGGTGACCATAAATCAATGATAAGAGTCAATATTATAAAGAAAATACACGAAAACCAAATTTAATAATATATATATTGTACCTATATTGATATAGGCACATATAATTTTATCTAAAATTATATTATTAAAATAATCTTTCGTTAAAGAAAAACATAAAATTAAATGTTGAAGAGTTTATTGCAGCTTGTTTTCGGAAAAAATAAGAATCAAATAGTTTTCTATCATTAATTTCAGAAGGGGAGAGGGGTGTTTCATTAGAGAAATTAAACTAAGGGTTATAAAAGGAAGTAAACAGTTTTTATTAGTATTCGTAAAAATATAATTTAAAAAGTTAAAACATACAAATCTCTTTTCATTCAAGTTTAATTAAAGAAAAAATAATGTTAAAACTAATATATGTGCGTATATATGTGCGATTGTCAACAATAGAATAAATGTTATTATAAATAAATGAAAGTTAAAGAAGATTATCATTAAAAAACACGGCAATGGCTATTAGATATTAATTAATATAAAACAATACGTTTTTGCATGGCTATTACTAATTAAGCAATCTTTCAAAACACGTTTATCAAATGATTATCACTGGAATTTCGGCAACAGATCTTTGCCGGAGATAGAAAGACAACACGTCGCAGGTATAAATAGACTTTTTATCGGACAATTAGTCCAGTTCACAAATTAGTTGAGTGAGTGCAGTTCACAAAGTAATTGGGTAGTGCTGTTCAGAAATTAATTGAGTCAGTTAAGAAACAAAATGGAGTGTTGAGAAGATTTTGGGAATTCACGCCTCTCCACAGCCTAAAACGTCCGATGAAAACAGCAAGATCTGCCCCTGAAATAATGTCAACGTAACAACTTAGAAAATCTCCGTCAATATTTAATTGTCTCCAATAGTAATAATCGTGAAACTCATCCAGGAAAAGTCCCAGCCGGCTGGTAAGCATTCATAATGGAAACATTTTCACCGAAAGCAGCCTCCAAAGAACAAAATTCTATGTCAACATTCAAAAGCCTAGGTAAATACATTTGCTTATTTCATTTATACTGTAATAGCCATTGCATTGCATTAATTTGTACGAATCTTTCAAGAGTCTAATTATATGAACTCTATATCATACATAAATGAACTATTGATGTGTGTGATTAAATTTCAAATGCTATGTAGTCCTTTATTATCATTATTATGTGTGTGCATGAGTTAATATGTGCGTGATCCTTATATCAATATTATTAGTCAAAGGAGATAAATTCCCAGTGTTCTGTTATGAAAATATTCAAGAATATTTAAACTATTTAGAATGTTAATTTAAAATATGCGTGTGTTTTATTAGAAGTATAAAATGTTTAAATTTAGTAAATAAATGTTAGTTAATAAAATATCTTTAAAATTAAACTTTATTTGTCGGTCAATTCTTTTTAACAAATTCTTTTATCAATTCTTTTAATCACTAATTAAGTATAATCTATTAGTGATTACAAATAGCTGAGCTAGTTGTGGATTTAGGCGTTGAGTTAGTGGCGACTGTTCAAAGTGCGTTGTCTGTTTTTTTTAGTATTCTTTTAGAATAAGCAGCTGACGCCCGTGGTTATACACAAACAAAAAAGTGCTTTGACTTGGTGTTCAACTCAACAGCCGAGAAGAAGCTATGTCCTGGAAATGTAACGTTAGTTATATACTTTACAGCTATTGTTTGGACATACATACTCTCCGAGTATGTTCTTCTCTGCCTAAGAGACCGGTGTTTCGAATGCACACATTCGAACACGGTTCAAATGGTGCCCAACATGGGGCTCGAACTTGTCATAAATGACAGTTAATTAAATACTTTGTTCTTGTTGAAAATAAAAATCTAAAAAGTTAAATTATGTATGTAAAAGTGTTTTAATTTAAAAAAAAAAAAAACAATTGACCGAAAATTTTTTTTTTTTCGAAATGAAGAGATTTTGACATTTATGCTATCAAATCAGAATCAATTAGATGTTATGGGTGGAGTTAAAGCATTAAGATCGGGTAGTGAAAAGGACTAAAAGGGTGGAGTTAGCGTGAGTTTCCATCTTAGTAAGAAAAATAAATAAACAATTCGATTTTGCAAAATATAATTTAAAAAATACAAAGTAATAGCCTAACTATGAATAAAGAAATGGATCCGAAAGAAAGCCCAATATATTTTAAAAATCCCCAGTTAGTAGAAAAGGAGAAAGAAGTATCTGAGACGCGAATGATGATGAAAATGATGATGAATATGATGGAAGAAATGCATCAAGAATTTAAACAAAGTCAGTTAGAACTCAAAGCAGAATTGATGGAAGAAATTAGTCAGGTTAAAACAGAAATTAAAGAACTCAGAGCAGAAGTAAGAGAAATAGGATGTGAGATAATGGTAAAGGTAGAGAAGAACCAAGAAGTTATAGAGTTAGATTTAATTAAAGAAAGTCAGGAAGTTGAGGTGATAAAAGACATAGAAATTGAATTAGAATCAGATAGTGTTGTGATAAATAAAGTAGACACAAATGTAGATCAAGAAATAGAAGAAAAACATAAGTTCAAGGTAGTAGATAGTGTACAAAAGTTTTTACAAAAATTTAAAAAGGTTAAAGTAGACGTTCGCATTCGCTGTAGACGTAGATTTAAAACAAAGAGAAAGCGTAGAAAAAAATATTCCCAGATTGAAGTAATTCGGAGTTTGTCTAGGTATAAAGGTTTTCTGAGTTACGAAATCGAAAACAGAACGGAAAGAGATAAAGCAATAAAATATAAAAGCGGAACCGATAAGAAATGAAAGTTAGTTTATATTATAGAATTTGTAGAAAAAAAAAAGGAGCCGCCGACATAGTGTAAGAGTTAGTAATCGGGCGGAATAGTAAAGGAAATAAACAAAAAGGACCGGAAATGGACTATGAGTCTAATATAATTATTTTGACGTAGGTGAAAGGCCTGAATTAGAATTTTGCTATTTAAAATGGATTGTTTTGTCAAATAATAATAACGGAGGCTTCGCAAAATAAAAGATTTTTTTTCTCCACGCACATATTAATTAAGAAAATGTTCGTAAATAAACAGTTCAAATAAATAAAAATGAATAAAATCAAGTTAAATAAATGGGTCAAATTAAGGATTTAGAAATAATGTTTGTAGAATTAAATAAATAAATAAAATAACGGAAATACATAAAATAAAAACAAGTTAAATAAATAAGTATAATATATCTGTAGAAAATAAATAAAATATTCGTAATAAAATAAAATAGTTTTTTGAATATACGCATTGTAACGATCGGAATGAAAGTGAAGATCGAACCTAACCGCAAACACAATATCTGCACTACAAGGGCGCCATCTAGGCATTTGAGCCTAGAAAAATTTATAGAGTAGGCAGATACGCGCTGTTAAGATTCCACTTTATTTAAATATTCCGACCGTTAGCCCAAGTCACTAGCTCAGCGAGTAGCAGAGATAATAAAATATAACTTAATTTTATATCTTAAATATAAAAGATTAAAAGCCACTGCCAGAAATTTACACATAAAATATTTATTTACGCACATATAAAATCATTCTAAATTCGAGGAATAGGTTTAACATTTTTTTTAGATTTTTATATTACTCTTTATTTTTACATTTACATAAATTTCAATGATTTTAATTTTTTTTTATTTAGATTGTCAAGTATGAATAGACTACATAGATCTGCATTTGAAAATAAAACATTCTATCCCTATTTAACCCTAGGCTAAAATTCGCAGTCAAACTGGCATCAATCCATCCGATACATTTATGTATTCAATGTAGCATGAAAATACAACAGCACAAAGATACTATACTGTCAGGAATGGACATCTGAACAATATAGTTTAAGAAAACATTGACTCTTGTCTAATACAGGAATATGACGTCTGTATAGCAAGAAGAACAATAAAATAAAAACTCCATAGGAAGGGACCGCGATCCTTTTTGCCGACTTACAATCCCATCCATAGGCAAAGGGTTGGTGCGGTGTATACAGCGATTCTGCACGTAGCGAAACTCATACTACATCTACTAATTACACAAATATATCCAATCCATTGACCCAATTCAACAACGACACAAATAACCTAAGATTACCCTCCCCTAATATAACTTTACAAATCTATATAGCCATTCACGCCCGACTTAAGTTTAACATTTAGATACGTTCGCACAAATGAGTTTAAAAATGTTGGGTATAGATCGATTACATAGATTCCACGGTCAAAAACATTTCAAAATAAACATAAACGATCAAAATACAAAATTATTGATACCGACAATCGCAGAGGGAAACTTATAAGTAACCCAATAGTATTCACCATAAGATACTTGCGTTGTCACCAATAACTTAAAAGACATCCGAATAAATACATTTTAGATACTCACCGTAAGGTATCATTATTTATCGAATGTCTATATATTTTGATCAAATATGAAAACCAAAATATAATTAACCGCAAACGAATCCATGCAAGCGTCTATAAACAACTTAAATTTCATGCATTTAAATAATCTTTACAATAAGAAAAAAAAATAATGGAAAAGATGTTTATCAATCGGAAAACATATAAAATTAAACATTATTAATTTGATTTAAAAACTTACAAAAGTCAGATAAGAGTCCGTTTTAACTTTTAAGTTGGCTTGTTTATCAATTTATAAAACTTGACGAAAGTTCTTAATTGATTTTAATAATTGTTCATTTCATATAGTCCATGTTCCCGTTGGCAATTCCCACGGCGTCTCCATTGGAAGAAAATGTTCTGGAGGTAGCATTAGCTGGTTCCATTCTGGTATCACAGTCTTTTCATTTTATTTTTTTTTAAAACAAACAAAAAAAAAATGAGAGAGAACGGCAAGTGCGTCTTACCGTTGTCATCAAATCAAGTTGGAAAAACTCTCTGACTGGAACTCAATATTTTTTTCTTTTTATAGTCCTCCTATGGATTCCATGAACAAAAACGTCACTGTTCTGTTTTTTCGTTATGGTCCGGGCCTTTATTTGGCTTCCATTGGTCAAGCTAAAATCCCTTTCTTCTCTTATCTAACTTTCCATCTGACTTTTTAATTAAACAGCTTTTAGATAATTAATAAACAATCATTTCCATTTATAGATTACAGGAATTAATTAATACCTGTTTTTATTTTAACTTACGTTATTTTTTTATTAAAATACTTTTATAAATCTTTTTTTATAAAAAATACATTCAAATACCTTTTTTTATTTATTAAAAAAAAATATTTTTAAAGTTTAGCATCTGTGCGAATATATATACGTATAACAAACGTTTTTAATTTTAGCGTTTAGTTTTTTTTTTACTTTTATTTTTAATACACTTATTTTTATATGCGAACTTAAAAGTTTTTTATTTTAAATTAATGTAACGACATATTTATATATCGTTACATATCAGTAAACTTCCTCAAAAAAATAAAAACATTTAAAAAAAAAAAAAAAGAATTTACTTAGTGTTAGTAATTACGTTACACAAATTTGTTATATATGAAATTTCAAAAGGACAAAACTTTTTTTTTTTTTTTTAAAAAAGACAAAACAGTAATTACACACAAATATAATGATTAAAAAAAAAAAGTTGACTGATGATTCCTTACTACCAGCTAAATTTCTGCCCCCTCCCTTCCAAGTTTCATTTCTCCTACCTTTAAGTATTATTTAGGCAAGTTAAACGATTAAATTTTAAACAAGACTTTTTTAAAAAAAAAAAATTATGATTTATATTTATTAATTACGTTTTATTTATTACTTTTTTATTCCTCGTATTTCTCTTTACATATGCGCAATTTTTCTTACTGGCAGTACCTTTTTACACAAAATTTAAACTATAACTTTACGTTAATACAAAACATATATCTATATAATTTTCAGAAAAAATTTACGGGCATGATTCCCTTTTAAAATTCTCAGGGCACTCGTGTTTATTAAAGATCGGCCCAAGTTGGGTAGCCAGTTTGTAACGATCCGGAATGAAAGCTAGAACTTAACCGTAAACACAATATCTGCACTACAAGGGCGCCATCTAGGCATTTGAGCCTAGAAAAATTTATAAAGTAGGCAGATACGCGAGTCTAAGATTCCATTTTTTTTAAATTTTGATTCCGATCGTTAGCCCAAGTCACTAGCTCAGTGAGTAGCAGAGATAATAAAATATAACTTAATTTTATATCTTAAATATAAAAGATTAAAAGCCACTGCCAGAAATTTACACATAAAATATTTATTTACGCACATATAAAATCATTCTAAATTCGAGGAATAGGTTTAACATTTTTTTAGATTTTTATATTACTCTTTATTTTTACATTTACATAAATTTCAATGATTTTAATTTTTTTTTATTTAGATTGTCAAGTATGAATAGACTACATAGATCTGCATTTGAAAATAAAACATTCTATCCCTATTTAACCCTAGGCTAAAATTCGCAGTCAAACTGGCATCAATCCATCCGATACATTTATGTATTCAATGTAGCATGAAAATACAACAGCACAAAGATACTATACTGTCAGGAATGGACATCTGAACAATATAGTTTAAGAAAACATTGACTCTTGTCTAATACAGGAATATGACGTCTGTATAGCAAGAAGAACAATAAAATAAAAACTCCATAGGAAGGGACCGCGATCCTTTTTGCCGACTTACAATCCCATCCATAGGCAAAGGGTTGGTGCGGTGTATACAGCGATTCTGCACGTAGCGAAACTCATACTACATCTACTAATTACACAAATATATCCAATCCATTGACCCAATTCAACAACGACACAAATAACCTAAGATTACCCTCCCCTAATATAACTTTACAAATCTATATAGCCATTCACGCCCGACTTAAGTTTAACATTTAGATACGTTCGCACAAATGAGTTTAAAAATGTTGGGTATAGATCGATTACATAGATTCCACGGTCAAAAACATTTCAAAATAAACATAAACGATCAAAATACAAAATTATTGATACCGACAATCGCAGAGGGAAACTTATAAGTAACCCAATAGTATTCACCATAAGATACTTGCGTTGTCACCAATAACTTAAAAGACATCCGAATAAATACATTTTAGATACTCACCGTAAGGTATCATTATTTATCGAATGTCTATATATTTTGATCAAATATGAAAACCAAAATATAATTAACCACAAACGAATCCATGCAAGCGTCTATAAACAACTTAAATTTCATGCATTTAAATAATCTTTACAATAAGAAAAAAAAATAATGGAAAAGATGTTTATCAATCGGAAAACATATAAAATTAAACATTATTAATTTGATTTAAAAACTTACAAAAGTCAGATAAGAGTCCGTTTTAACTTTTAAGTTGGCTTGTTTATCAATTTATAAAACTTGACGAAAGTTCTTAATTGATTTTAATAATTGTTCATTTCATATAGTCCATGTTCCCGTTGGCAATTCCCACGGCGTCTCCATTGGAAGAAAATGTTCTGGAGGTAGCATTAGCTGGTTCCATTCTGGTATCACAGTCTTTTCATTTTATTTTTTTTTAAAACAAACAAAAAAAAATGAGAGAGAACGGCAAGTGCGTCTTACCGTTGTCATCAAATCAAGTTGGAAAAACTCTCTGACTGGAACTCAATATTTTTTTCTTTTTATAGTCCTCCTATGGATTCCATGAACAAAAACGTCACTGTTCTGTTTTTTCGTTATGGTCCGGGCCTTTATTTGGCTTCCATTGGTCAAGCTAAAATCCCTTTCTTCTCTTATCTAACTTTCCATCTGACTTTTTAATTAAACAGCTTTTAGATAATTAATAAACAATCATTTCCATTTATAGATTACAGGAATTAATTAATACCTGTTTTTATTTTAACTTACGTTATTTTTTTATTAAAATACTTTTATAAATCTTTTTTTATAAAAAATACATTCAAATACCTTTTTTTATTTATTAAAAAAAAATATTTTTAAAGTTTAGCATCTGTGCGAATATATATACGTATAACAAACGTTTTTAATTTTAGCGTTTAGTTTTTTTTTACTTTTATTTTTAATACACTTATTTTTATATGCGAACTTAAAAGTTTTTTATTTTAAATTAATGTAACGACATATTTATATATCGTTACAGCATGTTAAAATAAAAGTTTGTTTTGAATACCGTAAGTTAAGAAAAGGATGTAAATAAATTGTTTAAAATAATCAAGATAAAAAAAAAAATCTCTAGTAAAATAATAATGAATGAATCATAATAAAGCAAAATAGTTTTTTTTTCTGAGTACACGCACGTTAATATATAAGTTAAAGTAATGGGTTAAAAGTAATATCGTAATATAAATAAATATGTAAATTGATGTCCGTGATAGTTTAGAATAGTATTGTAAGATTAAATAAATAATGTTGAAATAATGTTCGTAATGGTTTGAAATAATGGTGTAAGATTAGATTAATACAAATAAATATGTTAAAGTAATGTTCATGTGTATTTAAAAATAATATTGAAAGGTTAAAATAATATAAATGAAAGTCAATCTAAATTGTATTAAGAGTGTATAAGGGTTCGAAATTAAGGGATGAGGGTAGTATTGAAATAAGTTAGATAAGGATTAAGTTTAAAGCTGTCGACTGGATAGGTTCTAGTACCCGCAACGGATTGGCCGGGATCATTCCTCTTTTAAAAAGCGCACTTGCAACAACCAGAGTAAGTCATAAGTCACTTTTCAGGGGAGAAGCCCCATATCTCGTACCTCGTTTTCCAAAGCATAAGTTGGAAATGGACAGTTGAAAATTCCTGCCATTCGCAGCTGCTTAGTCAAAGTCCGATCAAGAGAATCACAGCAATCGTTTTCCAGGACGTAAGTCAGAAATGGACAGTTGAAATTCCTGCCATTTGCAGCCATGTTTTCTTAGTCAAAGTCCGATCAAGAGAATCAGCAGCCGAAGCTTCATTTATAAAAGATCCCTGTGCCACAAATTTAGTTTGTCCTCGTGGTCATTATCCAGGACGAACATTGTAAGCAATGTTACCAGCATAGAAAAAAGAAAAGCATAATTAGAGATTGCCCTTAGCATGGAAAAGGAAAAGATACCAAAAAGCAAACTTAGAAAGAATAATAAATTAAGATTTAATGTTGTCAGAGATAAAATGGTCAAAAATGACGCATTTTACTCTCAAAAGGAAGGGCGGTGTAATGTACCTATATTGATATAGGCACATATAATTTTATCTAAAATTATATTATTAAAATAATCTTTCGTTAAAGAAAAACATAAAATTAAATGTTGAAGAGTTTATTGCAGCTTGTTTTCGGAAAAAATAAGAATCAAATAGTTTTCTATCATTAATTTCAGAAGGGGAGAGGGGTGTTTCGTTAGAGAAATTAAACTAAGGGTTATAAAAGGAAGTAAAGAGTTTTTATTAGTATTCGTAAAAATATAATTTAAAAAGTTAAAACATACAAATCTCTTTTCATTCAAGTTTAATTAAAGAAAAAATAATGTTAAAACTAATATATGTGCGTATATATGTGCGATTGTCAACAATAGAATAAATGTTATTATAAATAAATGAAAGTTAAAGAAGATTATCATTAAAAAACACGGCAATGGCTATTAGATATTAATTAATATAAAACAATACGTTTTTGCATGGCTATTACTAATTAAGCAATCTTTCAAAACACGTTTATCAAATGATTATCACTGGAATTTCGACAACAGATCTTTGCCGGAGATAGAAAGACAACACGTCGCAGGTATAAATAGACTTTTTATCGGACAATAGTTCAGTTCACAAATTAGTTGAGTGAGTGCAGTTCACAAAGTAATTGAGTAGTGCTGTTCAGAAATTAATTGAGTCAGTTAAGAAACAAAATGCAGTGTTGAGAAGATTTTGGGAATTCACGCCTCTCCACAGCCTAAAAAGTCCGATGAAAACAGCAAGATCTGCCCCTGAAATAATGTCAACGTAACAACTTAGAAAATCTCCGTCAATATTTAATTGTCTCCAATAGTAATAATCGTGAAACTCATCCAGGAAAAGTCCCAGCCGGCTGGTAAGCATTCATAATGGAAACATTTTCACCGAAAGCAGCCTCCAAAGAACAAAATTCTACGTCAACATTCAAAAGCCTAGGTAAAAACATTTGCTTATTTCATTTATACTGTAATAGCCATTGCATTGCATTAATTTGTACGAATCTTTCAAGAGTCTAATTATATGAACTCTATATCATACATAAATGAACTATTGATGTGTGTGATTAAATTTCAAATGCTATGTAGTCCTTTATTATCATTATTATGTGTGTGCATGAGTTAATATGTGCGTGATCCTTATATCAATATTATTAGTCAAAGTAGATAAATTCCCAGTGTTCTGTTATGAAAATATTCAAGAATATTTAAACTATTTAGAATGTTAATTTAAAATATGCGTGTGTTTTATTAGAAGTATAAAATGTTTAAATTTAGTAAATAAATGTTAGTTAATAAATTATCTTTAAAATTAAACTTTATTTGTCGGTCAATTCTTTTTAACAAATTCTTTTATCAATTCTTTTAATCACTAATTAAGTATAATCTATTAGTGATTACAAATAACTGAGCTAGTCGTGGATTTAGGCGTTGAGTTAGTGGCCACTGTTCAAAGTGCGTTGTCTATTCTTTTAGTATTCTTTTAGAATAAGCAGCTGGCGCCCGTGGTTATACACAAACAAAAAAGTGCTTTGGACGTGGTGTTCAACTCAACAGCCGAGAAGAAGCTATGTCCTGGAAATGTAACGTTAGTTATATACTTTATAGCTATCGTTTGGGCATACATACTCTCCGAGTATGTTCTTCTCTGCCTAAGAGACCGGTGTTTCGAATGCACACATTCGAACGCGGTTCAATATATACATTTTATTGACATTTAAGTGATTTCATATTATCATTAATAACAAACATATTTATGAAATTACTACAGCTTTTCGAAGTATTAAAGGAAAATTAAAAAAAAATCCAAAGTGAAATGGTGCTATTTATATTCAGTATTGCTTTCTATAAGCTGAAAGAAAAAATATTTTAACTAGGATTATATAAAAGAGTATTATAATTATTTACCAATAATATAAATAATTAATTTGGAATATAGTTTTATATATACTTTGTAAGTAAAAGTTTTTCTTTTCTAAAACACATCGAATTTATTTACTTATTCAAAATAATATATAAGGAGCTTCTGAACAAGCTAACTTAAGATCATAAGTAATGGCACATTTAATAAAGTGGCAAAAGCAAAATAAATATATTACTGCATGTATTGTGCATGCTCATTTAACATAAAATAAAAGGAATTTTATTATCTCTTACATAAAAAATGAAATAGCTACACAATGAAAGGAATTTGCATCTCTCAGATAAAACAAGTTTATCATAAGAGAAATTCACTGTCTCTTATACCAATAAAATTTATATATATTACCACATATGACAACACCAAGTATACAATTAGCCATTATTCAAATTATTCATGGAACAAACTAAATTTACCAGCATCTTATTTCTAGTACCTGTATTCCTAATGACTCATTAAATATCAACACGATTCCTCCTTTTCACTCCTGGAATAATGTATTTATAAGATTTAAAATTTATAACAATAATAAATTTTAATAATCATTATATAATCCTTAATAAGTATAACCATTCACAGTAAAGATATTGTATGGGATATTTGTAAATATGTATTACATATAAAGCAAAAAAAAAAAATTGTTTTAAATATTACCTTTGCTATTTCAAAAGAACAATTCTTTGGGAGATCTAAGAGGGAAAAAAATGCACAGCAACAATTCATAATAAAATTATTATTAATAGAAATAAAGTCTTTATTTCTTTTTTTTTTAATCTAAAGTCCTAAAATCTGATTTTCATTGGGTTTCCCGAGTGATACTTGTTGATAAAATAAGCAATGATTACTAAAGAAACATCTTGGTTAAATTTTTAAAAGTTCTAGATAAAAGTCTATTGTTCCCAAAACTTGTTTAGACAGTTACATATGGATATAAAAATTTAAGAATTCTTGGAAATGTTGATAAACTATTAATTGATATGTGCAATAATATTTTCCCTCCGAATATCTTTAAAATGTAATTTCTTCAATGCTTAGGTTTAGAAAAGACAATTTCCTTTTTTGTTAGATGGGCTTTTATTTTATTTTAGGCTTTTATTTTATTATAATGTTATGCCATGGAGACTCACAATAATGTCGGCAACCGGAATGGTGGCTTCACAAGTCCCATTGGACTATTTTTATCTAGCTGACTATCATGGTTAATAACTTTACTATTATTGCCATTTTTTAAAACTATATTCAAAGAAGATGATCCAGTTGGATTGGAAGTTTCTTATCAAGTAGTAAGATTTTTTTTTTGTTAAGGTAAACAATCTCTTACTGCAAAATTAATGATGTCCAAAATTACTATGGTTATCTCCTAGAAACCACAGGATGCTAAAATTTTCCATTGTCAGCTTTGCTTACCCACACACACACCTTGAACATTTTCGAATATGTTGTATTCAACTATTTCTAAAATTAACTTTAATATTACCAACAAATAATAAAAATATAATTTAAATAATTAATTTTTATATAATTTTATTAAATTTAAATCTTATATCTCCCTTGTTCTTTTAATTATATATCAGCATACAAATATTCTTTACAAAAATATTAAAACTAAAATAATTATCTATATTACTTCAATCATCCTTTTTATTATTATTTAAAATAATTTATTTAAATGTGAATAAAAGTTTTTAATCTCAACAACTTTCAAAAAATAAAGTTTAAAACGAAAAACAACTTTATGCACAAAACAAATAGACACAACAGATCTCTATTGTAAAGTGATAATTTTGACTGCAACTATATACAATAAAAATGAAAAAAAAATTATTCTTTAAAGATCATGTATATCTTTTTTTTTTTAATTCACAGCAAGGGCTAACCACTACATCCCCTCCCCACTTATGAAACTTTTTCTAAAAAATGTACTAAGTCAATGTAATGAATAATAATGGGGAATAATCTATAGCAAAGGATATTAATTTACAGATTAAAACGTTTCACAACATAAGTTAATTTTAAATATTAAATTTAATTACACTATTTTTTCTATTTCTTTCAGATTTATTACAAGATGATTTAATAAACAGTAACTTTATATTAAAATGTTTTCTTCCTATTTATTAAAATCGTATATATATTTACAAATATTTCTCAAAACAAGAAAGCAATAAATTAGATTATAATAACATTGCACATATTAATAAATATAGCTACTCTATTTTAACTAAGCTTATATACAAGCAAATTTTGTTTTAACCAGGTGTATTGAACAATAAATTAAATTAAACAAATTATATCCTTTTAATTACATTAAGAAAATATACATGTATTTAAATAAAAACTAAATAAATAAAAACTAAATAATATATTTAGCAACCAAATCAAAATAAAATAGATATTGTTTTATATTTTGTGCAATAGATAAAAAGTAAATTAAATTATAAGTATAATAAATAAAATCATGATAATATATTTAGCAATCAAACCATGTAAAATGAATATAAATAACATTTTAGCAAGAACAGTAATATATAAAAAAATCATTGACTGCACTTATTTAAATCTTTCAATAAATGAAACATTTTTATTTATTATGCAAAATATTCTGTTTTGGTTTTGTTTCTAAATATAATATTTCCATTTTTATTTATTACACTTATTTCTGGAATCTTATTTCTTTTCAAAATAAATTATTTTTCAGTCTTAGAGATAAATACATTTCATTTTTTATCAATTAGTTTTTTTGTTTGATCATTGGTGTATGCTATAGAGATCCAAATAGTGGTACACCTTTGACTATAGAAGCACCATTTATTTTCATTTAACTAACATAAATATTTTTGCTTTCCAAATGGCCAACCATTGTACTTATTGTAAGATTTCATTTTTAAAGTAAAAAAAAATTATTAACATAATGGTTTTTTTTTTTTTAATATATATATATATATGTATTTATTTTGATTGTTGTCACACTTTCAATTAAACAAAATAAAACAAATCGAGAAATAAAATAAGTAGTTTTTGTTTTCTTTAATGATTATTATAAATAAAATGTATTCAAAAGTTTAATCATTAAATAAATCATTTCATTCAATATATAAAATAAAAATCTACAAAAAATAAAAATAAAAAAATTAATTAAACTAATTACATATAAAAAAAGTTTTTTTTTCTTTTCAAAAATAATTTTAAATATTACAGCACAATTACAAATTAAGTTCAAGTATTTAATAATATATATTTTTCTTGATATTTCTTTTGGATCAATATATCTTGTCTTGTAAAAAAAAAAAATTAAATAAGACTAATGTAATTAAAAAAGTTTACTAACTTAAAATAGGAATGGTCCCGATCTGTTCGAGGAACATCTTTTTCTATAATTCGTATATTTTCATTTAAATCTTCTAAATCTATTTCTTGCCTAGCAGAAAATACCTTCATTGAAATAAAAAAATCATCTGTATAGATTTGATAAAAATATAGTATAAATTTTAATAAATGGTTTGAAATAATCTTAATTTTTAAAATACTCTATTTATATACATATAAAAAATATAATAAAAATGTTTAATTAAATATTCATTAAAATAAATTTATTTATTTTTCAGGTAAAAAATGTAATTACAACTGGAGAAAACAAATAGAATACCTCTTGACTTAAATTTTATTTCTCAGATATAAAACACACTAATCCAAAAAATAAAATCTTTTTGACTAATAATAAAAATATGACACAGTAATTTAATCTCACATCCAGCTAAAACATTGTTGAAAGTGGTGAATCGAGGAATTTATAATAAATATATTATTTTCTGAAGAATTTAGAAAAACACAGATGAGTAAGAAAGGATAAGTACTATTATTGAAAAATATATAGAAAAATTACATATTTAATGCCTTAAAAAAGAATTTGCTATTTTTCTGAATATTTTGAGGAGGAAAGGTATAAAATGAAAAAGAGATATGCCTATAAACAATATGTATAAGAATCAAGACATTCGTAGAATTAGAAACTCTTCTTATAAAAAAGATAGATATAGATAAAAATATTAAATAAAAATGTAAATTATAACAGATAATAAAAATTATATACAAACAACTAATATAAATATATATTAATCATATACAAAAAGGCTTTTTTGGAACATGGTTTTAGTTCCCTTTTCAAAAGGCTTTTTATGTATGATTAATAAATATTTATATTAGTTGTTATAATTTATATAAAAGAACAGCATATTGTATTTCATTATTTCCATTTTTGATGATAAATAAAAATGTTAACTATCCCTTGCTTTGTTTTTAATATACATTTAAATAAATCATACAATAAATGTTGTTTTGATAAAAATAGAATTAAAATCAATAGATGAAAGATTCAGTGCGCTATATTTCTGATAATATATCAATATCTGTTGACAAAGTAGAATAAACTTAACACAATAATAAGTGGAATATGTGGAACTTACAACAAGTTTAAAATAAAAATACATTAAAACAATGAATGCATGCAGGCAATGAAAGATTAAAAATAATAAATGAGAGAAAGTTATAGAAAAGTTTAATGTAAAAATTTTGTGTGGGTAGATCAGTTAACAAAAGAAAAGAGATATTAAGATAAGAACTAGAATGATTAAGCATACTTACAATATGAGTAAGGAATTATGATACAACTCTTTAAAATTAGATTTTTGAAAAAGGCTTATTTATTTATTTTATTTGAAATGTCACTTTACATTGAGGAGACACTTAGATAATTAAAAAAAAAAGAAGTAAAGATTGAAAATTTTAGAGATTTACAAATAACTTGATAGAAGAATATTAGTAATGCTAAAGAAATAAAAATTATAAATAAGTTTACTAAAAAAAAAATTTGAGAGGATTTTGAATAAATTTTGAAGTAAAAGAATTAAGAAAAATACAATGAGAAAAGGACTATAAAAAAGAAAATGATTGATAATTTAAAAAAAAATAAATAAATATGAATGATTGACGAGTGTTCAGCTTATGCTGTCGACATGTAACTGACAATGAATACTAAAAAAAAAAAATGGTCAGGAAAAAAAAAACCTTAATTTAATTTATCTTTACTGCTTATAATACAGCAATATGGTAATTTTAAAACATAGTGATATATATACAAATGAATCATAAAAAAATTTAAAAAAACTGACATTCATTTCAAACAATCTATACGCAATAATTATCAATGAGAACTTTGTTTCCAATTGCAATCAAGATATAAGGATATTAAATCTTTTGATAGTTATTTGTTTTATACATGCATATACACATATATGTAAATTATAATCACATAATACACAGTTAACTACTTTTAACTCTCCTATTTTGTTATTTTATTCAAAACCAAACATAATAGTTTACTTCTATATTAACAATAGCAAAGAATTTGCTTATTCATATAGTTCATAATATCTCATAGAATATTTATCAATACGTGCTCATATAACAACAACAAAATAAAACTAAATCTTATGAATATATTACTTGACATACTAAATCTTATGTAATCATGCTAATAATAAATATATTAAAATATTATTTAATAGTCAATCTACAAAATGCTTTAAAATGAAGGCTGAGATTTTTTAAAAAATGAAGAGCTGAAATTATCAATTAAATATTTTATTTTTTTTTATTTAATAAATCTGTTATGAAAAATAGATTTTTATTTTATTTTATTTTTTTTTTTTTTTTTTTTGGTAACTTTTCAATAATCTAGAAAACTTCATCTATATTCCATTTTTTTTTGTTCTTTTTCAAAATTTTCCAATAATATATACTGTACTTGGCTTCACATAAATTAAATAAACATGTGATGCTTAGTTTAACATGTGGAACCTAATCCCATATACAAAATATAAAATTTATTGGCTTAAGTAAAATAAAAAGGAATCTTGTTCACCCTATAACTCTCAATGTATATATATATTTAAATGAAATGATTAAAATTAAATAAATCTCATCCTCCTTAAAAATTAAATTAACTTAAAATATTACTAATATCATAAAACAAAAAAAAAGCTAGCAACAGTATAATTTTAAAATATTTCATCAACTATGATGATAACCTTGTATTTAGATTGTAATAAGAAGGAATTTATTATAATTTGATTTAGAAGTATCAATTTAATATTTAATTACACAAACAGAATGCAAATATATACATTAATATTAACTCTTCTTCAAGAAGTATAATAACCAGTTTCTTATTGCATTAGAGTTATATATTATGAGAATAGGATAAAATAAAGAATAAAAGTAGAATATATATATGGGAAAAATATATATGTATGCATATATGTATGTGTGTATGTATATACATATGTGTGTGTGTATATGTACATGTGTGTATATATACGGGTAGGAAATATTTTGATTAATAAATATAGAATGTAAAAGGGTAAAAAATGAATAATAATAAAGTAAAATAAAGATATTATAAGTTGTATAGATTGTAAATTATATGTTCATGTATATTTATACTCATATGTTTGTATTATGTTACAGTTCTGAAGAAGATTGTTGGGGCAATCGAAACTGTAAACTGCAGGAAAGGGTGGATAATAAAGCATTGTAAAAGTAATAAAGTGTTTGGTCAACTGAATATTATATGATATTAATTTTAACATTGAAGATAAAATCAAATATATATAATAAAAAAATATTTAAAAATAAGACAAGATTTTATTTGTCTCTACAAAATTCTTCCAATGAAAACTGTTTCAAATATTAACATTCTAGCTATAACAACAAGACATATTATGTTTTTTTCATTAATAATTACATCATAGAAAAAATAAATTACAACCATAAAAATTAATGTTTAAGAACAATTAAATTAAATAAGTTCTTGAATGAGATATTTAATTCCTTCATGATTTCAATGATTTAAATTATACAAAATTAGAATGAATCCTTAGCCTACAGGCAATTTTGACATAAGTTCACTAACAATTGTAATAAGGTGACATAAGTGCAAGTCAACTTATAATTATGCTATAAGTACAAACATAATTTTGTTATGTTAATTTTGATCCTACCAGATGCATTCATGATTTTCAATAATAACAAACCAATCACTGCTTGGTTAATATCAAAATTATATTATTTTGATTGCAAAAAACTGTCCATAAAAAGTATCTTAAAATAAATTAAAACTGATTATAAATTTTGAAATTTTCTCTTTTTAAGTCGACAGTAAAAATATAAGCAAAATTAAGATTGACAAAATTTTTCAATCATGGCCATGGTTTCATCTATTAAACAAATAGATTTTTTCAAGTGAAAACTACAAACAAAACCAAAAAATACATACACACATATAACTACCCACAATTTTAAGACAACTATCGGTATCAATCACTCACAACATTAAAAGATGTTTCATAAAATTGAATGACCTCACTCTCACCGATTCCTTTTTTCATTTTGTCATGTTAATAAAAAACAATCTTTGTGTCATCAAATAATAATTTATGAAAAATGTAACCTTTAGGAAGACATAAGACTGTGTTGAGATACTTATTTTAAACTCTACTTTTATGAATTTTAATTCAGTTATACATCTTTATTTAATTTTGCCTATATATATATTGTAATGGAACGTATATGAGGCAGCCCACGATTGGGCAAGCCAAATGTAATGGAAACTAAATGGTAGCTTACAATTGGGTAAGCCAAATATAATGGAACGTATATTAGGTATTCCATTAAAATTAAAGAATGAAGAAAAACAAAATTATTCCAGTTATATTTAAATAAATTGTTTAAATGCCCTTCCAGCTAGCTATACATAAAACAAATCTAAAATCATGTAAAGCAATGAGACCTATCTTTATAATTTATTTTTAAGGTTGATGTGACTAACTAATCAAATATATATATCAGAAACAAAGGGACTTCTACTAAATTCAAATATACACATCTAATTATGTAAATTTATGTACCTCTAAATATGTGAATGAATAATAATATGTGTAAGTGACCTACAAACCAAATAATAAATGAAATATGAAATTATCTTTTATTAAATTATAAATTCAATTAATTTCATAATAACTTTGGCATTAAAAGAAAATAAGAATAATATAGTATCGCTCTTTTAAATAATTACAAAGGCATTATTTATAAAAACAAATAGTACATCCTTTATTTTATGTTATAGTTCAACTTTAAATAATATTGATGTTTTAAATATAAATACAAAGAATAACTATATGTATATACTTGTAATAAGTATATATAGATTAAATATATAAAGACATATTTTTGCCTAACCATTATAATATAAATATAACAATTCATATATAACTTCAACCTATAAATTACATTTTAAGATTTTTAAATTATTTAAGATAATTGTCTGAACATCTGTTATACGTTTAATATTATTATAAAACAAGATGCTTAAATTGATTATTTATATAACGTTATATTTTATAATGAAAAATAAAATAAACAAACCAAAAATATCGATCTCAAAAATATATTTATACATATAAAATTCTTTACTACCTTTTTAAAAGTTCCTCTCGGAAGAGCGTCGTGTAAAAGTTAATTTACTCCATGAGTTATTTCTTTATCCGTTTACTATTATTATTAGAATGCATTCTGTCGAAGGTGAAGAAACTATTATGTTAAAGAAAATTGTTAATTCCTAGACACATGCATATTTTATCCTTTCAAAATTTCCTTCATTGAAAAAAAAAATAAATAAACAAATTGAAATATTAAATCCAGCATGTCAATTCCAATTACTTCCAGATTATGATTAAATTGACGATTATACATTTAAGATAGCTATATCAAGTTTCAACTCCAGACGCGACGAAATTTATACATTGAATTTTTTTAGTTGTTCCATTGAAAATTGCCTTGGAATAAATGAAAGCGATGATGCAGCTCCTAGCTGCGATATATTTTTTCTTAGCAAGCCATAATTTATGTATTTACCATAAGATATATATATTATTTCAGTATTTTGAAGAATAGTAAATTTTATAGAAATAAAGTACAATAAAATCTTTATTTTTCAGTTGTTTGTTCTATATCTATTCCAATAATAATATATAATAATAATAATGGCTTCCTTATTGTTGTTGCTGTTGTTCCATGCGCCAGCAGATGCTATTTTAAAACTCATGTTATATATGTTCTCTTTTTAAAACAATTAACATTAAAATAAAAATAAAATATCAAGTATATATATATAAAAATATTAAATTGAAAATTTGACATCTTTAAAAATATACATAAATAATTATTTATTGCATTTAATAATCATTATAAATAAAATAATTTTTTTATAATCAATAATTTATATGTCCTTATTTATTTCAATAATTAAATGTTTATAACGATGTACTATCAATATATATAAATAAAATAATAACTTCAAATAATAACTATATTTAATAAACATAAAAGAAAAATTTAAATATTTCATATGTAAACATCAACTTAAAGAGATTTTTTTTTTAATAACAAATGACAATTTAAAAAAATATAATATCGACTTATCGATATTTACAATACCCTCTAATCCACCGAAAAAAAAAATGTCTTTGCAAATAACTAATTAATTAAGAAATATCGAAAAACTTCTCAAATTTGTAATCTTTCTAAGCTAAATAATCTTTTAAAAATCGCAAATCATTGATACAACTTTAACATTAAAGAACTCTTGAAAATCATTTTGAAAATCATCCTATTCTATATTAAGTCTTTTCAATTTAACTTTAGGTTTATTTAAATCTCTTTCCTTAGCTATATTTTCTTGAAGAAAATCTTTATTATTTATCTTTCTATCTATAACTTTAAGTTTAACTTTGGCCTTTCCAATATCTTTCATAAAATTTATACTTCCTTTAAGATAATTTATTTTAAACTTATCTCTACTCAGTTTAATGGATGATTTGAATATCCAGTCGCTGGAGTATTAACCTCAGTGTTAGTGGTATCATATGGATAACTCCCTGGTTGTAAATTAGTAACACGACTATATTCATGATTTCTATTGTAACCTCCATGATCCCGGTATGGATTTTGTCTTCTATTATTGTGGTAATTTCTGGTAAACCTTTGCATGCGACCTGTAAATTGGTTTCTTGGTATATGATAATTTACGTTTGCTAAATTATAATTAGAGTTATCTCTTGTAGTTCCAGTTGATTTATTACAAATACCATCACTAGCTTCTAATATTCCCAAGATATCTGCTACTTCCTCAACGGTATGTCGATCTGCAGCCACCAATGTTTGTTCAATATGCCTTGGTAAATTTCTACGCAAAATCCGTACAATTTGAGTTTCAGATAATGGAAATGCATTTAGGGTTTTGAATTTGGCCACTTGATGTCTAAAAAATTGAGTATAACTCCCATCACGAGAAGTATATTTTTCGTGAGAAAGTCTATGGCGTATAAAATCTTGTTTATCCTCATTCCAGAAGTTATTCATTATTGCTTCACGATAATCACCATAAGTTTGAGGCCTTTCAAACAGAGATCTCCACCATTCTTTAGCTGAAGCGTATAAATGGTTACTAGCAATTGCCAACTTTTCTTTCTCTGACAGGATACTAAGTGTAAACAATTCTTCTAATGTATTCAGGTATTCCATAGGATTTTCATGATACTCACCTTTAAAAACTTTAACATTAATGAACTTTGCAGCATTATGATTCATATATGAATCACTAGATATTTGGTGTGGAAAATCAGAAGATCTTTTAGATTCTATTAAATTTGTTCCATTATTAACTTTATCTAAACAACACTTACAATTTTCTTTATTTATCAATTCCTTAACAAATGTCTCATCCTTAAGATAATCTCTGTCTATAATATTATCTTTCATTTTATTTATATCTATCTTTATTTCATATTCTTTCCATTGTTTTTGCAAATTTGTTATATATTCACAATTTTCTAACGTAATGATTTTTATTTGCTCAATTTTTACATCCATTTCTGCCACATCCTTTCATACCTCTATTTCATAATTTTTACAGGTTTCAATTTCATTATTATTTATATATTCTGAAAGGGGTCTTAATTTTCCTTGAATTTGATCCAATTTAACATCTATTTCTTGTATACGATTAGAAGTAACTTCATTTACTACATTAATACGTTCATTTATATCTTGTAATTTATTAATATCAATCAACTGTTCCTCTTGCTGCAATCCCACAGCAATTTTAACTTCAGCAGAGATAGTCGTATATAGGTTTTTAAATGAAGATTCATTATCAATTTTCAATGCTTGGAACTTATCCCATAATACTTTATTATCATTAATAATCTTTTCCTCAAATTCCCCATGTTCTTTCTTAGACTCTTCTAATCTGGCCATAATTCCTTGATTTTCTTCCTTCATTTCATTATTTATTTCTTCAATTTTTGCTTTTAAAGAATTAGCTTCAACCATTGTCTCTTCTCTATATTTTTCCATCTTTTCATCAAATTTTACTTCTACTCTTCTAACACTATTATCTACCAAAGCTTTTAATTCATTAGAATTGATTTTCATTTCTGCTCTAAGATCTTCTTTTAATTCATTAGAGTTTATTTTCATTTCAGCTCTAAGATCTTTTAATTCATTAGAGTTAGTTTTTAAACCAATTTCTAGTTTCTGGGAAAGTTCATCAGAATTTGTTTTCATCTCAGCTCTAAGTTCATCATATTTAGACTCTAGTCTCTCAGAATTTGTTTTCATCATAGCCTCCAGTGTCTCTATTAAATTCCCCATATCAAAATTACCACTAACTGACATTTCACTACTGTTATCCATTATTACTAGAACTATAATATTATATACTCAAAAAAAAAAAAAATCTAAGATATATATATATTTATTTCTATATAGTAATTATCACAGATCAAGGGCTCACCATCTCCAATCATTATTCCAACAAGCAATTATTTAACTAAAAAAAAAATACAAGCCTTTTTTAATCTTATAATACATAATAGCTATCTGACAATCTAAATTTTACTTATTTGAACTCATGAACTTCTTGGCTTTTAAAAAAAAAAAATCTCATCTATCACCATAATATCAACAAATTTCTCTAAAATATATATAGAAAGGGAGTAACAACTGATATCACTAAATAACATTTATTTATATTTAATGATAATAAATATTCTACACTTATATCATATTAAAATGTGGATACTTCATATCAAATTCAATATAACCTTGAAATATTTAAAAAATACAACTAAATGTTCACATGCCTTAAAAATAACTAATTTGATAATATAATGAGACAACTTTCTCATTCAAAATAATGGTAGTTAAATATAAAATACTTAAATTGATACCTATAAATTTTCTGGACCTTAAAACTTAATACCATTTTATATACATAAAAAAAAATATCCACTTCACTAATTATTAACTTTTGTGCCCGAAATATTTTAATAAAATTGTACTAATGCAATTTATTATCAACAAACATTCACTAATTGAACTTCATGTTTAAAAGTCATTTATAATGAAAATATAATATTACTATACTTGTTTTCAAACCTTAATTAATAATCAATGTAATAGATTATTTGTTACAAACAATAATCAATTAATCTAGTCCTTAAGTTTGGTGTTATATATTTAAGTTATATACTTATCTATTCCTCCAAAGATCTGATAGATACTGACAACCAAAAGATTGATTAGCACTTTACAACTTTGATGTAGATAAAAGAATTCAATCATTATTCCCAAAGCATACAATGTTTCATGAACACTTAGATGATTATCACATTTCATTCTATCCAATTTACTACAACCCATAATAATTTTCTGAAAACACTATTACACTACCCTGCTTATATTTAAGTCTTAGGGGCTATTACTTATAAAATATTTCCTTGCTCATCTTTAGGAGACTTAGAGGCAAATATTATACATACATCAAAATAATTATACCTTACTCTCTCTGGAGTTTTAAAGATAAAATCATGGCAGGACCACTGTTAGCTGCTTCATGATAAATAATAATAATAATAAACATCAAAATTTGGGTTGGAGCAATGAATGAGATTAATCAATCACAAATGACATGAATGCACTACATCCTTAAGACAATGACAAAAATTCCCCATCCAACATCAATACTTGCAACAGAACCAACCAAACTCCAACAATCAAATATCCCATCCAACCTTCAAAATTATAGATTTTCTACAACATAAACTTTCCAAATATGGACAAAATTATTATGCCGTACTTTAACACCATCATTAAAAAATAATACAATAATATTAACCATCACCATCTAAACATAAGGCTAAAATATTTCCATTTATATAAAAAAAAATTAAACACACAAAAATGCTTCTCTTTCTTTAAACTATACATCTCATATTAATATATATATACTACACATCTCTCAGGTATGTGGGGTATTTCAAGCCCTAATTAGCTTATTTCGAGCCCTAGTTGTTGCGCCAAATGTAATGGAACGTATATGAGGCAGCCCACGATTGGGCAAGCCAAATGTAATGGAAACTATATGGTAGCTTACAATTGGATAAGCCAAATATAATGGAACGTCTATTAGGTATTCCATTAAAATTAAAGAATGAAGAAAAACAAAATTATTCCAGTTATATTTAAATAAATTGTTTAAATGCCCTTCCAGCTAGCTATACATAAAACAAATCTAAAATCATGTAAAGCAATGAGACCTATCTTTATAATTTATTTTTAAGGTTGATGTGACTAACTAATCAAATATATATATCAGAAACAAAGGGACTTTTACTAAATTCAAATATACACATCTAATTATGTAAATTTATGTACCTCTAAATATGTGAATGAATAATAATATGTGTAAATGACCTACAAACCAAATAATAAATGAAATATGAAATTATCTTTTATTATTTATAAATTCAATTAATTTCATAATAACTTTGGCATTAAAAGAAAATAAGAATAATATAGTATCGCTCTTTTAAATAATTACAAAGGCATTATTTATAAAAACAAATAGTACATCCTTTATTTTATGTTATAGTTCAACTTTAAATAATATTGATGTTTTAAATATAAATACAAAGAATAACTATATGTATATACTTGTAATAAGTATATATAGATTAAATATATAAAGACATATTTTTGCCTAACCATTATAATATAAATATAACAATTCATATATAACTTCAACCTATAAATTACATTTTAAGATTTTTAAATTATTTAAGATAATTGTCTGAACATCTGTTATACGTTTAATATTATTATAAAACAAGATGCTTAAATTGATTATTTATATAACGTTATATTTTATAATGAAAAAATAAAATAAACAAACCAAAAATATCGATCTCAAAAATATATTTATACATATAAAATTCTTTACTACCTTTTTAAAAGTTCCTTTAGTTAGTTTTCCTTTCAAAAGTTAATTTACTCCATGAGTTATTTCTTTATCCGTTTACTATTATTATTAGAATGCATTCTGTCGAAGGTGAAGAAACTATTATGTTAAAGAAAATTGTTAATTCCTAGACACATGCATATTTTATCCTTTCAAAATTTCCTTCATTGAAAAAAAAAATAAATAAACAAATTGAAATATTAAATCCAGCATGTCAATTCCAATTACTTCCAGATTATGATTAAATTGACGATTATACATTTAAGATAGCTATATCAAGTTTCAACTCCAGACGCGACGAAATTTATACATTGAATTTTTTTAGTTGTTCCATTGAAAATTGCCTTGGAATAAATGAAAGTGATGATGCAGCTCCTAGCTGCGATATATTTTTCTTAGCAAGCCATAATTTATGTATTTACCATAAGATATATATATTATTTCAGTATTTTGAAGAATAGTAAATTTTATAGAAATAAAGTACAATAAAATCTTTATTTTTCAGTTGTTTGTTCTATATCTATTCCAATAATAATCTATAATAATAATAATGGCTTCCTTATTGTTGTTGCTGTTGTTCCATGCGCCAGCAGATGCTATTTTAAAACTCATGTTATATATGTTCTCTTTTTAAAACAATTAACATTAAAATAAAAATAAAATATCAAGTATATATATATAAAAATATTAAATTGAAAATTTGACATCTTTAAAAATATACATAAATAATTATTTATTGCATTTAATAATCATTATAAATAAAATAATTTTTTTATAATCAATAATTTATATGTCCTTATTTATTTCAATAATTAAATGTTTATAACGATGTACTATCAATATATATAAATAAAATAATAACTTCAAATAATAACTATATTTAATAAACATAAAAGAAAAATTTAAATATTTCATATGTAAACATCAACTTAAAGAGATTTTTTTTTTTAATAACAAATGACAATTTAAAAAAATATAATATCGATTTATCGATATTTACAATATATATATATATCTTCCTTAGTTTAATGAAAGATATTTTAGAGGAAATGGTAAATAGAACAAGAAGAAAGGATGGAAAAGAGTGACATTACTGAATGATATAAGAGATTAATAAAGATCTGTGAAATTGAAGACCTGGCAATGAAGAGAATAGACTGAAGAAATGACTGAACTTGTTATGTGATTGTTTTCTGTAACTTTCCATAGGACAGAATAATATTGATGGTGATAATATATATCTTCAAAAACCTGCATGAAATTTTCTAAACTACACCTGCAATACTTTTATTATCTAGCAACTTTTTAGAATTATTTAATAATACATTTTAAGAAAGATCTTTTTTTTTTAACTTAGAAGATTTTGATAGAATTAATGGTTTTAATATTAATGAAAATTATATATTTGGTAGTCTGGATATTAAAAATATGTACCAATCTATTGATAGATTAAAAACAATCTACTTATTTCTGTTTTAAAAAGAATTTTTTTTATATATAAATCAAAGCATCAGCCAGGAAGCAAACCTGAAATAACTGCTGGAAAGCAGCTATGCTAATCTCTAGGCCACAAATGCTTGACAAAAAAGATTATTTTTCTGTAGCTAAAATTGTTTTTCATGATTTGCTTTTATTATTAGAGGATTCAATGTATTTTAGATGAAATGCTAAGTTTTATAAAATTAAAAAAGATTGGATTATTAGTTTATATTATGTTTTTTTTTTTTTTTTTAGAGAATAGTGTGATTAGTCAAAATTATAGTTTTTAAAGTTGTCAAATATGTGCATGATTGCTATTTATTCTTGATAATAAAAAAAAAAGAATTGAAAAAATTACTTTATTGGACAGAATGGCTTTGTTCCTAATATTAACTTTTCTATGGGATACTTTGGATTTTAATAAAAGATTTTAAATTTAATAATTATTAGAGATAGAGTGAATTGTATTTCGTATTGTAATCATTTTATTAAAAGATAAAAATTTAAGAAACATAATTATGCCAGCTAGATATCAGCTGTTTATGTTTATAAAAAAGCTATACTAATGAGTTTTTACCATAGGAATGGTTAAATAATCTTGAAAGTAACATACTGATTCAAATAATATAATTTGGTAATGATTATATTAGTTTAGGTTATTGTCATAATTTTTTTTTTATTTAAAACCATCAAAACATCAAATGATCATTACTGTGTGGAGAGTTTGGTATTCTTTTTTTTTTTAATTTAATAATTATAATGTTAATAGAAAAAATGTTGATAGTAACTAAGACAAAAAACAATTTATTTCTTTTGGCTTTTAAATTGTCAATTTGTAGATTGATTAATCAAAATAGTCATTTGTTGAGAGTTATGAGGATTGTATGGAAGAAATATCTTGCTTTAAATTCATTTTTAAATAATCATTAAAAGTTGTTAGGTAGTCAAAATATTCTTCCAATAGTTTATAAAATTCTATTTAGATATTTTAATATATATATATATATTGCAATGGACAAATAGTTCCATATGGAATCTAATTAGAAGGCACCACTAGATAATAAATCTAGACTTCTTCCAATAACAAACTGTAATTTAATATTAACTAATATAAGAAAATACGAAAGAAAAAAACTTACCAGTAAAGTCACAATTACAAACAAATATTGGGAAGTTATAAATTACAAAATGAATCTATTCCAATTAATAAAAAACCTTTACAAGTTTATCCAGCATGAGTTACATTTGGACACCTATTAATTTGGCATACCATTATTTTGTATTCTTTAATTCAAGTAATAGGCAGTAATAAAATAAACAAAATAATTTATTATTAAACAAAATAATTTATTTAAGATATAATAAAATAGCAATAATGCCATTATAACAGTTATCAATAGTTAAATTAACACATCAAAATCAACAAACTCATGTATAATCAACAATCTGAAACATTACCAAAACAAAACAGGCTATCCTTAATCTCAATACCCAGTAATTCAGTAATACACTGAGGACTCTGAAATGCCTGTTATATATAAGCTTAACTTCCTACTATAATATTCTAGGTAATTGCATAGAAAAAACAACTACTCTTAAAACTTCATATATAAACTATTTAAACATTAATTCATCATTATAGCTGTATTATTTATAAAGATATAAACATTATCCACACTTAAGAAAGTATTCATTACAAAAACTAAGTCATTATAAAATGAAGCCATAGGAAATTTTTAACTGGAACTAATCAATAAATATCAAATTAAACTATCAAATATTTCAGTGCTAGTACATACAGTATTAGTCAAATCCCATATATAGAAAATAAATATTTATCACCATTTAAACAGTCATTATTTTAAATTATAAATATCTGTAGTGAAATATGATAATCTATAAAATAAAATAAACTATCATTTATTATATCTGTATTATTTATAAACATTATATTTTAAATGTTTTTAAAATATTACTTGCATGATCAGTACATATTTAAGAATTGCAATTTAAAATAATTGATATTGGCATAATATTTATGTGAAAAACAATTTATTATAAATAAAAAATATTTAATAAAGATTTATAAGTGTTTTGTAATTTTAACTTGTTTACTAGTAGAAAATGTTAACATTATCAAAATTGAAGATATAGCAGATGATCCTTCCCATAATGGTGCTTCATTTGAAATATAGAAGATAGGTCTAAAGGAAAATGTAGAAAAAAAATCATGATTTTTTGCAGCAGTTGGTGATTATGAAGTAATCCTATTTATGATAGATGAAAACATGAAGAAATAGATTATCCATTTGAACTCTTGATTCCCAAATTTTGGGGATAAAAACTATTTATTTACGAGTTCATTTTGAAAGTTTTAAAATCCAATGTTTTATTTTTAATTCAATAGCTGACAATTCTGTTCAAGTGATCAAAACAGTTTTCTTGATAAGAAATCATTCTTAGCTACTTGCCAATAAAATAATAAATAATTCTATAGTCAATTTTAAAAATACATTTAAAACAAATAATTGTCAACTCTTTATAATTAATATTTTTACATTAAACAATTGAATTTCTTTTTAAATTATTATTTAACAAAATCAATTTTTATTTATAAAGTATATAATGCCTTTAAGTAATAATAATAATAATAGCTTAATATTTAAAATAATAATGACATCGCACTTCTAAATTAATAAAATTTCTTTCTATACATTTTCTTAATTTATATAACAATGAAATATATTCCAAAAATATATACTATTTCATTAACTCCCTTTCACAAAAAAAAATTTTATTACATTTAACAATTATAATATTTATTATAAAAAAATGAAAATTTTTATTCTGATCTTTTTTTTACTTATATAATATAAAGTTTAGTCAGAACTGAGTTAACATTTAATATCTTATAAATTTTAACTCAAATACATAACAAATAAACAAAATATGTATCTCAAATATTTAAAAATATAAATGAACTAAAATAAAATGTATAGACTGTCCAATTTTAATTAAAAAAAATATTGGTGATGGCCTTTAGAATTTGGAGTTCCTTTAATCTACTAAAATTCTAACAATATAAATAACTTCAATTAGTTTATTCATCTCTAATAAAATTAAATTCAGGAATATTTATCATTAAATATTTTGTCATAGATTTAAATATAATCAAATTTTTCATATTTTTTTTCCCCCTTTTTTTTTCCCCCTTCTTTTCTAATACATATTTTCTTATATAAATCAACAATTACATTATGCTGGTTTAGCAATTTATCTCATAATATTTATTTCCTTTATTCCAAAAAATATATATCTTGTTACCATATAAAACCAATTTTTTTATAATCACTACTACAAACTATACATTTCATTTTACACAGTAATTCTAAACATTCACCACTATGAAAATGTTTCTTACTTTGGAACCCAATAAGATTCATATATTCACAGATAAAACTGCTATATTCATGACTTCATATTTCATGATAACAAAACCATTTTCTTTTATCACAATTACTCTCACCTACAAACTCCAATATTTCTACATTTATATGAAGTTTCATATAATGAGATTGAATTTTATTATACCTAATATTAAATATTTCTAAATCATTTAATATTTCTACTGTGCCTTTTTACAATTATTCCTCCAAATCTTAATTTCTATATCTACTTCAAAATCCGTTGCCATACTTGCATAATTTTTGACTCTCCTGACATTTTCATATTCATATCATAATCATTTATGATTACATCATCAATTTTAGATTCTTTTATAATTTCATCATCAAATCTTTATTTTATCAATTCCTATATCTATTTTAGATTCTTCAATATCTATTATATCACTTTAAAGCTTTCCATCTCAACATCAATTTTAGATTGTTGAAATTTTATAATCCACATCAACTTGGGATTCTTTTATACAAACTAAATTATCTTTAGCTAACTCTATGCTCCCTACCTCAAGTTTACATTCGTAAACAACAACTATATAAACTTTAAACTCTTTAATTACATCTATACTATCAACCATTCTTCTAAAAAAATATCTTTATTTTCCTCAAAATACCTTGGTACTATCTTCATTTCTTCTTCTACTTTGTCAATTCTTTCTTTTACTTTTTGAACTTTATCACTTAATTCTATTCTAGCTGCCTCTAATTGTTCTTTCATTTAAAACTGAACTTTTCTCATTTCTTCTTTTACTTCCAGTCTTTGCTATCAGATTATCTGCTATATTGTTTTCACTTTATGCTGCAGATTTTCCATCACTATTCTCTGATTTTCATTCATTTTCTGTTACAGGTTTTCATTCATTTTTTTTCCATTCTCTGTTGATTTTACAGCAAATTTTCATTCATTTGATTCATTCTTTGCATATTTTCATTCATTCAATTCTTATTCTCATCAATTTTTTGCTGCAAATTTTCTTTTATTTGACTCATACTTTAATCCATTCTTTGCATATTTTCATTTGAGTCATACTCTGCTGATTCTGTTGCATATTTTCATTCATGTGATCCATTCTTTGCTACATTCTTTACAACATTTGACTAATATTTCCATATTAAATCTATCATAATCTTTTTTCTTCTCAATTATTTTTATAGGTATATTTTCCCTAATTACAATCTGAGCTTCCTTAAGTCAGAGCTTTCTGGTTCTACTATTTCAACTTGTGGCTCAGTGCTTACACTACTAACCTCTTTTGTTGATCACTATATCTTTTTCTCTTTCTTCATGTTCCATTAATATAAATAATTTAAATATTAATTAATTTTCCCCCAAGAATGGAAACAAAACCAAATGAATTCTCTTCATTCTATTTTCATCAAAACCATCAATGAAAATTTTATTTTGCTGCTTAATTTTAAAATTTTTAAATTGCCACAATATATATATGTGTGTGTGTGTGTGGCTCTACAATATACAAACTAATAATTTTTAAAAATTAAAAAAAAATCATTAAATCATATTAACTATCTCAAAATTTATCAGGCCTCAACCCCAGGATAAGTTAAAGTCTAAAAAAAATTCCTATATTTTTAAATATCTCAGAGCTTTATATTATCAAGCTTTACACATTAATGCCATAATTTTAAAAAAATTCTCTAATAAAGAAGAGCATATCATATGAAAAAGAAACAAGATATAAAAATATGCTAATATTATCTTTCATGGTATAACTTTATCAAAATCCCTAAAATTAAAACGCCAACTCTTAAACAAAAATACTACTCTTATCCCTCAAATATAAATTCATCATAGAGTGAAAATTATGTACCAAAATGACAAAAAAAATAACAAATAACTATCTTTTTAATCTCTCAGAGTATAAGATTATTGACACCCTAAGAAATGGGTAGCCAAAATGATAAAAAAAAAAAAAATCCCTCTGTAATGGATAAAAAATTCCATATGTAACTTTTCTAGAAGGAGCCACTAGATAATAAATCTAGATTTCTTCCCAATAACAAATTGTAATTTAATATTGTTAACTAATATAAGAAAATACCAAAGAAAGAAATTAAGTTTACTAGTAAAGTGACAATTACAAAAAAATATTGTGAAGTTATGAATTACAAAATGAAACTAATAATAAATCTTAAAGTAAAAGACAAGTTTATCCAGCATGAGTTACATTTGGATGCCTATTAATTTGGCATATCAATATTTTGTATTTTATAGTTCAAGTAACAGTCAGTAATAAAAAAAAAAATTTATTATTAAAGAAAATTATTTATTTAAGAAAAATAAAATAACAATAATGCCATTGTAATAATTACCAATATTTAAATTAATACATCAAAATCAACAAACACATATATGGTCAACAGACAAAACAAATTAAGTTATCCTTCATCTCAATACCTAAAAATACACACTGAGGGATATAAATTTAAGTAATGTGTAAAATACCTGTTATATATAATCTTAACTTTCTACTGTAATATTCTAGGTAATAGCAAAGAAACAACTACTCTTAAAACTTCATATATAAAATATTTAAATATTAATTCATTATTATAGCTGTATTATTTATAAAAGATATAAACATTACTTAAGACAGTATTCACTACAAAAATGAAATCATTATAAAATGAAGCTATAGGAAATTTACAACTGGAACTAAACAACAAATTTCAAATTAAACATATCAAATATCTCAGTGCAATACATACAGTATTAGTCAAATCCCATAATTTAGAAAATAAATAGTTATTACCATTTAAACAATCATTATTTAAAATTATAAATATCATTAAATAACACAGATTATATATTTCATAATCTGTAGTGAAATATGATCTCTATAAAATAAAATAAACTATCATTTATTACATCTGTATTATTTCTAAACATTATATTTAAAATGTTTTGAAAATATTACTTGCATATTGACAATTTAAAATAATTGATTTAAACCACTAAACATCACAGGATTACTATTCCTTATGCTAGCACATATGTTATTAAAACAGGCAAAACTCTCCATACACTAATGCCACTCAGTGCCAACTAGAGTAATCAATGGATGCCAGAAGGCTTGTGCATAAAATCCCCATCTAGTGCCTACTTATGCATAGATATCCCCAAACTAGTTTCTGGCTTGTGACCTTCGTCAGTGAGGAGCTTTGGATCTGAGAGCACTGCACCTAGATCTTAGGATCTAATGCAATCCTCCAGCAGCCATCTTTTAACTCTACTTAACTACAAAACTATGAGAATAAAATTGAAAACAATGATATTTTCAATCAAAGTTCAATAGCTTATATAGTCATTGGGTCTGAACCCAGTTCAGTACCCATACATTTTGGTGTCTTCGGCTCTTTAACAACCCACTATCCTATTAGGCAGGATTGGTGTTAAACCACTAAACATCACATGATCACTATTCCTTATGCTAGCATATATCTGTTATTAGAACAGGTAAAAGTGGTGGCTATGGTTGTTAAAGAGCCAAAGACACCAAAATGTATGGGTACTGAACTGGGTTCAGATCCATATGACTATATAAGCTACTGAGCTTAGATTGAAAATATTATTGTTTTCAATTTTATTCTCATAGTTTTGTAGTTAAGTAGAGATAAAAGGTGGCTGCTGGAGGTTTCATTAGATCCTAAGATCTAGGTGCAGTGCTCTCAGATCCAAAACTCCTCACTGATGAAGGCCACAAGCCAGAAACTGGTCTGGAGATATTGGATGAGTAGGCACTAGATGCGGATTTTATGCACAAGCCTTCTGGCATCCATTGATTATTCTGGTTGGCATTGAGTGACACTAGTGTAAGAAGAGTTTTGCCTGTTTTAATAACAGGTATGTGCTAGTATAAGGAATAGTGATCATATGATGTTTAGGGTTTTAACACCAACCCTGCCTAATAGGATAGTGGGTTGTTAAAGAGCCAAAGATGCCTAAATGTATGGGTACTGAACTGGGTTCAGATCCATATGACTATATAAGCTATTGAGCTTAGATTGAAAATATTATTGTTTTCAATTTTATTCTCATAGTTTTGTAGTTAAGTAGACATAAAAGGTGGCTGCTGAAGGTTGCATTAGATCGTAAGATCTAGGTGCAGTGCTCTCAGATCCAAAGCTCCTCCCTGATGGAGGCCACAAGCCAGAAACTAGTCTGGGGATATTGGATGAGTAGGCACTGGATGATTTTATGCATGAGCCTTCTGGCATCCATTGATTACTCTGGTTGGCACTGAGTGGCACTAGTGTATGGAGAGTTTTGCCTGTTTTAAAATAACTGATATTGACATAATATTTATGTGAAAAACAATTTATTATAAATAAAAAATATTTAATAAAGATTTATAGCTTGTTTTATAATTTTAACTTGTTTACTAGTAGAAAATGTTAACATTATCAAAATTGAAGATATAGTAGATGATTCTTCCTTCATATTGGCACTTCATTTGAAATATAGAAGATAGGACTAAACAAAGATGAAGAAAGAAATCATGATTTTTGCAGCAGTTGATGATTATGAAATAGACCTATTTATAATAGATGAAAACATGAAGAAGTAGATTATCCATTTGAGTCTTGGGTCCCAAATTCTTGGAATAAAAACTATTTATTTACAAGTTTATTTTGAAAATTTTAAAATCCAATGTTTTCTTTTTAATTCAATAGATGAATATTCTGTTCACATGATCAAAACAGTTTTCTTCATAAGAAATCATTCTTGGCTATTTGCCAATAGAACAGTAAATAATTCTACAATCAATTTTAAAAGTAAATTTAAAACAAATAATTATCAATTCTTTAAAACTAATATATTTAAATTAAACAATTGAATTTCTTTTTAAATTTTGATTTAACAAAATAAATTTTTATTTATAAAAAGAGTATATATAATGCAAATAATAAAAGTAATAATAAAAACAACTTAATATTTTAAAATATTAATGATGTCACACTTCTAAATTAATAAAATTTCTTTCTATACATTTTATTAATTTATACAACAAAGAAATATATTCCAAAGAAATATACTATTTCAATATATACAAGTGAAAAATAAATTAAAACTTTATGAAAAAATTAAAATTTGCAAAAGTAATTAAAAATAGATAGCTTAGTTCAACTTTATGCATTCATGAATGTAATACTAATAAAACTTTATCCAATAATGCAAAAGTTATTTTTACAAATGTAATGAAATTAAAAGAATCAAAAAGACTCTTTAGATTATTCAATTTAGGTCTGAGACCATCAATTTTATGATATTTTTTTCTAATGTTAGGGATAAATAGTTATGTATATGAATATATATTTATTGATTTTGTTTGTAGTTTTCACATAAGAAAAACCATGGATGTGATAATGAAAATTTTGTAAATTCTGTTTTTGCTTACTATTTTTATTGCTATTTTATTCTACACATATATAAAATAAACAATTAAATGATATTTAAATTTTAATAACAGAATAAAAATTACATATTAAATCTATATTTACAAAAATTCTGCTTAAAGTTGTTCTCACTTTAAACATTTAAAATGCTACTAATTATCCTAAACTGTTTAAATATTTATCATTTATGTTTGAATATGAATATCTACTATCTATATATTTGGAAAGAAAATGGAAGTATTGATTTTATTACACAAAGTAATGAAAAAATTTAATCTAAAAATTAATTACATAACTGCTAATATGTTTTATTATATTTACATATGTATGTGTAATGTATAAAATAAAAAGTCAATGATTATAATACAAAATGCAAAAAATTCAAAGCTAAGAGAAATTATACCTTGAAAGCATATGAGAATAAGAGTAAAAATATTGATGAAGAGATATAGATTTTTCTTGCAATATCTTTTTTTTTTACTAAGATTTGTCTTTAATATTTAAAAATATGAATCATCCAGAAAAAAAATATATTTCAACAATCAAGCAAAACTGGAAATGAACAATATTTCAAAATCATTATATTTTTAATCAGGAAATGTGAATGTTTTATATGCAAATTTATTATTAAATTACAAATCTTGTTATTTACTTTAATATTTTTTGTTACCTGTGCTTGTAATTCCAAACATGCAATTTGCTGCTTTTTACATTGATCTGAAGTGTTTGGGTCATAAAACCCAGATAAAATTAAATACGAATACTTGGAATCAAGTGATGAATCAGAGCTGCAGTTAATTAATTCTTCTGAAATATACAAGCAAAAATATATAGATGTTACCATGAATATTTGAAGACATCAAATATTTTTAGGGTCTTTACAAGAGAGGAAATCATTCATGCACAGAGAAGGCTGTTAAGACATCAGTACCCAAAAAGATTCTCATCACTACTATGACTATGCATACTTTCTGGACTATAGAGGAAAAGTCTAGGTATATACCCAGATCTTTTTCTTGGAATCCTAAATTAATGCCACTAAAAACATAACTTAGAATTATTGAAATTATAGCAAGTAATCATGAACATCATGCATAACTATAATAGTAATCAGGATCCTTTTCAGACTCTTCATCTATTTTATAAATTTTCTCGACATAAATGATCTCCTGCATTTCATACATGAAAAATACCAAAAAAGTATCTAACATATATTATACACAAATTTAAACTTAAATTTATTTATCTAAAAATAAACATGAACATATTTATAGAGATTAAAAATCTTAACAAATTTAATGGTTGGCAAAACAGTAATCCATATGGATTACTAATCTGCTAACCATTAAATATATAGAGTGATAATTTTAATATATAAAAAATAATTCAGCAAGTAAAGAATAATGATGAAGGAGAAATATGAAAAATTATTGTAAGCAAGCAATATTAATAATATGATAATGTTGACTATTCTCTTTCCTAAGTGACAGAAATCATTCTAACTCATAAATCATATTCCATCAATGACTGTATGAAAAATTCAGTTAACAGATAATAAAAATGATATTTTTACAGCATTAGACATTAGCAAGAAGAAGATATAACCAGAACTTAAATGACAAATGCTATTACTTGTAATGTTCATTTTGATGAAATTGTTTTTATAAGAAATATATGCATATTACGAATTTCTAAAGTTTACTTAAAAACAATCAAATAATTTGCACTTTGTAAAATAAAAATGCAATGGTCATGTTTCAAGACTCGAAGATAAACAAATAGTTGTTCTCTTTTGTAAAAAATAAAAAATATGTTCATTATTTGGTAATTCAAAGTCTATCTGTTTAGAAAATCTTTTCTATTAATCTTTTCTTTCTAAAATTTGCCATATAAAGAAGCCAGAATGTACAACATCGGCAATCCCATAAAGTTAGCGGTCTTTTTAATTCCATACATTTTTTTTTACTATATAGTTTTAACATTCGTTTTACATTTTGATTAATATAATATTAGAATATCGCATAATTTATAATAATACATGAAATGAGATATTTATTTTATATAGAGCTATGTTTTTGAATTGTAATAAACTAATAATCAGCTTTTTAAGCTCCATAAAGCGCATGTGCATTAGCTTAAAAAGCTGATTATTAGTTTATTACAATAATACATGAAGTAATTGTTGCTTTATCATTGTTTAAAATTTTTTAAATTTGTAGAATAAATTTTTATTGTAAATAAAGATTCACATCATTATTATTATCTTAAAGAAATAGTCTTGTAAAGGCACATACTAGGAATATCTTTCAAATGAAATAAATAAAGAACTTTAAAAATGTTTATATACTGTTTTTAAAACATATATTTTGATTAAACAACTAAACATCCCATGATCACTAGTCTTTATGCTTACACAAGCTGTTAACACAGAGGCAAAACTCTCCATATAGTAGCACCATTCAGTGCAAGCTAGAGTAATCAATGGATGCAAGAAGATTTGTTCATAAAATCCTCATTCAGAGCCAACTCATCCAATATCCCCAGACTAGTTTCTAGTTTGAGGTTTTCATCAGTGATGAGCCTTGGATCTGAGAGCACTGCATCTAGACCTGCTTGGGTAAGCATAAAGAATGATGATCATGTGAAGTTTAGTGGTTTAATACCAATCCTTCCCAATAAGATTATGGTGGCTGTGGTTATTAAAGGACTAAAAACACCAACATGTATAGATACTGAACTGAATTCAGATCTATATGACTATACAAACAAATGAGGTTGAAAACATTATTGTGTTTTCATTTTGGAATTAAAGCTTTATAGTTAACTAAAAAATAAAAGGTGGCTGCTGGAAGATTGCATCAGATCCTAAGGTCTAGGTGCAATGCTCTCAGGTACAAGGTTCCTTACTAATGAAGGTCACAAGCTAGAAACTAGTCAGGAGATATTGGATGAAAAGGCAATAGATGGGGATTTTATGCGCAAACCTTCTTGCATCCATTGATTACTCTGGCTTGCACTGAGTGGCATTAGCTGTATGGAGTTTTGCCTCATGTTTATATATTTTGATTATTAATAATTGAATTCTTCTCCAACATTAAAAAATAAATAAATATATAACAATATAACTTATTTTAACATCTTATTGGGTTTCTTTTAACATTACTGGAAAAAATACTCATTTGTGATAAGACTATATGAAAAAAATAAGATTCCAGAACAAAAAGTTTATTTTTTAGTATTTATTAATTCATAAAAAAGAGTCCTGATAATAAAATGGTAAAAAAAAAGTGAAAAGAAATATATCCTATTAATTTAGATCTTATTTCAAGTTACTCATTTTTCAGCACAGCATGTACAAAAATAAGAACTATATATATTTAAATTATTACTTTCTTAATATACAGTGAAGCAGTAAACTATTATGCTATATCTAATTATGTAATTTTAATTATATACTATCCAAAGAAAAATATAAACAAACAAACAAAAATATAAATAAATAAAAAAAACTTTAAAATTCATAAATTTTACATTCTAGTTGTCATTTTTTTTACGGAGTGCTGTACATGATCATATATATCAATAAAATTTTATTCGGTTTATGTTGAAAGCAAATACATTTTATTCTTTCTTTATTATTATTCTTGAATTGGATGAGCAGTATTTTGCACAATAAATTATTTTCTAAGAGTAATGTTAGAAGATTTACCAAAATTTAAAACATACTTAAAGATAATGCTGACTTAAAAACACACACACATATTTCTTTTTTTTTTCTTTATTATTCTTCCTAAATATGATGTGCAGTATTTCATTTAATAAATTATTTTCTAGGAGTAACAAACAATAGCAGATTTACAAAAATTTACATCATACCTAAAGATAATACTGACTTTTAAAAAAATAAAAGAGACCATAATTTCTTGTTATTCTATTATATTTCTATTAAGAGGAAAAAGTTATTGATAAAAAAAGAAAATTGCTAGTTTATTTTAAAAATAAAAGTACAGTAATTACTTTTATTCTTCTTGTTTCAGTGAATGCATGAATGAACATGCACTTAATAAAATAAATCTACCTCAACTTTTTATTTATAATTATATTTTATTTTTTAAAATTTTGTTTAAAAAATCATGTGTTTTTTTTTTTTATCAAGTAAAAAATCATGTGTTGTATACATGTATGTTGAAAAGTACTAGCCATTTGCAGATCAATAAACAATATATATATATATATATTCTATTTTGATCAATGTTCATCAACAAAAGGTGAGCTACTACATGCTATACACACTGAATACAAGAGAAGCTTGGAACAAAATTTAACGTAGTTCATGGCTCCACTGTACAAAATATATATATAAATGACTGATATCTAGAAAAGATGGTTAGCAGAAATGGAAAAAAAAAAAATCAGGAATTTTTTGAGAATATAGCAATGCTTGAAAATAGAAAGGTTGCATTTCAGAAAATGTTGAAGAACATTAGTACAAAATCTACAAAATATGAAATGAAAACGAATTCCCAAAAGATTATAAAGTTATGAAATCAGTAAAAACATTGAAAAGTTACTTCTAATTTAGATATAATATGTAATGATAATAGAGTGAAAAGAAAAAACAGAATTACCATGGACAAACAAATGGTATTGATGTACTGGAGTATCTACATTCCATTTTATGTTTGTTTCTTTAATATACTGCATCGAAGTCAAGAAATAATATTGGAATAATTAATCAACACATTTAATATTCACTGTACTTTTTATACATAAAACATAGGTTTGTAAATATTTAAAAAAAAAGAACAGAAAGTAAAAGATAAAAATGAAATATTTTTGTGTTACAATAAATACTTTTTTTTCTTAAATTAATTTAAAAATAAAATCTGTGTTCTTCATTTATATTGTTAAAATATTTTTATTTGATAAAGAAATGTAAACATAAAAATTGAGTTGTTAATTTCAATTATTTTATTCCTTTTTTTTTTTTCTTTTTTTTTCAAAAAAAAAAAGAAAAAGAAACCTTATGTTTTTCATTTGACCTAGTGTTCTCAGAATGGTATACTTTACATATTAAGAAAGTTGTCAACTTGTACAATTTTATATTGTTGATAAACCATAATTATGTTATTCAAAAATTTTTATAGTAAAATAAATGCTAGTGAAGAAATTGCATTGGTATTTTTATAGCAGAAAGATCTACTTGATGTCTAATGTAAATGACCTTGTGTCAAATGCAGACAGGGAGTTATGATGGAGAAAAGAAAAAAAATTCTAAGGGGGAGTTAGAGTAAGTTTATATTGTCCACATACTAGCTTTCAAATTACTTGATCCATAGCAATGCTTTTTTTTTTATTTTTGTGAAGTAAAAAGAAACAATTATCAGTAATAATCAAAAATAATAATTTTCATTTTAACCATCTTTTAATTTGTTGTTGTTTGAAAGCAAGATAGTTCACTTTTAATTGGATTGCTTTATTATAATTTGTACTGAATAAAAATAAAAAAACGATTTTAGATGAAAAATAAAAAATTTGAAACTGCCAATTATTTTGACCTTTAGTATTATTGTTTACATAAAAGTCAACAACACAATTACCTGTATTTTTCCCCTCATTTTTTTCAAAATCAAATAAGAAATTTAAAAAAATAATAATAATAAAAATTCCAAACAAACCTGCCAATTGATAAGTAATAAGAGATTGTTTGAAATTATACATTTAATTTACAAATTAATTTATAAGTCAATATTAGGTACTATTATGAAAAATCAAAATAAATCTTGAAAACTTATAAATGACTTCAAAACCATAAAAGAAATTGAAAAGACATATAATACTAAAAATTCAAAACAAAGCTGTCAATGAAAATTAATAAGAGATTTTAGATTATGCATAGAATTTATAAATTACAAAATATTACAATAAATCATTTTTCTAAATAAAAAGCATCTTAAATTTATCGATAAATTATCCCATTATTGTTTTATGACATTAGAGCAGTGTTTAAAGATTCAATTAAATATAAAATGGAATGTAGAAACCCAAGTACATCAATACTTATTAAAAATATATATTACGGGTCAATAAAATTATAACTGAGAAAAAAATGATTGAACATTTTATCACAAAGGTGGTACAATATAAATTTAAAATAAGATTATTATAAAAAAATATTTGTAAAAAATTCAAGATTAGAATATAAAGGAAGATTTAAAACAATTATATAAATAAGATTAAATTCTAAAAACAATAAAAAGAATGAGTAAAAAGAGGTCATTACTAATAAATTTTAAAAAGAGAGAATATATTTATGCAAACATATGTATCTTAAAAAATAGAATAAAAAATATAAGAGAAAGAAATAAAAAAAATTTTTAGATAATCTATAAAAAGATAGTGAGGCTTATTTAGTCAAAATTAGAGAAGAATGGATGTGATTTTAAAACAATGCATATCATACACAACAACAATGTTGATAATGTAAATATTTATTATCCAATCAGACAACATATATATTATGATAAGCATTGTAAACATGATGCATATGTAAATTAAGGGAAGCAATCTATTCTCCCTCAAAAAGGACCATTCTATTCTGGATATGTAAATTAAGGGAAACAACCTATTTTCTCTCAGAAAAGTCCATTCTATTCTTGATTTTTGCTTAACACAGCTGAGAATGGATTGTACTCGTTAATTTGCATATTTATTAAGCTATGCTAATTTCATAATTACAATTATTAACTTCTGTTTGATTATTAAAAGATTAATAAAATTCAATTTTATCTAGATTCTTCTCTGATTATGACTTTAATAATTTTTAATATTATATTTTCATCTGGATGGTATATTATTTCATTCTGAATTTCTATCAATATTAACAAGGTCAGCATCAAAATATTAGAGAGTAGGTGGGTCCACTCTATTCTTAATCTTTGCTAAAAATTTGGTCTATTTATGCATAGTCTGAGGAAGAGTGGTTTGCACCCCTAATTATATACATAAATTTAGAAATAACATTATAACAAATTAATAAAAGCAATAAATGAAAATATCTTTTCAAGAATTGATTTGATATATATTCCTCATACCAATAACTTATTTAAAACATATTTCTAATAAGGACATTCCTTGTAGTTATTATGCCACTCTGCAATTTTTAGTTTTCACATTCCTACTCCTCATACCTTATTCATATCATCCTGCTAGTTTTAACTACCCTGTCCTCATTTATTTCTCACAATGTTATCTACATTAATACAATAATTTATATGAAAGGCTTTTTTCTTCTAATATATCCAAACTAAACTACCTATCTTTTCTGTACATTTTTTATTATATTTCTCTCATTACCACTTTCCTTTGACTTATCTCAGTCCTGACATTATCTAATCCAATTTTCTTTATATACCTTCTTAAAAGTCCACTTTAATGTCCAATAACTTTTTTCCATTTCTAAGACTAACATTCTACTCCTCTTCACTATCCAATATTAAATTTTATACCAGAATATAGTATTTACACTTCTTTATTCCTTTTCTTATCAAATAAACTAAAAAAAATGAGTTTAGAGATCTTCTAATTCTTTCCCAACATCTCACCATGAACTCATCTTTAACTTTTTATTATTAGACTTTCTTTTTTTTTCTCTGAAATTTTAATGACCATACTTATTAAATGGCTATTAATGACTACTGTTCAAACTATACAGAAATTATTTAAAAGACAGAATTGTGTTCAGCTTTTAAATAGGATACTATAGAGCAAAGACCTCTCCAATAGGCAAAGAAAATCAGTGAAGTCTAAAGCATTACTCACCAAGTTTTTCAATTGTCATATAATAAAGTTGTGAGTGCTCCCATCCCTGTTTCATTTTTTAACCAATCATCCATTTACTGATCAAATTACATTGTTATGAGCTATTGAATAGAATCTGAAAAAATTTTCAACTGGCTAGAATTTGAATTCAAACTCAGATCACAGATATGGCAGGAAACAAAGTAATGTGTATCATGATCATTTTCAATCGTTATTGATTCAAATGTAAAATGGTCTCTCCAAGTGTAATTAATTTTCTCAGAACCATAGCTTCTCCGTATCACACCAAAAAACTTCTTTATTTCATTCACCCATCTCACATATGGTCTCTTTTGGTTCTTTTACAATCTCTTGGGACCCACTTTAACTATTCAACTATCCACCTATTATGATCTCTTCTAGCAAATATCTTGTCCAGATCCATTTTGAATTTCGAATTCTTTCATTGATATCAATAATACCTGTTTGGTCTCTCACCCAAATCTTTAACTTTTGATCCCATCTTGTTATTCTCAACATATATCTCTCCATACTTCATTGAGAGGTCTAAAGTTTCCGAATTGTTCTTTTTATTAAGTATTCAAACCTCACATTCAAAATTAAGAACTGATAAAAAATATCTATTAAATCCTTCCATTTGAAACATATAAACATGTTTCCTTCCAATACTATGTTATTTTTACCCCAAATGATTTTTATGATTAATTTCATCTATTATGCTTCTATCTGTATTAATAATCTGATCGAAGTACTTAAAGATGTTAACTTCTAATTCATAATTATTGATAGTTATTTTCTTCTTCTGAGGAAAATACATTAATCTTTTTTGATATTTGTCTTTATTCCTATTTTTTTATTGGAGTTGATAACTCTTATAACATCTCCTGAAATTCTGAAGTATTATTTGCAAAAATGACTACAGTGTCTGCAAAATATAGATGACTTAAATAATCTCCATAAATTTTTATTCTCATAGTTTCTCATTTTAATCCACAAAGTATTATTGGTAAAACTGCTGTAAAAAGTTTTGTGTTTGTGCATTAATTGTAGTATTACATTAGGATGCCGTGCCTAGATACACCTACAATAGAGCAAAGAAAAATAATGACAATTCTTCAACATTCTTAGAACGTTTCAAGACAGGCCATATATTTGAACTCTCTAACTCCAAAATAGTTTACATAGAGAAAAACGACATCAAATGGAAAATTAGAGAAGCATACTTCATTAATGGCAACAATAACTCTATCAATAAACGTGATGCCTGCTTTGACATTTCCAAACATTGAGCTATCTAAATCCTTTGCATATACTTTGCATATCACCTTTATTTCTCTGTTCTGAGGCAAATGGCTTCGAAAATGCTTAGCATTTAATATTTTTTGCACTCTCTATAGCTTCTCTTTGAAGCGCTTCACACGCTTTTAATTTTATATATTAGTGTTTAAAAAAATGTAAAGGCCTTGTTTACAAATCAAGATCATATTATAACAGAATAGATATAAATTAAATACATGATTAGAAAGGATTGTATTTACATTAGATAATAAATTTTAATCATTGAAAGTAGTGCTTTACTTATTTTACCTATTATTATTTTTAAAAAATTAATTTTAAAATATTTCTTAATAATAATTACCTGAGGATTTATTACTCGATAAAGCTGCTTTCCATTTCTGCTTCATTGCATGATACCTAATATGATGCTCTATCAAAATTGTTTCTCTTTCTCTAAAAGGTAAAACCCAATAATAAATATTTCTGATTAAATAAAAATAATTAATTATTAAAATCTATAAAAAAATATTTTATCTTATACTAGTTTTTTATCTAAAATTACACTGCTGTTAAAATGAAAAATAAAGAACTAATATTAACTATTTCATAATGATTTTTGTGTCTCAATAAGTCAAATAAAAGATTTACATATTAAACTTATTTTCAATTGTATTAACATCTTCATAGCAGCTACTTCAGATTAGTTTATCCTGACTAGTTAATTTCTAGAAATCTTATATCTTGATCCAAGTAGTGTACTGAAATTTCCTATATAGCAGACAAGGTGAGAAATTCTAATTTTTTTTAAAAGAAGATGTGACACGATTTCCAAACTAATATTTTCAAAAGATATACAAAATGTGTCCCAGTAAAAAAATGACTAGTTGTCTCTCCAAGCTCCCTGCAATACTATCTCTAAATTAATTCATGTGCTGCATAATGATATGGTTTAGCTATTTAACACAAAAGTTTTCACGAGTTATAATGGTGTGTTTGTATCTTAATCCATGATGGAATAATATGATAACATTATATTTTGCTTCGAATTAGCCAAAACTGCTACTGAAACATTTGAAATGATTTACTGAAACATTTAAATGATTTAAACATATATGGCAATGAACTCATGAATCACATGAATATTTTCAAATAGTTTGCAAAATTTCAGATTGGTAAGGTGAGCATTGAAGATGATCCACAAAGGTACAAAACACAGTGTCACAATATATGTCACAATTCGTGATCCAGACATACTAACTCCTAAATTTTTATGGTGAATAGCACTTCACTGATTTATAAATGGCATTGCTGACAGCTTGGAGAAAGAATTAGTCATCTTTTCATTGGGATATACTGTGTATATAACACATAATATAGATAAAAATTAATTAATAAAGCAATGATAATATAAAAATATTATATAAGTGAAATGAAATTATACTGTTATTTTAAATTCTTCAATTGAAAACAAGACAAAAAATACAACATTCAATTGGGAGAAACATCAAAATTAAAGTTAATATGCATACAATTAATTAAAAACTGTAAATAAATTTTTAACATTAAAAATGTTCTCTATAAGTAATTAATGTAATGGAAAAAAAATCATTAGACAAATTTATCAACTGGTTCTAAAAAGCTTGCTAAGATCTTCCCAAATCATATAAACTTACAAATACAAGCATTAGAGAAAAGCTTTTCTTTCCTATAAAACTGATGAATTCAGCTTTAAAAATTAACAAATACCTAATCTTAGAAGTCATATCAATACATCAAACTGCAACAAAATATATATATATATAATTTTCTTTTCTTATAATAAAGTTTTGGTATTATAGACTGAAAATGTTTGAAGCAAAATTTGGTGTAACTCAAAACTGATATTACTTTTAAAAGTTTCTTTTTTTTTTTTTTTTTTGAAGCAATAATGTTGGATTTGGTTTATATGTGCACTGAAGATTAATAGTTACATATATAAAATCCTAATAAGAAAAGATGATTATAATATCATTTTATAATACATTAAAATCAAATGATTAATATTACTGATTACAAAAGTTCTACTAGCAATTTATAATTAAATTCTATGCTTAAATAATAGAAAGTTAACTCTGCAGGAAAATATTTTTTGATAAAATTATTAAGTCAAAAATTAAAAAGGGTTGTGTAATATTTTGTCATCAAAAATTTTTTTGAGCTAACTCAGACAAATCTTACCAAGATAAAATCCTCAAATGTATTTCTGAGAAGATACTGAAAAAATCTAAATAACTTATACATGATTCACTGAACTTAACATTGTTTATTATACTCTCTTATTAAATAATCTGTTATGTACAAAATATATTTAACTCTTCTCATATAGAATGTTTTTAAAATAATATTTCATATTCTGTTTAATAAGATAATAAAATATTTATTTTATGCTTGCTTTTTTTTTTTGATCTGCACTGACTGCAAATCGTTCTATGATAAACAGATTAACTCACTTAAAAATGAGATGAATACGCAATTTTCAATGAGATTAAGCACTGAAATCGATTATAAGAGTCCTAAATATGTGTATCATCAACATTCATGGTAAATTTTTTTATAAATTTTAGCATGCCATGAAAACATAGAAAAAACCATTTAACAGAAAAAAATTCAAAAAAAGGGTAAATAAGTAGATTCAAGTAAAGCGGTAAGGTATTGCTACCTTAATAATATCTAGATGAAAAAAAAATATATAATAATTACATAAATAAATAGAGCAAAATTTAACTAAATATGATACAAATAAAACATAAGAAAATAATTAACAATATAATTACATTGAAATAATTAATGGATCCAGATGAAACAATCTAGATAAATTTAAGATTTCAAGCCTAAGGGGAAGAGAGGATATCTTTACGTTTAACCAAGAAATAAAAAAAATGATGAAGAAAGAAAGGTTAATAGTTGTAGCAAAGTGCAGTAACATATTATTAAGACATACCTTTGAATCAAAGATCCATACAAGAGTTTATTAAGAATACTGTATATGCAAAAGCATGATATTAAATGAATTGATATGTGAGTGGTAGATGATGTAAGAAAAATTGATTATTTATATCATTAATTTAATTTCAATAACAGTATTATTATTTTTTATAAAATCATGAAGGTTAATGATTTTATGAACAATTTATCATTTTTTAATCTAGCAATAACTTAACTATCTTAAAAAATTCAACTTCTAGTCAGTTGCTTATCTTACAGACTTACTTTTATTATTTGTGATATTTTTATGAGAATGAGGTTGAAGTACTAAAGTAGATAAGTGAACTTCATCTCTGAATTTTTTATCAAAATCACATAACAAAAACAGTTGTTCATGTTTATGAAGTTAGATAATAATTCCAATTGTCACAATTTTATAGTAAAACTGTGGAAATCAAAATCACAATGAGTTGCAATTGCAAAAAATATATATTAGAAATCATGTAAAAAAAAGTATTTAAATACAAGTATTTGCAAATGTCTAATGAAATATTAATTTATTCTCATTATAATTTTTAATTTTTAAAACTGAATAATAAAAAACAACTTATGGCAGATTTAAATTTAATTAAATCTTAAGCTTTATTTAGCTCTTGGACGAAGTTAGATCCATACCAATCTGAGATCACAATTTATTTCTGTTTGACACTGAAAAAATGTAACAGAGTCATATGAAATAGCAATAAATAGGATGAGATAAAAACAAATTTGCTACTAAGTAGCAATATTTTGAATATTTCTCAATCAGGTAAATCAAGGCAAAATTTCCTCATTGCCATAATTAATAAAAATTTGGATGACCTCGGATAAGGATAATGGCACTTTATAATAAATATATAATAGGATTTTGCCTCATAAGATTTTTAAATTTAAACATCATTTCCAGGAGGCTGGAAAGTCACCAGAAAAGGCAGCAATTGGTGGCCAAAGGTGGAGGGTACTAAGAATCTCCTGATTGCAAATCCAGGCTGCTATTTGATGATGACCTTTTATTTAGATATGTACAACTGCAGATCACCTTCAAGTAAATGGAGATTACAAGAATCGGAAAAATATCTGACTAATATTAAATAGGATATTATTGGACTTTGTGAAGTTAGAAGACAAAGGCACAAATATTGGAAGTGTAAGTGGATTAGGATTCATTATAAATAAAAAGTAGAACAACAACATTATGAAGATTAATGGTGTATTAGATTGAATGGCAAGATTAATTATTAAACTTATTGGTAGATACCAAAATGCAGATAGTTCAGGTTTATGCCCTAACAAGTTCTCATTGTGGTGATCTAGAGGATTTTTATAGGGTTGTATAAAAAACCTTTGATGAGACCAAATAACATTTTAAAACTGTCATGGGAGACTCTTATTCTAGAATTGACAAACAATTGAAAAATGAAAGTGCAGTAGGCAAATTTGTTTATAATAATAGAAATGAGAGATCATAGACTTGTGAAATTTTCTGAAAATGAAAAACTTTATATTATGAAATCCTTTTTTTTTTTTAGGAAAATGTTAAATGGAAATGGAGATGAAAGCATCCAAATGAAGGTATGGCATAATTGGATTATATTTTGATTAACAGAAAATATATCTTTCAAGATTGCAATATTCTTAATAAATTCAACACAGAAAGCAATCATCAATTACTGAGATGTAAGATAATGGTTAAAGTGAAACTAGAAAAATAAAAATTAAAAAAAATAGTATTTACAGTTGATATTTGTAATCTTCAGAAACATTCTAATGAATTTAAATTAGAACTTGCAAATCGTTTTCAAATATTAACAGATTTTAAACATAATTTTAATTTGAAAGAAATCAATAGGAAGATAACTGATACACTTTTAAAAACTGTAACAAAGATAACTGGTACAAAAAAGCAGTAATTGACCAATAAAATTTCTACTGAGATAAGACAATTTTTGAAGAATAAAAGGAATATGAAAATTTATAAAAATGATTCATTACGAGGAATTGAATATTTAGAATTTTGAAAAATGGTGCGAAAAAGAATTGATAATGATTTAAAAAATATAAGTGTGATTTAATAAGGAAGGCTATAGAAGAGAATAAAAGTCTTAAAGAGTGTAAAACAACATCTTGATACTGATAGGAAATTTATTTCTGCAATAAGAAAAAAATATGGAAATATTACTAAAAAGAGAGATGTCATCATGAAATGTGTAGAAGAGTTTTATAAAAAATTATATAAAGAATAAGGAAAAGTACCTCCTACAATTACTAAATCTTCTGAATTGCCCAAGATTTTAAATAGAGATGTGAGAAATGTAATTAAATCTATGAAGAAAGGATCAACTCCAGGTAATGATGTAATTATAATTGATATCTTAAAAGAAGCAGGTGAAGATATAGAAAAAATTTTGGCAAAATTATATACCAAATGTCCAAATGATAAAGATGTACCAGATGATTAGAAGAATGAAGTATTAATATTAATACTTAAAAAAGAAAATTAAAAAAGATATTACAAAAACCTATTAATCTTTTATCAGTTTTATATAAAAAATTTACCAAGATAATACAACTCATCTACAGCAAACTTTGGATTTTAACCAATTAAAAGAACAGGCTAGATTTAAAAAGTGATTTTAGTACAGTGAATCATATCCAAGTATTGACTGAAGTCATAGAAAATACCAATGAATATGATTTGTCATTATACTTTTGATTTGTAGATTTTGGAAAGACATTTGATTCTATAAGCATTTCTTCAGTGATTAAAGCATTAAATCATCAGCGTATAGATCCAAGATATTGTCATATTCTGAAGAATATTTATAAAAATGCAATAGCAATAATTAGATTACATAATGATACTAGGAATATTAAAAAGGATGTACAACAGAGTAACTCTATATTTCCGAAACTTTTTACAACAGTTTTATAAGAAGTATTTTCTGGATTAAAATGAGAAGCTGTAAAAGTAAATAGAAAATATTTAAATCATCTAGATTTTGCAGATGATGTTATTGTTCTTGAAAATAATGCTTTAGAGTTTCAGAAAATATTGCAAGAGGTATCGGATGAAAATAAGAAAGTAAGACAAGGGTATATATTAAAAAGACTAAAGTAATGTTTAATGAAATTTCTCAAAGGAAATAAAGATTGATAATGATGAATTAGAAGAAGTTAACAATTATAAATACCTTGGTCAGATTATTATTACAAATGGAAACATAATGGATGAAATTAATCATAAAATTACAATGAAAGCTTTTGGTAAAAATAATGCAATATTAAAAACAAATATGCCTATGTGTTTTAAAAGGAAGGTTTTTAATAAATGTGTTTTACCAGTTCTTACTTATGGATCTGAGACTTGAACACATAACACAAGAGCAATACAGAGATTTCAGACCACTCAACAAAAATGGAGAGAGCACATTAGGAGTATTAATTAAGAGATGGAAAATGAAATACATAGGTGAGAGAACAAACAGTTGTTAGTGATATTATTGAAAGAATTAAAAGACTGGAGTAGAGTTGAGCTGGACATATTCCTAGAAAAGATGATATGGACAGTTGAAATCTTAGTACTGGATTCCAAGAGATTGTAAAAAACCTAGCAAGAGCATCATATGTGAAATAGATAGATGAAATAAGGAAGTGTGCTGGAGTAATGTGGAGAAGAGCGGCTAGATATTAGAGAAAATGAAATGAACATCAAGATACCTTCATCCTGCAGTGAATGCAATAATGGGTAAAAATTATAATAATTGAAAAATACATTATAAGAATTATCCAACAATAGAGCTTATTCTAAATCAATTCTGTAAGCATCTCTCAATAAATGTACAAATGTGATTATAACCCTCTCTAACTTATAGCACCTCTATCTGATAATGGGAAGTCTTCATTTTACTTTTGGCAATACCCTTTTCTTTTGTGGAACTACACACAATTGCTAAAAAGAAAAAAAAGGGATAAATTGCCCTGAATTTGTAATATTTAATAGGTTTTTTTCTGTCTTGCTCTGTAAAGTAATCAAATTAAGCAGATTTTGGGAAAAAAAGACATTTTGACAATTGAAGCCGACTTCCTCATCTGCAATCACAATCAAAATTTCCAGTGATAAATATTTACAGAGAGAATACATATACATAACTGGAGGAAAGAAAATCCTCTAACTCTTCTTTAAGATCTTAATGGAACTAAGCAGGGAAATTCCTAATGCCCACTTATATGATCTTATTGTTATTATTATGTAATTATTCATATGATAAACAAAATATCAATGTGCTATTCACCAACATGCATTAACCAGCCTGATAGCTTTTTAGTTCCGAGATTAAGACCAAGAAGCATCATGTTTTGGGGTTTTTTCTCAGTTGCCTCATAGCTATAACTGAAACACCAGTTTAGTTTTCTTGAAAATTAAATGAATGTGTATGTAAATGATTGTTTTAAACATTTATAATAATGAAAGATAAAACTAAATTATGACTATTATTCCCAAGAAGCTATAATGTTATCAGTCAAAATTAAAGTCAGTGGCAAAGGAAAAAATTGCTAAAAATTCCTAATTTCAGACCCAGATGGCCATTCAATGATAACTTTTTATTCAGCTACCTGCAATTCTAGGTTGCTTTCAAGTGAAGAAAAATTATATGAAATGAAAGAAAATTTGTTAATATTAAATGGGACTCTGTTAAACTTTATGAAATTAAATAAGTCAATTGATCAGAAAAATAGACAGGCAATTTACTATAAAAATACAAGAAGCACAAGTGATATGGCATTGGTTATAAATAAAAAGTGAAAGAACAACATTGTGGAGATTGATTGTAGGGAGATAAGATCAATTATTCATAATTAACGGAAGATACCAAATGATGATAATTCAAGTTTATTGTAACAAGTTCTCATTATGATGAAGAAATAAAAGACTAAAATACTTTCAATCACATCAAACAACATTTTAAAATGGCCAAGGAAGACTTTCATACTAAAATTAGAAAATAATAAAAAGATGAAAGTGCTATAGGTAAATTTGGCTGCTTTGGACTAAAGAAAATGCTACATAGAAATGGACATGAAAACATCCAAATGAATATATAACAAAATTGGATTATATTTTGCCTACAGAAAATATGTATTTTAAGACTGTAATATTCTTGATAGATTCAACACATAATGATAAATTAAAGAGACAAAAATTAATAAAAATATTAAAAAAAAAAAGACAGTATTGAAAACACTTCAATAAATTTAAATTAGAACTTGCTAATCATTTTAAAATATTGATAGATTTTAAGATATCCAAGCTTAATAGATATTAACAAGAAGATAACTCATATTCTATTAAAAATTGCAATAAAAATAGTTGATATAAAAATGATGCAATTCAACAATAAATTTCCATTTGAGATAATACACAATATGAAAAAATGGAAGAAATATAAAAATAGTTTAAAATAATCTATTAAGGAAAATTAAATATCTGGAGTTTTATAAAATAGTATGAAAAACGATTAATAATGATATTAAAAAAAAACTATAGATAATAATAGTTTCAAAAATAAAAAACAATATCTTAGTATTGAAAGAAGAGCTATTTTAACAATAAGAAAAAGGGATGGAATTATTATTAAAAAAGGAAAGACATCATGAAATGTGTGGTGTTCTACAAAGAATTATATATTAATTATGAACAAAAATAATAATCACTATAATTACAAAATTTTTTAAATTGCCAAGTATTTTAAATGAAAAGATGAGACATGCAATTAAATCTATGAAGGGTAAAGCTTCACAAAATGATGAACTGTTGATATTTTTAAAAAAGCAAATAAAGAATTAGAAAATTGTTGGCAAAAGTAAGTCATAAAGATGTATCAGGTGATTGGGAAAATGTAATAATAATATTAATATTTAAAAAAAAAAAAGGTACAAAAAATATTTTTAAAAATTGCAGTCATAATAGTGTTCTACCAGTTATTACAACTCATACTGTGGATTCAAACCAATCAACAGAACAAACTGGAATTAAAAATGATTTTAACACAATAGATCATATTTCAAGTATTGGGAAAAATTATAAAAAGAACTAATGAATGTGATTTGCCACTATGCTTTGGATACATAGATTATGAAAAGACATTTCATTTTCTAATTATTTTTACAGTATTAAAGCTTTAGATCATCAAAATATAAATCCAGAATTTACATTTGATTCTCTAATTATTTTCAAATGATTAAAGCTTTGGATCATTAAAATATAAATCCATAATATTAATGTATTCTGAAGAATATTTATCATAATACATTTACAGTAATAAATAAATTATATATTGACACTAGTGTGATTCCATAGTTCCAAAACTTTTTACAGTAATTTTATAAGAATTATTTTGTCAATTAAAATAGAAAATATAGAAATAAAAAATATATGGAGATTATTTAATTCTAGGCAGTATGTAATTTGCTTATACTGAATGTTTCTTATATATGTAAATAGAGGGATTTGAACTCAGGAATTTTTAGTTTATTCAGCCTCCATTCCATCTCTAGCAATCAATACACATGACCATACATATGTGAAAAAGATATATGATTCCCAACTGATGAGTGCTCATTCCACACGAAATACTTATATTGAGATCATCTACCCTTTTCACAAGTGTGTGGACATGTGCATCGGTTGCTTGAGATAAAGTGGAGGATGAATAGATTGAAAAATTATCAGTTCAAATCCTCCTATTTACATAAAAAGATTATTTAAGTAAATCTAGATTTTGCTGATGATGTGTTGTTATTGCAAATAATGCTTCAGTACTTCCAGAAATATTATAATAGTTATAAAGTGAAAGTAAAAATGTAGCACTAAATATGAATACTAAAAAAACTAAGCTAATGTTCAATGGATTTTCTCAGTAAAAATAAAATAGCCAAAACAGAGTGGCACTACTGTATGGAGAGTTTTGCCTGTTTTAACAGCTTGAGCAAGTATAAGAAATGGTAATCATGTGATGGAAAAATAAAATAAAAGATTGATAATCATGAATTAGAAGAAGTTAAAAATTAAAAAGACTTTGATCACATTAATAATATGGATGAAAACATAACAAATGAAATTAATCATTGAATTTAAATTGATTAGAATGCTTAAATCATTAAACATCACACGATCCTTATTTCTTATGCTTGCTCATAACTGTTATTAAAACAGGCAAAACTCTCCATATAGTAGTGCCACTCAATGCAAGCCAAAGTAATGTAGCAAGGTTCCTCACTGATGAAAGTCACAAGGTAAAGACTAGTCTGGGGATATTGGATGAGTAGGCACTAGATAGTGATTTTATGCACACGCCTTCTGGCATCCATTGATTACTCTGACTTGCGCTAAGTGCACTACTGTATGGAGAGTTTTACCTGTTTTAATAAATGCTTTTGGTAAAAATAATTTAATATTAATAAAATATATAGCTATGCACTTAAAAAGGAAGATTTTTAATATATGTGTTTTACCATTATGAATCTAAAATTTGGACATTTATTAGAAAAGCAACCCTGAAACTTCAGACCACTCTACAAAATATGAAATGATATATTTTGGGAATAACAAGAGGGGATCAAAAATGAAATACCTTGAGTGAGAGAATCTATAAAGACAAAAATGAAGCTAGGTAGAATATTAATAGATGAATAGTTAAAAGTCTTAAATTGAATGCCAAGAGATTGTAAAAGATCTATAGAGAGAGAGAGAGAGAGAGATCAATGTGAGATAGTTGGATAAAGTATAAAAATTTGTTGGTGTGATGTGGAAATGAAAAACTATGGATTGGAAAAACTGATTTAAAATTAGAGAGACTTTAATCTTTCAATAGATCAATAATAATTGAAAATGATGATATATATAATATTCTAACTTAATCAATTACGGAATAAATGTTTGTTTTTTAAATTTTTTTTTTTTTTCAACTATTTGTAAAAATAATTTCTTAATTAATTAAAAGGTTTTCAACACTCAAAAACAAATTCAAAATATTTTTTTATAAACAATCCATTCATTCATTAATTAATACAATATTTTCCCTAAAGATTATTTTTATGATTTAAGAAATTCATCTAACAATCAAAGAATAGAGTAATCAAAAAGTCATCTCTTCATTAAATTTCACAATGCATATATGTGAATGGCTATAAAAATAAATCACCTAAGAAATATTAATTTTAATAAAAAATATTTACATCCAATTTTTTAAAAAATTCAAATTAATCATTACCTTGTTGTAGATAAAAATGGATAAAGTCCAAATAAAAACCTCCAGACTTCTCTTCGTATAGAGGAATCTACACCACCTAAAAAAATATTTAAAAATCATTATATTAATAGAATTAATATATATCTTTCTACAATCTTTTTTTTTTAAACATTCAGGCTGTAAGTGCCTTTTTTTAACAACTTAAGAATCATAAAAGAGTTTTAAAAAATATATCTTTACATTAAAAGTTTACATAAATCTCTTTGTAAATATTAATTCTTATTAAGCACAATGTCAGCACGTAATACTTAAATAAAGCTATAACCTTAGTACATGCGCCTTGAGTGCTTAATTTATTACAAGAGAGACCTCTACAAATCTAAACGCAAGTTTCGATTTTATAAAGATAAGAGAATTTATTTTTATAAATTTTTAAAAATGTATTTCTTGTGGCTGCTTTTTCTTAGTGCTATTTATGAAAATCTATTTACAATAATTTTATTTATGTGGCATAATTAAGAGGTCAAATTTTTAAGATAATTATTAATATTTTTAATAATTTATTATTTTGATCATCTAAATAATAAATTGTACATTAAACAATGGCATAAATAATCCTTAATGTCTACAAATTTGTTTTACATTTAATTTTAAGCGCTAGGCATATCGCATTCATAACAATGACTAGTCCTCTTCTAGACATTGCTATGAATATGATAATATCATAACTAAGATGTCGAAAGCGTTTAGCTCAAATTTTAAGTTACATCTACACTGAAGCTTTTCTTATTTAGTGTTCCTAGTGCTTATAATTAATTACAGTTCGTTTAAGAAAAAATTATTAATTTATATATATAAATTTGTTTTATGTATTTCAATTAACAATATATTATGGACTTAATAACAAATATCTCAATAAAAATAATTATGACTATGACTACTATATTAAGATAAATTCTAGAGAAAATTTATGCCATACATATTCCAAATATTGAATATTATCTATTATTACACTAACTTTTAATTTCTCAATGTATTATCAATAATTTATGAGTTTACTTACAGACAGCAACATCGTTAAAAAAATATTAACACATTAAGTAATATGTTAATAATTTGGATTAAGAAATATAAACAACAAATGGAAAGAAAATTCTTTCATAACAAAAAAATTTTTTAAATGTATATAATTATTCCATAATTCAGATAAGCTCCATAACAAGGTAGAGACATTTCTAAGATAAAATAATTTCTTTATTCCGGATAAAATTTCTTTGCTATTGTATCATATAATGTTTTAATTAGTATAGTTGTATAACTAATCTTGACACTCTGTCCGATACACCATCATCAATCTCCACAATGTTGTTCTTCCACTTTTTATTTATAATGAATCCTACTCAACTTGTATTTCCAATGTTTGTGCCTTTATAATAGAGTACATATCCACTTTTTAAATCAATTGTCTCTTCACCTTTTCTTCCAACTTTACAAAGTCCAATAATGTCCCATTTAATATAAGATAGTTCTTCTTCTAATTCATGCAATCTTCCTTCATTTTAAAGTGATCTGCAGTTGTAAGTATCTAAATAAAAAGTCGTCATCAAATGCCAGCCTGGGTCCGCAATCGGGATTCTTAGCACCCTCCACCTTTGGCCACTAACTGCTGCCTTGGTTGGTGACTTTACAGCTTCCTGGGAATAAGGACCATGATTTATTTTTTGTCTGTCATAAATTGTATATGTCTATTGAGAATATATTTATCATTTACACAAACATTCAATCACCTTATCGGGCAACTGAGAAGAAAGACCACGGTGTTTCTTGATCTTAAACTGAGGTAAAAAGCCAATAAACTCACTACACTGGCTAATGCATGTTGGTAAGCAGCCCATCCATGTTTGTATACTATACGAATAATCACGTAGTAATAACAGCTGCAATGACAAGAATGTATGGAGTGGACATTAGGAATTTGCCCTGCTCAGTTCCTTTAAGGCCTCTAAGAGGAATCAAAGGTTCTCCTTTCAGTTAATAGCAAACTCCTTTCTTCAACCTGTGTATATATATATATATTTTATTTGTAGTGAAATTAAGATGATAATACAAATGATATCTAAAAATGTAAGAAAGCAAATGGTATTCATGACAAAATGATAAATTGATATCACAGTAAATAATCTATACTATTTAAATATTATAATTAAATATTACTTTTATGTTATGTTGTTAATATTATTCTATGTAAATGTTCATGCAAATAGATATATGGTATTCCAACTGAAAGCCTGACTGACTAAATTAGCAAATGAATAATATGTTGTTTTATCTCCAATATTAAGACTTCACCACTTTATATTTGAAATGTGTTAATTATGTGATTAGTTGCTTGGAAAATCATGTTATGTTGAGCTTGACTATCACAACAGAAGATCTGTTAATGACTAAATTGGATTTTTTTTTACAGTGTTACTCAATTGAAAACTGATCCTGAAATCTCTAAGTCCATTATTTGACTTATAGCAAAATGAGTTTAAAAAAAAACACAAATCCTTAACCAATACTCAAGCTTTTAGATATTTCTATACAAGTATATTGGTATAGGTTTATATATTTTGTGTTTTTATTTGTTAGATAATGCATTAGATATATTTGAGAAAATATCTATTATTTATATATATTATCTATTATATAAACAATTTTAAAGATTTTAACAGAAAAGTTTAATTAACACATAAATTCAATGTTCTATTATAGAGAACCTTTAATTTGCTGAGCATGCTTTTAAACATTGAATTTATGTGTTAATTATCTCTTCTGGTAAAACGTTTAAAAATGCTTATATATTTATATATAGAATTACAAATAAAATAAGAAAAGATGACATATCTGACCTTGCATTTAGAAGTGGACTATTTCAGATTCCTTACCTAATTGGCTAGCACCCAGTTGCTATCCAATAGGATTAAATCCTTCACTAGGGTTTGCGCATTAAATCCGCATGTTTCCACTAAGGTAGTGGATCTGCCATTAAATAGTCAGCCTTTTGGAGGCAAGGCAGAGAGCAATTACTACTGTCAACCTGAACGACTGAATGTGCTCTCCATTAAAACCTCTGCCATCAGCAAGGGTAGTATCTTCTCATTATTGCAATGTCCGCGCAGTGAGGCAAATCCACCTATGAAATGGAAACAGCTAAGTCCGCACTTGACTCAAGGCAAGCTAAATACATAGCTGCAAAAGTCTTACCAGAGCTCCCATGGCAGGCTAATCATTAGCTGGAAGCGAGTTCCGTACTTGGCATGACTATCTCAGCATTAACATGTATAAACAATATAATATATGTATATTATTGTTTAACTAACAAGTGTGTATATTTTTAGTACGAATAAATTTTACATATTAATAGTTGAGTAGTTGTTCTTTTTGTGACTATTGGTTTGGAACAAACCTGTAAGCCTAACTAACCACAACAAAAAGAATAAAAACTCCTCGAATATACCATTAGTAATGTGTATATATATATATGTATATATATTATAATTGAAATAATAAATTTAACAGTTTACAAACTATTACAAACAATCCTTAAATCCGCAGAAGTACTTTCGGTTAATTTCTTACCGAAAGTACTTCTGCGGATTTAAGGATTGTTTGTAATAGTTTGTAAACCATTAAATTTATTATTTCAATTATAATTACAATTTTGTTTTTAATTAACGGACATTTTATTTATTTTACACACACACACACACACATATATATATATTAGACTACATAATGATACTGAGAAGATTAATAGTAATAAAAGTGTTTGACAAGCTGATTCCATATCTCTAAAACATTTTACAGTAGTTGTACAAAATATATTTTATGGATTAAAATGGAAAACTAATGGAATAAAACACTTGTGGATTATTTAAGTTATCTCAATT